>BLSH010089484.1:11013-23774 GCA_018402905.1 Glandirana rugosa | reverse complement strand
AATCAGTCCCTCTAAGCAACACCTGGAAACTCTCCCTTTAGAACTAGGAGATGATTTTTGAACAATAATGTGTCACTTACAGCAACAGCTAGCCCTATAGGAGTAGGCAATGTTTTTTGAACAAGAATCTGTCCCTCTAAGCAGAAGCCTCTACCTAGTGCAGTCAGATCGCTCAAAGCAGCAGTATGTGAAATCTCAAATTCCTCCAACAATCTGATCGTAGCGATCGTTGTTTTATGCAGAGTTTGATCTGCAACTTAAAGCAGCAGTATGTGAAATCTCTAATTTCTGCTATCTGTCCTCAGAGCAACAGCACAGCAGTAGTAAAGTAATCTATCTCAGGATGCAGGATCAGATCTTAAAATGTCTCTAATCTCTCCCTCACGCTGTCAGCTTCCTCTCCCTACAGCTAACCCAAGAGCATGTGACTGCAGCACTACGTGACCCCAGCTTATAAAGAGGCTGGGTCACATGATGCACTGGCCAAGCACAGCCATGCCATTAGTAGGCATGGCTGTGATGGCTTCTAAGGGCAAACCAGTGAAACGCTTGTTGATTGGCTGCCCTGCAGCTTCTCCACACGTGGAGTAAAATAGCAGAACCCCGGACCGAACCCGAACGTTTTTTGAAATGTCCGTGTTCAGGTCCGGGTCCTGGACACCCAAAAGTTTGGTACGGACCCGAACGTTACAGTCCGGGTTCGCTCAACACTATCTATAATGTATGATAAGGGGCATATAAAACATACAAAATATTCGCCGGAGTAGGTGCACTTACATAAAATTGTTGCAAGTGAACAACAAGGTCCACCATATGGTTTAAAGGATCAGCTGGCACAAAAATTTGTGCTTGGATGTGGGTTTTATGTCATATGTCATACATCCTGAAAAGGGGCAAAAAAATAAAAAGGAAAATCAGAAAATATGATAAAATAAAACTACTAGATCACATCCAAGGCCTAGACAGCATGTAGGTCAGTGAACTGAACCGAAGCTGTTCATCCATGAGCATACCTTATGTAGCATGGATTGGAAAACCAGTCTGGTAGAGATCACCGGGAGCATATAAATGGTTTTACACTGATGTGATTTTATAGGCCTCGTAATGTTTAATACCTGGCAGCTGTTTGGGACAATCCCCCAATGGAAAACCCAACCGCAGTCAGGATAATCCAGCCTGTGTGCTCATTGCCAATGGCCGGATGCCATGCATGGCGTGCGTTCCACGCCAGCATGCTTCCTCCATCACACGCTTGACAAACGAGACATCACGGGACATCAATACCGGAAGATGCGTCACTTCCAGGCGATGTCCTACACGTCAGAGCGTTGCATCATAAGAGATGCTGTGACGGGTGTCCTCCGACCAACACAGGAGGAGCACCCCTTCCCTGCCAATGACATTTACACAGTAATCAGTGAATATTTAAATTTCCGATTGCTGTATAAATGTCGTCCCAAAAAAGTGTCAAAAATGTCCGACGTGTCTGCTGCAATATCACATTCCCGATAAAAATCACAGATCGCCGCCATTACCAGTAAAAAAAAAAAATGTAAAAACGCCAGAAATTAATTCTCATGGTTTGTAAACGTGGCAACTTTCACGCAAACCAATCAATAAACGCATATTGTGATTTTTTTTTTACAAAAAATATGAGGAAGAATATAAATCAGCCAAAACTGATGAATAAATTATTTTCTCTTATTTTTTTTTTTGGATTTGGATTTTAGTAAAAAGTAAGAAATATTGTTTTTTTTTTTTGAAAAATTGTCGCTCTTTTTTTGTTTATAGCGGTGATCAGAAATGATGCAGGGGTGTGGCCTGGATGCCGTGGGAGATGGCGGCTTGATTCTCCAGCTCCGCTGCACCGTACTCCCTTCCCGGCTTGCACACGAGCTCTAGGACCTTAACAATGGGCAAGACACAAGGGGATCTCTCCCCCACCCATTCCCGCTCACCCAGGGCACATCCTTCCGAGGCGGACGCCTCCATAGCGGAGATATTCCGCACTAGACCCCGCGAGATGAGGCCGGAAACACAGGCCTCAGGGGAGCCAGCACGACACGTGAGCTGCAGCCCAGAGAGAAGAGAGACCACAGGCGCCTCACACATCCCGCACCGATCCGAAGCACACCGATCCGAGGAGCAACCGTACCAACCGGTCAGTATAGCAGACCTACATGCCATAGCCAAAGACATTAAAGCAACCTTTACAGCAGTAATAGCTGACCTAAGGAGCGACTTCCACAGCATGGTGACCAGATTAGAGGACATTGAAGACACCTCTGCACGCCATGACAGTGACATACATAATGCAAAGCAAACCATAGACTCGCATACCTTACACCTCAGGGACATGCGACGCCATTTAGAAGATTTGGAGAATCGCAGTCGCAGGCATAATATTAGAATTAGAAACCTGCCTGAAACATTCGACAATGATCAGCTACTTTCTTCACTGTTGGCCATATTTAATGATCTTCTTGGCAGACCCCTAGAAACCCCTGTGGATATGGAAAGATACCACAGAGCGCTCAAACCCAGGGGCAGGGAAAATGAGCCACCCAGAGATATAATATGTAATATAGGGAATTTTCAGCTGAAAGAAGAAATACTACGTAACGCCAGACTCAGAAATCGCATATTATATCAGGGCCATGAAATTAAGCTCTTTCAGGATCTTTCTCAAATAATACTACAACAACGCAGAGACATTCACCCCCTGCTGGATGTTCTAAGAGAAAGAAATATAGCTTATAGATGGAAATTTCCATTTTGCCTTTCGGCAGGACCTCCTAACCGCCCTGCACTTTTGAAAGTGCCAGAAGACCTGTCAACCTTCTGTGACAAGCTCAATATCCCCCACATGGAACTACCGAATTGGTACTCGGACCTTCGTCCCATTCACCAGAACCAATTACAAGAAGAACCCATGGAACTCCCGCTACTTGATGAGGCCCACTCACATAGGAGACGACGACTATCTGCCAGATTCTCCCCTCCGCCAACAAACAGACACCCTTCCAGAGAAGGAAGCATTACCTCCTCTCCAGCACACCGCAAACCTAGGAAGGATTAGATCTGATCCCAACAAGCTCAACATTTAGAACATCTTCACTGACCACAGTAATAACTTCCGCCATAACTTCCTTAAACTCCAAGCCCTTTCTTTTCATCATCCACCTTATCTACAGCCAAGCATCTTATTAGCATCCTATAATGCCTGGCAACACTGCTAACTCTCTAATACATGCCATTCAATCTAAGGAGAAGTAACTGCCTCAGACACGTTCAAAGTACTGAGTAATAAGTGACCCACACGCTTTGTGTTCCATTACCAGCATAAAAGCGTCTACAAGACTTCCTTCCTCATATCCTCAACATCACCCGACAACCAAAACTTTGCTTAGCTCCAGACGACAACCCCGCAGGAAAATGATCAAATAGGCTACCAAGACTATATCTTCCCACAAGTGGCAATAAGGAATAACACACTCTGTGATAGGAGATACCACCCACCCTGATGACATAGCAAAAATTCCACATATGCCAGATGATAACCCCTTCTCTAGCCCCAAAACGCAGAACTTTAGTCAGACGTCACTTGTAAAATGTCTTGTTATATTGTTTTCCTTAAACCGTCTTCATGCTCTTTCAAAAATGTCTTAAACTCACAGTTTTCTCCTTTGTCTATATCGCTGTTAATGTCTCGATCCATGCGGGTGCATTCCTTCTAGAGAAATCTGACTCACCATCAGAGATACATCACCATACAAAATGGAACACAACAATGCGCTATGGAAGGTAAGAATTTTCTATGAGGCTGCATTCACACAGGGGCGACCCGACTTCGACGCGACTTTGCTAGGCAATTTCAGCGCGACTTTCAGCGCGACTTCCAGCGCAACTTTCAGGGACTTGAAGCGACTTTACAACACGACTTTTTCCAGGCGACTTTGCCTTGACCAATCAGAGAAGGGAGGGAGGGGGTTGCCTAAAAATAAATTTTATTCTTTTCACTACAAAGTCGCTTTTATTTAGATGGGGATCCGACTTGGAAGCGACTTCTATTCAATTCTATGGGCACAAGTCGGATAGAAGTCACCTAGAAGTAGTACAGGAACCTTTTCTGAAGTCGTTCCGACTTCAGTAGTGTACATTAAGACGGCTCCCATTCATTTCAATGGGATTTTAGATGTCAAGCGACTTGGGGCGACTTGAGGTGACTCAAGTCGGAGCGACAGTCGCCCCTGTGTGAATGGGGCCTAACACATTCCCCAAACTTTATTATTCCACAAGGGAGGGACTTCACCCGCATGGACAGGGTAAGAGCAAGATGTGGTTTCACAGCTACATACCTTGAAATTTACCTACACTTCTCAGGTGAAATAGGGGATAAAATTCGGTTTCCCAAAGGTAATTGAAATTTAGCCCCAAACAGGTAACCTTTAAGTAGCTACCTGGTCCAGACATGACCCAAAATCTCAATCTGTGATCAATCGCATAGTAGGGTTTTCTTCATCTTACCCCCTGGCCAGAATCACCTGCGATACCTCATAAATTAACTCTTCACACCCTCAACACCACCAGTCTATCAAAGCAAAGTTTTATTTCAGACGTCAATTTTGCAGGAAAATATCCAATCTTGCCATCAAGACTATCTCCCTTTACGAATGGCAATAAGAAATGTCACCCTCCAGGCTATTTAACACCATCCACTTTGATGATATGGCAAAATACTATCTATACCAGATAATAGCTGTTTCTTAAACCACTCTAAACAGGGCTATGGATAAATGTTACATGTAAAATGTCATGTTCTCATGTTCATCATAACTGTTCACATGTTCTCTCATATATGTCGTAAACTCACAGTTTCTTCTTTATTTAAATTGTTATGAATGCCACAAGCCATGCGGGTGCACTCCTTCTAGAGAATTCTGACTCACCATCAGAGATTCCTCACCTTACAAAAATGAATACAGCTCAGCTCAAAGGAAGGTAAGAGTTTCCACTTCTTGATCACCACACGACATTATTTCACAAAGAAAGGACTTCACCCGCATGGACTGAGTAAGCGCTACACGTAATGTTACAGTTACTCATTTTGCATTGCACCTACAATTTTTAGGTGGAGTGGGGAACAAAAGCTAGCCTCCCAAGGGTAATTAAAATCTCCCCCCAAACATGGATTCTTCGATTTGCTACCTAGTCCAGACTTGACCCAAGGGCCCACTTTGTGAACAATCACTCAACAGGAGTTCCCTTTCTCTACCCTCTGATTAGACTCTCCTGCTGTACATCATAACTTAAATTCGGCTAACCCCAACTTCATGAGCTTTACCTCATTACCTACAAAGGAGCTTTAAAACGCCAAACAATTCAGACTCTAAAATACCCATCCGCTAAACTTGTCAGATACCACCCCAATCTCTTATTTATCCTAAACACAGGAGATAATCCACCCAACCGAGGCTAGCTTTGTTTTTTCTTTTCTCCCTACTATATCGCAATCACCATTGTTATCTTTCTTCCAAATCAGAACTGACTTAGAATTATTCTCTGTCTAACATAACTGCTCTTAACTTTTAAGGGTTAATATAGATAACCTACTGGTTTAACATTTGACATCCTTTGTATTCTCATACTCTGTCTACCAAGGTGTACGCGGGAGTCTTGACAACATCACCTAGATCTCAGGCCCTACAAATTCCATCCCACACGCGGTTAATCACTCCTCTCAAATCATTATTCTTCATCACACCTAACTTCTTTACTCCCCCTATACTTGCCCACCAATTTGCACGCTACTCTCAACTAAACATCCCTAGATAAATTTCTCTTCCATAAGGGACATAGGTGCAGTGAAACCCCTATTGACTTGTCCTTACCTCTATTTCTTGGAGACTTCAGGTCCCACGAACCGTTTCCCTTAATCCAGCACCTCTCCTCCACAGCCTGAGACCCCTCTCAGCTGATACACACCGACAACCCTCACACCCAACTAGGTGAGCTGGTCTCCCCTAGTAGTCGGTAACTCCCCATTCCTTCTCCCCCACCCTCCTACCAGTCTCTCACCCCTCTCCCCTTACCTCTGACCTCATAACTCCAGCTTCTTATACCTCATATTCTCCTTTCCTACACCCCTCCTCTTCCTATCCCTACCCACTTCTCATCTACTAGACGCAGTAAACATCTATCACCATGCGGACGCTGAAACTCGTCTCCCTTAATACGAAAGGTCTTAATATCCCTGAGAAAAGAAAGAAATTATTACTTCACATGAAACACCTGAAAGCAGACATTATCCTTCTCCAGGAAACACACTTCCGCTCAGACAACACTCCCAAACTTACAAATAAAGATTTCCCAACAATTTGTCATGCAACAAATAATTTAGCCAAAGGAGTAGCGACCCTAATTTCGAAAAATCTCCCATTTACTGTCACAGAGTCATTGTGTGACAAGGACGGTCGTTACATTTTCCTCAAAGGGGACAATATGGAACAAACCGATTACCGTTGCCAATATATATAGCCCAAATCGCGCCCAAGTAACATTCTTCAGAAATACCATGACAGATCTGATTGCATTTAAAAAGGGCATCCTCATCTTAGGAGGCGATTTCAATGTTGCATTGAACCCCCTTGAAGACACCTCCTCTGGCACTTCCTCATTACCTTATAGAGCACTAAAACAAATCAAGAAACAATTGCACGACACTTTATTACACGACACCTGGCGCTTACAACATCCGTCAACAAAAGATTATACATTCTACTCCACACCACACAATAGACACTCCAGAATCGATTATCTATGGCTGTCACAGAGTGACCTACACCTCATTGCCAACTCCACAATTGAACCTTCATTTATTTCAGACCATCACCCCATAACTCTAGCACTTAACTTCCCAGAGATCTCCCCACCCTCCAAAACCTGGAGACTAGACACCTCCCTCATTACTGATCCAATAAACAACAAGTTAGTATATGACAACATTAAGGAATTTTTCATAAACAATGATACACCTGATGTCAACCCAATCACACAATGGGAAGCCCACAAATGTGTGATCAGGGGACTTCTAATATCTAAAGCTGCGTCACGAAAAAGAAACACACAGATGAAAATCAACAATCTCCTAGAGAAAATACGAATGCTTGAACAAATTCACAAAAAAACGAATGCCATTAGCTCTATGATGGAGCTTACCGAAACAAGAGCACAACTAAGAGAAGAATTGAGACTTAAAATAAAAAAAAAATACATTTTAACCCAGAAATTATTCTATGAACACAACAATAAAAGCGGCAAATATCTGGCCAGGGCACTCCAAGAAAAAAGAGCAAATACTACTATTAGACAGATACGCTCACAAAACGGAACACTAATCTCCACAAATGAAGGGATTGCAAAACAATTTGCAGAATACTATGCAGGTTTATAAAAATTCTCACCAGAACCCCAACCTTCCAGTTTGAAGGGTTCTAGAAACTCCATCATCAAAGAGTTCCTCAAACAATACACACAAAACACAATAAATAGACGGCAGATGATATTGATGGGCCTCTAACTGAAGAAGAATTCCAAGCAGCACTAAAACATATGAAAGCAGGTAAAAGTCCAGGTCCTGACGGATTCTCGGCCGCTTACTACAAAACCTTTCCTAACATTCTCTCTAAACCCTTTATCAAAGCCTTCAATATACTATCTGCCAGAGATACCCCTCACCAGAGCCTCCTAGAAGCACACATTTCGATCATACCCAAACCAGACAAAGACCCTTCACAAACAGCCAGTTATCGCCCTATCTCCCTCCTAAATACTGATCTAAAAATCTTTGCAAAAATCATTGCCAATAGAATCCTCCCTCTCATTCCAAGCCTAATCCACAAAGATCAGGTAGGGTTTGTCCCGGGCCGCGAGGCAAGAGACAATACCATAAAAACCATTAATGTCCAACATTGGCTAAACAGGAAAAAAAGATCAGGATTTCTTCTTTCACTTGACGCTGAGAAGGCGTTTGATAGGCTGGCATGGGATTACTTAGAGGCAACTCTTCTGGCTCTGGGCTTAGGCCCCAGAATAATAGCCTTTATCATGGCCCTGTACAACAATCCAACAGCCAAGGTAAAGGTGAACGGCCTCCTATCAAGCACCTTCTCCATCCACAACGGCACTCGTCAAGGCTGCCCTCTCTCCCCTCTTCTCTTTTTACTCACCCTAGAACCCTTTCTTCAAAAATTAAGGCAAAACAAGAACATCCAAGGAATTCAAATTAAAGACGGCCTTTATAAAATAGCCGCGTTTGCTGATGACATTTTACTATTTCTCACGGACCCTATCACATCCCTACCTAATGTACTAAAGGATTTCGGTGAGTTCCAATATATTGCACACTTCAAAATAAACCTCTCCAAATCTGAAGCTTTAAACATCTCCCTCCCAGCAAAGCTGGTCGAACTCTGCAAACTCAACTTCCCATTCTCCTGGCAAAAAGACGCCATCAAATACCTTGGAATCTACCTTACTTCATCACTTTCCAACCTCTTTAACAAAAACTTTTTACCACTATTACAAAATATCAAAAACGATTTAGACAGATGGCACAAACCTCACTTCTCCTGGTTCGGTCGAGCTGCCATTATAAAAATGAATATTCTTCCCTGTCTCCTATATCTCTTTCAAACAGTCCCTATCACTATCCCCCCTACATTCTTTGCCAAACTCAAGCAGCTATGCTCCCAGTTCCTATGGAATAAAAAAACCACCTAGAATTAACTATACACAACTTACTACCCCTAAGCTATCGGGTGGCCTGGGCGTCCCAGATTTCAAGCTATATCACTGGGCTTGTCAACTGCAAAGAATCGTAGACTGGAACATACATCACCACATTAAAGATTGGGTAATGCTTGAGAAAAACCAATTTGATATACCCCTCCACCTCACCCCCTGGATACCATCCACCTATTTATCGCATGAACTCAGACAACATCCCACCATTGGCCCAGCTCTAGACAACTTCAAGAAGGCCACCAAAACAAGAAAGGTCTCTGACCCTACAGGCCCAATGTCTCCAATCCTCCACAACCCTCAATTTCCACCAGGCAGAGGTGGGTCATTCTGTGATAGCCTTGACCCACAAACTGACATACGCCTACACCACATTGCTCCAAACGGCACTTTACTATCCCTCCCAGAGCTTCAGTCGAGATGGCCAGATGCCTCTTTCAATCTCTGGAAATATTTCCAAATCCGAAGTTTCGTTAACGCCAAACTCAAATCTAGTAATCTTCGTCAACCCCTCTCGACGTTCGACGACATATGCTCCAAAGGTAAACCCATACAACACACAATTTCAACAATGTATATGCTACTTTGGGAGAACATGGCAAGCAACAAAAACAGGTTTTGGAGGCCTGGAGTAGAGACCTTCAACTAGAGATAACAGACAAACAATGGGGTCAAGTTTATGACCTGGTACATAAAGGCTCTATAAACACTTCTACCCAGGAAAACAACTTTAAACTCCTATCCCGTTGGTATCGAACGCCCGCTACCCTTAAACACTACAACCCCAATACAAGCGACAAATGCTGGAGATGTCAGCGGGAAAAAGGAAACCTCTTACATATTTGGTGGGAATGCGAACGCATAACTTCCTTCTGGGAAGAAGTAAGGAACCAAATTAACTCAATCACATCACAAAACATACCCAGTAAGCCGGAAATCTTCCTGCTCCATATACAACAACTTCCACACAATCTTTATCGCAAATCACTTACCATGCACATGATCAATGCTGCAAAATTATGCATACCCAGACATTGGGGTACGCAAAGAACACCTAATATAACTGAATGGCATAAACAAATTAATCACATAGCAAAAATGGAAGAACTCATCGCGATCGCACAAGACTGCCCTTCCAAATACACAAAAACATGGTCTGATTGGATTTTAAACATCCACCCAGCCACCTAATCCTCTGATAATCATGTCCACGACAATCACCCCCATTTTCTACTAGACCTCTTCCCATTAAAAAGGCATTCAGGCACCCTTCTAACCTTCTCTCCCTGCCCAACCTGTCTTTTTCTCTTTTTACTCCCCTCCTATTAACCACTTACCATACCCCCCTTTCCCTTCCCCACCTTCCCTCACCCCCCCTATTCCCCCCAACTCCCCTCTCTGTGATCTTGGCACGCGCTGGTCGCTCAAGATCGCAGTCAAAATGTAAAGCACACCTTAGATACCAAATACGATAAATCACTTAAGGAAAAGTATGACACCATTAAACAATTTCCCTTTCCTCTATACACTAATTATGCAACTGAATATCACAAGACTTTAATTCGACACCTCCTCATGTTCATCCATATCATCAAGGGAAAATCAACCCCTCCATAACAGAACCCCCGCTACACCTTGAAATCAAAACAATCGATCAAACTGCCTTGGTTAGCAGTAAAACTTTCTACAGTTTCTTTTTTTTTATTTATTTCTATATAAATTCCATTTGCCTTGCTGTAAGATTGTAATCTTTTACCTGCAATAATTGCTCCGACTTGATTGTCATACCTTAATTATATTACTACGTTAATACATTGTCTGTTGATGGAAATTTTCTGTCTGTTACAATAAACAATTTTGCAAAAAAAAAAAAAAAGAAATGATGCAGAGGTGACCAAATACCACCAAAAGAAAGCTCTATTTGTGGAAAAAAAGGATGCAAATTTAGTTTGGGTACAACGCTGCACGACCGCGCAATTGTCAGTTAAAGCGACGCAGTGCCGAATCGCAATAAGTGCTCTGGTCCTACAGTGGTAAATCCTTTCGGGGGATGAAGTGGTTAATTCTTATGACAGTCTGCACCATCTAGTGGCTATAATGAGGTATTTCCCACTTTCACACATTTGAGTTACCGAGATTATAGCCTGAGAACATTCGCTTGGCCACATTCACAAATTTACGTGCCGTCTGGATAGGTAAACAGTTGCACAGTTTTTTTTTAAACACACCCCTTAACAATCTGTGCATTAAGAACAGCAAATATTATCTGGAACTTCAAGTTTGTAAAAATGTGAGGATTGAACCAACAATGTCAACATTACAAGGGATAAGTAATTCCGAACTGTGATTTGGCTTAAAGAGCGGTAACTTGTTAGTACATATCATTGTTAATGGCAATTATCTATGGCCCGGAGCCAGCTGACTCATTTATATTGCCTTCATTAAGTATTCAGGACATTGCATAAAAACAGAAATAAGTCCATTTCAACATTCAACGCCCTGGGCAGGGAACATCAACATTAAGTTATTCTGTATTTATATGTATCTGGCACATTTATAATTGCTATATGATGATGGTGCAATGCTGGGCCTTATGAGTAATAGAACTGCCCTCGATAACAAGATTTTGGTGTGTTGGGGTATCTGATGGTGCTGTTCTGCAAACCAAGTGGGTCTATTCATAAAAAAATGTTGGACAAATTTGACATGCATTTATCCATCCTAATTTGCTTAATACAGTGATTTCCAATGATTGTCAGCTCCATCTAGTGACCATTATGTAATATTTTCCAGAGATACCGCAACCAGAAAAAAAAGTCACATTATGGCCATTAGATGGAGCTAATGATCATAGAGAATCACTATATTATGTAAAATGGGAGCAGAATGCATCAAGGATGGGTGATTGACATTCATCCAACTAACTTTTTATAAACAGACCACTTCGTTTTGCAGAACAGTGTATATTGTTTATATACAGTATATGTGTATTAGGGATGAGCTTTAGGTTCAAGTCAAACCTTGGCTGTTCGGGCATTTGGGCAAAAACCCAAAAATTCCCTATGACTAAGCTCCGAGGGGTGGAGTGAAATGTGTTGTGGGCGTAGCCTGGTTGGAGTCTAGGCTGAGGTTGCCACTCTATTCACCTCTCTAGGATATCTTGCATATGAGACTTCCAGGGGCTACCCCTTTCTTCTTTGCACCTTTGCAGGAGTCAGGTCGGGCTCCATCCCCAGTCAGCACTCCAAATAGCAGCTGTGGATGTACAGTTCACATGCCCCCTCTCTGCCAAGCCTGAGTGGCACACACATCCTTTTCAGGTCACCCAAAAATTCACCCATTCAGCTGGAGTTGTACATCATGTATAATCGCAGTCTTACTTCTGCTATTGTGCATGACACTTTCCCACTGTCAATAGTTAAAAACGCCAGTGCATGCAGGAATCCTTTTCAATCAGTGACATCACTAACCCCATTCACCAGCCATGTAAGCAAAGGAGCCAGGGTAGTTAAAGGAAAAATAAGGCATGGGGTCCCCTCCCATTCATACCAGGCCCTTCAGGTCTGGTATGATTTTTTTAGGGGGAACCCGTACAAAAAATGGCATGGGATCCACCAAACTCTCCCAAAACCCCCTGGCACAGTACCACAATATGTTGAGGGCATGTGGCCTGGTATGGTTTTGGGGGGCTTGTCTCTCTCCTTTCCTGGCTTGCCAAGCTTCATGCTCAAATAAAAGTGTGGTATGGATTTTAGGGGGGAACCCCACACTTTTTTAAAATGTATTTTTCACTTGGAGGAACAAAGGCCCTGGTATGAATACCAAAGTTGAAACCCCACATCATTTTTTTGTGATATCTCATTAACATTTAGGATATGTGTCTGATATAGAATGGAACCCCCTGCCATTTGACTACAAACAGAACAAAGAGGCGGGGAACTGTCATTTACTGGTATTAA
>BLSH010089484.1:0-11003 GCA_018402905.1 Glandirana rugosa | reverse complement strand
TAAAAACCCACTGGACTTTTCCTACACACACGGTGAGTCCGAACCGTCTCTCCCCCGTACACTTGACATGTAGGTGTCGATGATAAACCTGACGACTGACCCCTACCTCGGGCTGGACCGAGGACTTTTCCACGTTTCTTCTTTCCCCATCGGGGACCTTCACAGTATACGTTCTATAGGATCTCTCCACTTATCTCACCGTTGGAGTCGGATCTGGATGTACAGTTCACATGCCCCCTCTCTGCCAAGCCTGAGTGGCACACACATCCTTTTCAGGTCACCCAAAAATTGACCCATTCAGCTGGAGTTGTACATCATGTATAATAGCAGTCTTACTTCTGCTATTGTGCATGACAGCTTCCCACTGTCAATAGTTAAGAACACCGGTGCATGCAGGAATCCTTTTCAATCAGTGACATCACTAACCCCATTCACCAGCCATGTAAGCAAAGGAAAAAGAAGGCATGGGGTCCCCTCCCATTCATACCAGGCCCTTCAGGTCTGGTATGATTTTTTTAGGGGGAACCCGTACAAAAAATGGCATGGGATCCACCAAACTCTCCCAAAACCCCCTGGCACAGTACCACAATATGTTGAGGGCATGTGGCCTGGTATGGTTTTGGGGGGCTTGTCTCTCTCCTTTCCTGGCTTGCCAAGCTTCATGCTCAAATAAAAGTGTGGTATGGATTTTAGGGGGGAACCCCACACTTTTTTAAAATGTATTTTTCACTTGGAGGAACAAAGGCCCTGGTATGAATACCAAAGTTGAAACCCCACATCATTTTTTTGTGATATCTCATTAACATTTAGGATATGTGTCTGATATAGAATGGAACCCCCAGCCATTTGACTACAAACAGAACAAAGAGGCGGGGAACTGTCATTTACTGGTATTAATCCTACTTTTGTCTTTGTAAATGTCAGTGCTGCTGTAGTAGGTTATATACATCGCACATTTACAAAACTTCATAGGCCCAGTCAGGGCATCCCTCAGACATGTTAATTAATTTTGCATTTTTAATGTTTCATCATAAGCATTAATAAAAATAGCTGCTCCCGAGTGCTTTGCGCTCATTACTAATATGTATATTATTAATATATTGTTTCTACCCATAGTAAGACCACACTATTGCTTCAAACTCTCAAGGAGTTTAATGAACAATAAGAAAGTTCCCTTAAGATACTCTTGCTCCTATATTCACTGTTATGAAAGTGTTCCAAATTCAATCTTGGATGCAATTTCTTGGGTTGGCGGGCATCGTGATTGATGTGGCATCACTGGACAAGGTTATTGATAATGAATGCACATCGTTAGACTTTTTTTGATTAACTACTTGCCTACCAGGAAATTCTGGCACTCCTCTCCTACATGTAAAAATCATATTTTTTTGCTAGAAAATTACTCAGAACCCCCATACATTATATATGTTTTTTAGCAGAGATCCCAAGGAATAAAATGGTGGTCGTTGCAACTTTTTATCTCGCATTTGCAGAGTCATTTTTCAAATGCATTTTTTTTTTTGTGAAAAAAAAAAACAGTTTCATGCATTAAAAAAAGCAAAACAGTAAAGTTAGCCCAATTTTTTTATATAATGTGAAAGATGATGTTACGCTGAGTAAATAGATACCCAACATGTCACGCTTTAAAATTGTACACACTCATAGAATGGCGCCAAACTTCGGTACTTAAAAATCCCCTTTGATGCTTTAAAAATGTTTACAGGTTACCTATTTAGAGTCTAGTGCTAGAATTATTGCTTTCATTCTAACGTTCATGGCGATACCTCACATGTGTGGTTTGAACACCATTCACATATGCGGGTGTAACCTACGTATGCATTTGCCTCTGTGAGCAAGCACGTGTGGGCGGGGACGGGGCCGCTTTAATTTTATTTATTTTTTTTGTTTATTTTAAATTTATTCTTATGCTTTCTCTTTACATTTTTTTTATCACTTTTATTTCTATTACAAGGAATGTAAACATCCTTTTTAATAGGAATAGGGCATGACAGGTCCTCTTTACAGCGAGATCTGGGATCTATAAGTCCCCAGATCTCGCCTCTATGCTGGGAAGCCTGAAATAAAAAAAAAAATAAAAAAACGATCTCGGCTTCACAGCCGAGGCAAAATGTTTTCAATTGCAGAGGCCGGGTATGACGTCATAACATCGTGCCCGGCCTTCGAAAGATAATAGAGACTTCCGGGAACCATCTGGCCTGCAGTCCTATGACAGCGTGTGGGCAGGAAGTGGTTAAAGGACTTTTATTTTTGTTAACACCTCAATACTGGGCACGAAAACCCCCTTCCTGTCCAGGCCATTTTTCAGCTTTCAGCACTATCACACTTTGAATGACAATTACTCAGTCAATCAGCACTGTACCCATATGAAATTTTGCATCCTTTTTTCACACAAATAGAGCTTTCTTTTGGTCATATTTAATCACTAGTGGGTTATTTATTTTCTGTGCTATAAATAAAAAAAAAAAATTGTGAAAAAATGCATTTTCTTTGTTTCTGTCATAAAATTTAGCAAATTAGTAATTTTTCTTTATACATTTTGGCCAAAATTTTTACTTCTGCATAGCTTTGGTAAAAATAACCCAAATAAGTGTATATTATGTGGTCCTTGTGTAAGTTATAGAGTCTACAAGCTATGGTGCCAATCATTGAAAATTGATCATACCTGATCACACCTGATATACTGACAGCCTATCTCATTTCTTGAGACCCTAACAAGCCAGGAAAGTACAAATCCCCCCCCAAATGACCCCTTTATGGAAAGTAGATAGTCCAAGGTATTTAGTAAGAGGCATGGTGAATTTTTGAAGTTGTAATGTTTTCCCACAATTCTTTGCAAAATTAAGATTTTTTTTCACAAAATTGTCATATAGTAACAGGTTATTTCTCACACCCAGCATATGCATATCACAGATTACACCCCAAAACACATTCTGCTACTCCTGAGTATGGCGATACCACATGTCTGAGACTTTTTCACAGCCTGGCCACATACAAAGGCCCAACATGCAGGGAGTGCCGTCAGGTATTCTAGGGACATAAATTACACATCTAATGTCATGACGATTTATCACATTTTTGAAGGCCCTGGAGCTCCAGGACTATGGAATTGCCCACAAAATGACCCCATTTTGGAAAGCAAACACCCCAACGTATAATCTATGAGGAATAATAAGTCATTTTAACAAGTCATTTTTTTCCAGTCGTTTTTGGAAAATGTGGGGAAAAAATGAAAACACATTTTTTTTCCACAAACCTGTCCATTTATATGATATTTCCAACACATAGCATGTACATAGCAAAAATAACACCCCAAAATACATTCTGCTACTCCTCCTGAGTATGGCAATACCACATGTGTGAGACTTTTACACAGCCTGGCCACATACAGAGGCCCAACATTGAACTAGCACCTACAGGCGTTCTACGAGCATAAATTACACATCTCATTTCTCAACCACCTACCTATTACACTTTTGAAGGTCCTAGAGCACCAGGACAATGGAATTGCCCACAAAATGACCCCATTTTGGAAAGCAAACACCCCAATGTATAATCTATGAGGCATAATGAGTCTTTTGAACATGTCATTTTTTTCTAGTAGTTTTTGGAATACGTGGGAAAAAATGAAAACACAATATTGTCCAATTATATGTTATTTCCAACACATAACATGTACCTAGCAAAAATGACACCCCAAAATGCATTCTGCTATTCCTCCTGAGCCTGGCAATACCAAATGTGTGAGACTTTTACAGGTGATGTTTACTGATGATGACGGTCTCTGACAGGTGATTGGCGATGGTCACTAATGGGTGACTGGTGGAGGTTACTGATGGGTGACGGGTGTCTGGCGATAGTCACTGATGAGTGACTGGCGATGGTCACTGATGGGTGATGGGTGACTGGCAGTGGTCACTGATAGGTGATGGGTGACTGGCGGTGCTCACTGATAGGTGACGGGTGTCTGGTGGTGGTCACTCATGGGCACCTAGCAAAAATGACACCCCAAAATACATTCTGCTATTCCTCCTGAGCCTGGCAATACCAAATGTGTGAGACTTTTACAGGTGATGTTTACTGATAGGGGATGACGGTCTCTGACAGGTGATTGGCGATGGTCACTAATGGGTGACTGGTGGAGGTCACTGATGGGTGACTGGCGGTGGTCACTGGTGGGTGACAGGTGTCTGGCAGTGGTCAATGATGGGTGACGGGTGTCTGGCGATGGTCACTGATGGGTGACTGGCGATGGTCACTGATGGGTGATGGGTGACTGGCAGTGGTCTCTGATAGGTGATGGGTGACTGGCAGTGCTCACTGATAGGTGACGGGTGACTGGCGGTGGTCACTGATGGGTGATGGGCGTCTGCCGGTGGTCCCTGATGGTTGACGGGTGTCTGGCGGTGGTCACTGATGGGTGACGGGTGTCTGGTGGTGGTCACTGATGGGTGACGAGTGACTGGTGGTGGTCACTGATGGGTGACTGGTGGTGGTCACTGATGGGTGCTGGCTGTCTGGCGGTGGTCACTGATTGGTGCTGGGTGTCTGGCGGTTGTCACTGATGGATGACAGGTGTCTGGCAATGGTCACTGATGGGTGACGGGTGTCTGGCGGTGGTCACTGATGGGTGACGGGTGACTTTCGGTGGTCACTGATGGGTGATGGCAGTGGTCACTGATGGGTGACTAATGGTGGTCACTGATGGGTGACTGGTGTCTGGTGGTGGTCACTGATGGGTGACTGGTCACGGTCACTGATGGAATATGGGTGACTGGCGGTGGTCACTGATGGGTGACAGGCCACGGGTGACTGGCGGTGGTCACTGATGGGTGATGGGTGACAGGCCAAGGTCAGTGATGGGTGACAGGCCATGGTTAGTGATGGGTGACAGGCCACGGTCACTGATGTGTGACGGGTGACATGCCACGGTCACTGATGGGTGACGTGCCGCGGTCACTGATGGGTGACGGGTGTCTGGTGGTGGTCACTCATGGGCACCTAGCAAAAATGACACCCCAAAATACATTCTGCTATTCCTCCTGAGCCTGGCAATACCAAATGTGTGAGACTTTTACAGGTGATGTTTACTGATAGGTGATGACGGTCTCTGACAGGTGATTGGCGATGGTCACTGATGGGTGACTGGTGGAGGTCACTGATGGGTGACTGACAGTGGTCACTGATGGGTGATAGGTGTCTGGCGGTGGTCAATGATGGGTGACGGGTGTCTGGCGATGGTCACTGATGGGTGACTGGTGATGGTCACTGATGGGTGACTGGCGGTGCTCACTGATGGGTGATGGGTGACTGGCGGTGGTCACTGATGGGTGATGGGTGTCTGCCGGTGGTCCCTGATGGGTGACGGGTGTCTTTCGGTGGTCACTGATGGGTGACAGGTGTCTGGTGGTGGTCACTGATGGGTGACGGGGGACTGGTGGTGGTCACTGATGGGTGACTGGTGGTGGGCACTGATGGGTGCTGGGTATCTGGCGGTGGTCATCTGGCGGTGGTCACTGATGGGTGCTGGGTGTCTGGCGGTGGTCACTGATGGGTGACGGGTGTCTGGAAGTGGTCACTGATGGGTGACGGGTGTCTGGCGGTGATCATTGATGGGTGACGGGTGACTTTCGGTGGTCACTGATGGGTGATGGTGATGGCAGCGGTTACTGATGGGTGACTGGCGGTGGTCACTGATGGGTGACTGGTGTCTGGTGGTGGTCACTGATGGGTGACTGGTCATGGTCACTGATGGAATATGGGTGACTGGCGGTGGTCACTGATGGGTGACAGGCCACGGGTGACTGGCGGTGGTCACTGATGGGTAATGGGTGACAGGCCAAGGTCAGTGATGGGTGACAGGCCATGGTCAGTGATGGGTGACAGGCCACGGTCACTGATGTGTGACGGGTGACATGCCACGGTCACTGATGGGTGACGTGCCGCGGTCACTGATGGGTGACGGGTGATGCGCCACGGTCACTGATGGGTGACAATACCACAGTCACTGATGGGTGACACGCCACGGTCACTGATGGGTGACAAGTGACATGCCATGGTCACTGACGGGTGACGGATGACACGCCAGGTCACTGACGGGTGACAGGCCACGGTCAGCGATGGGTGACAGGTGACGCACCACGGTCACTGATGGGTGACACCCCACGGTCACTGATGGGTGACACGCCACGGTCAGTGATGGGTGACGGGTGACTGGCTACGGTCAGTGATGGGTGACGGGTAACATGCCACGGTCAGTGATGGATGACGGGTGATATGTCACGGTCACTGATGGGTGACGGGTGACATGCCATGATCACTGAAGGTTGGCAGGTGCACTTTATGATGGCATTCTGATGACAGGTGCATTTAATGATGACAGGTACACTTTATTGGGGCATATGGGGTGACTGTTGGGTAACAGGTGCATTGGGGGGGCAGGAGTGAAGTAACAGGGTGTGTTTGTGTTTTAAAGATCAGTAACTCACTGATCCTAGCTCTTCCCTCCTCACACTGGAAACTGTGTGAGGAGAGAAGAGCTGGTAATAGTGAGTTACCGCTCTGTTTACATTGGATGTGATTGGCTGTGAAGTAGATCACAGCCGATCACAAGGTAACAGCCGCCGACCGGCGGCTGATACCAGTGTCGGTGACAGGCAGTGTTCCCTGGGAACACGCCGCCACCGACGCGCAGCGCGCTCCCGATCGCGTGCATGCACCGTGCAAACTTCGTCTCGGCCGATCGCATGGTAAACAGCCATGACCAATGGCTGTTCACCCCAGTCGATGACGCGGTGTGTCCCAGGGACACGCCGCCACCGACAGAACCGGGATGCACACGCCCAATCGAGTGCAATCCCGGCATAAAGGGATGACGTCATATGATGTCGCCCCAGAACGAGAGCCGTACCGCTCCGCCGTCATTTGACGGTGGGCGGTAGGCAAGTGATTAATGAGTAGGGGTGCTATCCCTAGGAGTTTTGTGACAAATAAGGATAAATTGGTCCCTAGACAATACCCCAAATTAGGATTGAGGGGGTTGGACTATCATGACACTAAATATAGGTAAGGAAAGACATCAACAATTAAAAAATATAACAAGTTTATTATTGATACATGTCATAAAAAGGAGAAAAGGGGAAATTTAACAGACAATATTCATAAAAACAAACATTTGCACCACTCTACAATTCGCCCCATAGCCCCATGTCAGGACACAGATATCAATGGATCTCTACATGTTTCGCGGATACATTTTTGCTTCATCAGGAGGGATATCTATGATAGTAGAAGGTATAAAGTCAATAATCACATACAAAATGCATATGGTATAACCAATGCAACAAAATGCAATGTATAATAAAAAAAGTACAATAAATACATCAGGCGGATAAAGAGAAAATTAACTGGCTTACCCACATGTCCAGCCGTGCCAGGTGTACAGAGGCAAAAGAACGTTCCCCGTCGGCAGAAATGGAGGATAACCAAAAAACGTATTTTCTGAAAGAACAATTATTGTCAGGATATTGTCAATTTGACACCCTTCCCTTTTTCGTCTGATGAAATTGCTTTCTTCAGTTGGGCCTTGGTTTCTGCCCTCTGGACCCCTTACGGGTGACAGAGACCATTAAGGACTTGTATTTATTCGCTCGGAATCTCACATTCCGATACATTTTCGATAAGGATCAGCATAACGCCAACCTTGAGTGTGAGCTCGCTGAGCGCACGAGACACTTCACCATGGAGGAGTTTCGTGCACTTAGGGGCCTCATGCTACTTTACGATGAGGGATCTGTGGACGGGGCTGCGGGCCCATCCCCTGGTGCACCCTGCGGGACACCAATGGTTGGCACCCCTGGGGCTGCGCTTGGGGCCAGGCCCACTGCCCCCACCCCTAAGTTCAAAACAAATTCCCAGATTTGATGACATGTCCAACCATTTGGGCCTTCCTTCAACAGGCAATTAGGGATCTCAAGCGACAGCGGTAGGAAGAGTTCACACCCAACTTGACAACCCAACAATCATGTGCCTTGAAGAAATTACAAACACGTAGTGGCATTATTATCAAACCCTCGGACAAGGGTGGTAATATTGTCATTATCAATATTGTACTATGTGTAGAGATGAGATGTATTAAACAACTCTAATTGGTATCAACCTATCTCACAGACAGTTACTGTACATTTCATGCTGGAGTTTCGGGAGCTGTGCACCCGGGCTTTTTGGGATGGTCTGACCAGGATACACTTCAGTGCCTTGTAACCAAATACCCCCGCACCCCAACATTCTACATACTGCCCAAGACTCATAAAAATCTATCACATCCTCCGGGCAGACCAATTGTTTCTGGCATTGGGTCACTTACAGACAATGCCAGTAAATTTGTCGACAGCTTCTTAATGCCACACGTGTTGGGACTACTGTCCTATATATGTGACACAACTGACCTGCTCAAACACATCGAGGGGATTCGGAACCCTCAGGACTCCCTACCTGTAGCTGTTGATATAGAGGCCTTGTTCTCTAGTATCCCCAACGAGCGAGGAGTCTGGATGGCTGAGTATTTCCTGATGGAGCAGGATCATACCACTTGGCCATTGAACATCTTCATCATGGAGCTATTACGCTTTATCTTGACCCGGAACTTTTTCCTATTTGATGAGCAATGTTATCTACAGACACAAGGGGTGGCTATGGGGACGTCATGTGCACCCTCTTATGCCAATCTCTATCTGGGAGGATGGGAAAGGAGTGTGTTCTCAGATGACGACTTTACAAAATTTATTCCATTTATTTTATTTTGGTATAGATTTATTGACGATCTATTTATGGTTTGGACGGGCCCCCGTGATCTCTTGGTGTAATTTACCCATAGGTTGAACTCCAATGACCTTCAACTTTTTTGTACCTATAACATTAGTGAATCCCAAATCTCTTTTCTCTATGGATCACCAAGGACCACGAGAGCCACCTCAGTACCAACCTTTACCGCAGGCCCACATCTGGGAACACACTCATCCATGCTTCTAGTGCACATCCCAGGCCTTTGGTGCGCAGCATCCCCTACGTACAGTATCTTAGTCTTCGAAGAAACTGTGCGAGAGAGGAAGATTTTTGTATGCAGGCAGACTTGTTACAAGATTGGCTACTCCAGAGGGGGTATTCTCATTCCAACTTAAGGAAAGCCTTCAATTGGGCCTTTGCCTGTACAAGGACTTCTCTCTTATATACTCCCCCATGGTCCTGACACTCGAACACGGTCAAGATTATTACCCCCTATTCGGCCACCATGGCCAATTGAGGCACATATTGTCTTGACATTGGCATCTATTAACAGAGCATCATGTCTTGAATAAATATGTCAAACCATCTCCTAAGCTGGTATTTCAATGAGCCAAGTCCTTGTGGGATTGACTGACTACCGATATCGTACTCGGGATGAGACTACCCGGGGACGACGGGGCACCTCATCGTGGGGGGGGTTGCCCCAGATGCCCATGGGTTGCTGATGTAACTGCATATGTACTACCAATTGGGGAAACACTTGCGCCAGGCTTCTTGGCTAATTGCAATACGACTGAGTGGTTTACCTGATGGTGTGCGAGTGTCGGGCCTTTTATGTGGGGAAGACTATTAGTGAACTCCAGCAACGCATAGGAGACCATGTTTACCAATGGAAAATTGACTACTATTGGCCGACATATCGGCCTGTATCACACATTTAACCCCCATGTTGCTCAATTCCTTGTTTTGGAAGTGGTGCCCCCCGACTCTAGGAGGGGGGGTTGCGACAAGATTCTTTTACAATGTGAGACCCTTTGGATCGAACGACTACTGTAAATGCAACCACCCTTCCTGGCCTCAATGAGGTCAATTCATATAATACATTTCTCTAAAATTAATAAAATAATATACTGGTGAAAGGATCCTTCCTGTCTCTGCACATCTATTAACCAGGGCAATCCTTATTCGATATTGTCTTGCCATTACTCTCCAGATCCCTTTTCTCCCCTCCCTTCCCTTCCCCATTTAAACTCTTCCCGACCGCCTATGTTTATGGGTCCCATGGTTTACTGCATCTAGTCCTGAATCCAGTATAAGCCGAGCCTTAGATAATAGTCTAGTTACTATTGCGGTGTTTTCTGTCACACTCATTTGTATTTTTCTATAGCACAATGCCTTTAAATTGTATGTTCTTATGGTCTGTATTACTTACTAATTCTTTACGATATGTTTGTTACAGGTGACCGATCTTTACCCATACTCCCGCTTCAACCGCCAGATGGCGCTGGTGCATGCCCGTTCCTGTCGGCAGATATGCAGTGGCCCTGGAGCTTGAATGGGTTCACTTTCAGCGAGCCGCATTCGCTCTTGCACAGTCCAGGTCTTGGGTTTTTCCGGCCTTTGGACCTGGCTGTGAGTGGTGCGCGTGCAACTACCCTACGCGCATGCGCACTACGAGCCACTGGACCGGGCGACGTCACACACAGCCTATGGCCAGTCTGTGTGCCGCCTGGTAGGGTACTTAAGCAGGACGCCCCTGCTTTATGGTGCATGGAGTGGCCGTTTCCTTCCATATTAGCTAGTATCCACCGATGGCTGCATGGCAGACATGCTTGGATCTGCGGCTGTGCAACGCTCGGTGGGCTTCGGCAGTTTATGTATTCTTATTTTTATTTCAGGCTTCCCCTAATTAGTCCAGCACCTCCGGTCTTTAGGTAATTGAACGGTTTGCTCTCTAAGCATGATTTTGATACTCTCATGCCACCACAGATGCCGATGATTACATCCTGAGACTAAGTAACAAACCATTCTGATACATTTATCAGGTAGTTGGATACACTCTTTAACCCTCATGGTAGTCTTGGTGGCACCCCTTACCTCACGTTCAGGCTCCTTTCACACACATCCCATGGTTTGGTTTTTCCTTGGCCCCCTCTCCTCCACCCATTCCCCCCCTCCTCCCCCCATTCCCTTTTCTCCCC
>BLSH010089414.1:1809103-1826723 GCA_018402905.1 Glandirana rugosa | reverse complement strand
GCACCCCCCCCCCCCCCCCCGATATCAGGGTAAGCACTACCTCTGTATTAGTGAGACTCCCACTGTTGCTCTCTTTTTTGGTTGAACTTTAACCTAACCCGCCCCTCCAGCAGGAACTGGCTTGACAACCTGCTGGAAGGAACAGCACTATATTGGCATAGTTGTATCTCAGCAACCAGGGGAAGCTGGCTTACCACTCATGCTACAACCCTGCCTCATACAGCCTAAGATGTGGCCCTGTCCAGACGCTTAAAGGACACAAAAAAAGCTTCAACGCTTTCGGCCAATATAATCTATGGAACAGAAACCTCTTGCACCAGTCGTAACATCTAATCAAGGCAAGCAAAATCATTTCTTTGGCAAATGCTTCAGCTCTCCCTGTTTAAAAAGTGCTGCAAATGTATAGAAGACAACAATAGAAGCAGCTAATAGCATGTTATAAAATGACAACATTTTGCAATGCATTGTACAATCCATAGATACAGTTAACTAACGACCCTGGCTAGAATAGACTTCAGCACCACATCCTGTGGACAGCTCCTAATGCGCTCTATTAGCTTTTGCCCGGAGGATATCATTGTGTGTGACAAGACTGCTAAAATCCCATGTTTTCATTTACCTTCATAAATGGAAAAATGTGATTGTCAATGTTGCTTATGCAGACGATTCTTAGAAACCTAAGCTTTATTGTCACAAGATCTTGGCATCTCATATAAACGAATCTCTAAAGGTTTCTTTATTGTGCATGTTGTGATGAGCAGGAGGGCCGAATCCATCGAGAGCATGGAGAAGTAATGTTACCTATTTCATCTTAATGGAATTTAATGTCTACTGGAAAATATCCATCTCCTTTATATAGGAGGGGTCCATCCACTTGTTCTTGTTTTCTTTACTGACTAGACAAAATGAACAAGCAGGTTTAAAGGAACCTGTATTTTACCCATCAATGGAAAACCAACAGGTGTGGTTGATAAACCATCCATTCAGCAATGCCCGGTGTAGGAGGCAGCATGACTGGAGACAGTTCCTCTGGGACATGGATTTGGTGCTAAAAATCCCTATGGGGTAAGCTACCCCCACAGTCTGTAGTAGCATGTAGTAGCAATCAAACAAACATGATGGCCCAATGCTCCAGTCATATGGGACTGGTTGCTACAGGATGCAGCACATGCTGTTGTGTAGCTTACTCTATAGGGAACTATTGTTTTCTCTGTTTAGAGATCAGTTGCTGCTTTGCTGACCACAAGCTTATGCCAGAATGAGGTGTCCCTGGTCCTGCAGTCTCCTGGAATACTTATATAATATCTCTCAGGAGGCTGCAGGATCGGGGCATGCAGAGCAGCCAGGGGAGCACATCGGAGGGTGGGCCCCACACATCATTGGTGGCTGGCTACCTACACCCAGAATAGGCAGTCAGTTGAAGAGACCCAAAATTACAGTCGGCGATGCTAGTATCACTGTGCTGGTGGGTATGTGTTTTGATGAGGCCGCAGCATTACAGGTATTAGGGGAAAAATTAAACACCACATGGGGACAGTTCAGTAGCACTTTGAGTTTTAGCACTGCATTGTCAGCTCACTACAGGAAGTTAGGAACTGACTGTATTTCTGGCAGGATCAACAGGTGCCAACACCCGCTGTGATTATACAAAGCAGGAGCTAGACAGCAAGTCCCGGTCAATGATTCATGGCCAGGAGCTTCTGATCAGCTGTGCCCAATCACAGCCCAGAACCCTGTGTAACCTTCCCCTTCCACTTAAATATCCCAACTACGGGGGCGATCCACAGGCCAAATTGGAAGACAAACCACAGTATATTGACCCTATAACTATCAAACAATAACTAGTGAATTAAAGATATATTGATACAATTGGCACCTGCCTACATATAGATCCAGTATAACAGAAGAAAGGGAGTAAATAAGAGAAGTTCATTGCTAGGGTCTACATGTACTTTAATGGGAACCTTTCCTAACACCATGTGCAAATTGCAGAATAAATAATGTTCTATGGCACTGGAATTATGAGGAAGGTATAGTTAGCAGAATCTGTATTGATTTTTGTTGTTCTAAAGTTTTCCCCCTTTTCATAATTCGTCCCTTTGCCTATCCTTTTGGCTCAATCATTCTTTTTTTCAGAATTTGTTGATTAACATGAGAATACTATACACACCAATATTAATTCAATAATCTGGAGGAGTCACTTTAAATTGGGTATTTTATCTATTTTCTTATCAAAATGCTTACTCCCATATAGGGTGTGCCAGGTGTGCCTGGGCACACCCTAATCACTACATGTGGTGCAGATTCCCCTACTGCCCCCTGTGTCGTGCCTCCCTCCTCCTCCTCTAACCCCTAGGTGCCGATGGTATGCAAATATGCTTCTCAGCGGGTGGGCCTTGGCACCGAGAGGCCGCATATCTGCTTACCAATTTGCAGACACAGCTGTACCGAGAGTGCGAGCCCTGCATGCTCCCAGTACAGTTACCATTACCAGCGGCAAACGAAAATCTCCCAATCACTTTTTATGGTCAGAAGTTTTCCGATCATGTGACCGACATGACAGCAAATCACGGCGGTCACATGATCATAAACCCCGCTTCGCTTACCAGCATCTGAAACTCTTTAAAGGGCCAGGAGGCGCCAGCTCCAAGGGGTTAAGGACCTTTTCATACTGGTGTGCTTTTGATGCGTTTCCCATTGACTTACAATGTGACGTGCATTTTTGGTATGCTACTGAAAAAGGCAAAATTGGGGCTGGGATTGGGACTGGGAATTAGGGTGGTTAAACCGGAACAAATTGTTCCACTTTAACCATTCTAATTCCATGTTTTATACATCTGCAGCCTCTCAGGTGTTTTCAATATGTTTTGGGAAGCAGGTATGACCATACACGTAGGTGACTCCTTATGACAACCTTCTGGTTGGGTGCAATGTTGCGAACCTCCCGCAGCGTTTTTTACTGGCAAAACTTGGAAACTTTAATGGCGGAGCACATTTTTTACTGGCAACCTGAAGAATAACAGAACTCCTATTAAAATCTAAGACAATTGATATTCAAACACAACATGGAAACACTGACAATACCCATATCAATAATTTGCTTTGTTTACACTTAAAAAATCAGCACAGCATGACAAATTATGAGACCCTGATATTCATAGACAGTTGTAAAAATCACTGATTTTTACAAACTGTCAGTAAATTTACTGGCGGTTGGTAACCCTGGTTGGGTGTTCACTCCCGTATATACGGATGGACAACCTGGTTCTCATTAGCCATGATTAAGCACCCATTAGTGGTGTGAAACGCGTTGGCTATCTTGCTCCTGTACCTTTGTGACTCTATGGATTTTATTGGACTTTAAATAAAGGTGTTGCATTGGAGTGCGGCCGTCCAGCCTTCTCTTGTTCTTGGATGTTACCTGCAGAGCCAGCACCTGTGCTTTTATCAGCAGGGGAGGTGTAATCATGGGATAACTGCCTGGACCGATGTAAACTCACCAAAAACTGACAAATTACTCTTCTAAACTAAAAAAAAAAGTTTTGCCTTTAGTTACACTTTAAATTTACAGTGCTGAAAATATACAATTGGTTATGCTTTCCGAATAAAATGGATGCTAGAAACGGATTGCAACCAGCAGTAGTGCGCTTTGCAGCATGGTGTAGTTTGCAACATCCTCAGGAGGAAAACAATAGGAAAAGTGGATATGCTGAGTTGGATTTTTTTCTTTCAATGAAATAAGCCTAGTGCATGGGGTAATAGCTAATAGGCATGTGCATGTTTATGCATTAGAATAAAATAGGCTTTTAACATTACCAAGCTGCCAGCAGGTATGACAAGCAGGCACCTAGAGTTGTCTGTCCATACTTTTACATACAGCACCCTGGGAGCCCTGAAAGCAAAGTCACTTTATAATGCAAATATTGTCCTCAGCAAGTGAAGCGTGTGCTCTCCCCTAGCACACTTGTCTACTGGTCCCTCAATATGATGGACAGCAGGCTCAATGGGGAATTTTTTAAAGTGGTAGAGCTGAACTTGACTTTAGAAACTGGAGTCATTATTTGTATAATAGAGTATTCGGGGCTTGGGGTTCTCAGCATGCTCTTCAAAACATGGAAAATATACATAGGCTCCTCTACGTGCCTTCTTGTCAGGATAGTCCTCCATGAAAAATTCTCCAACATTCCCTATAGTGTATAAGGTGTAACATTTATAATCTAGTGTGCCAGGAGCATTAAAGTGATTGTAAAGCTATATTTTTTTATTTTTTCAGTAATATATTGTACATTATATTACCAAAAGTATTGGGACACCTGCCTTTACACGCACATGAACTTTAATGGCATCCCAGTCTTAGTTCGTAGGGTTCAATATTGAATTCCCCCCCCCCCCCCTTTGCAGCTACAACTCTACTGGAAAGGCTGTCCACAAGGTTTAGGAGTGTCTATGGGAATGTTTGACCATTCTTCCAGAAGAGCATTTGTGAGGTCAGGCACTGATGTTGGATGAGAAGGACTGGTTCGCAGTCTCTGCTTGAATTCATTCCAAAGGTGTTCTATCGGGTTGAGGTCAGGACTCTGTGCAGGCCAGTCAAATTCCTCCACCCCAAACTCGCTCATCCATGTCTTTGTGGACCTTGCTTTGTGCACTGGTGTGCAGTCATGTTGAAACAGGAAGGGGCCATCCCCAAACTCTTCCCACAAAGTTGGGAGCATGAAATTGTTCAAAATGTCTTGGTATGCTGACGCCTTAAGAGTTCCCTTCACTGGAACTAAGGGGCCAAGCCCAACCTCTGAAAAACAACCCCACATCATAATCCCCCCTCCACCAAATGATTTAGACCAGTGCACAAAGTAAGGTCCATAAAAACATGGATGAGCAATGTTGGAGTGGATATCACATATTACACTACAATTCCAAGTACCGTGTGATATATGATTAAATTGTTATGTAAAACTTTTTAAAGGATCTATATCAATAAAATGTTTTTAATAGTAAAATTGTATGCTGTGCCTCAAAAGTCCTATGCCATATTACAGTATAAGTGTGTTGTTAGTTTCCAAGATAGGCATGTGGCACTTGAACTCTCAATTTTGATAGAGTTTGGAGTGGAGGGACTTGGTCGGCCTGCACAGAGTCCTGACCTCAACCCGATAGAACACCTTTGGGATGAATTAGAGCGGAGACTGCAAGCCAGACCTTCTCGTCCAACATCAGTACCTGACCTCACAAATGTGTTTCTGGAAGAATGATCAAACATTTCCATAAACACACTCTTAAACCTTGTGGACAGCCTTCCTCGAAGAGTCGAAGCTGCTATAGCTGCTATGGGTGGGCCAACTCAATATAGAACTCTGCGTACTAAGGTTGGGATAAATTTAAAGTTCATGTGCGAGTAAAGGCAGGTGTCCCAATACTTTTGGTAATATAGTGTAGTTATCTGCTCTGTGCAATGGTTTTGCACAGAGCAACCACCCCTTCTCGGGGTCCCCCTGCCGTTGATCTTGGCTCCACCCCCAGCTGAGTGCCCTCATAGCAAGCCACTATGCTCCTGAGCCGCCTCTGTGTGTCCATAGACACACAGGGTGTGGCTCAGCCCCGCCCCCATTCCCTTCTCACTGGCTGTGATTGACATTGGCTTCCGCTGCTGTGTCTAAGACCTATGAGGAGGGAGAGAGCTGCTGCTCTTGTGCACAGCGCTGGATAGAGATCAGGCTCAGGTAAGTATAAGGGGGTGTTGGGGGGGCT
Organism: Glandirana rugosa; assembly: GCA_018402905.1. Taxonomy (NCBI): domain Eukaryota; kingdom Metazoa; phylum Chordata; class Amphibia; order Anura; family Ranidae; genus Glandirana; species Glandirana rugosa. Next base: position 1,820,975 of record BLSH010089414.1, on the reverse strand, counting down.
GTACAAAGAAACATTTAAAACCACTTTAACACAGCAATCCCTACTGCAACATAATTGAGTCATTTGTTTGTTGGCAGGTGCAGTTAGCTTGCCTGCCAATAGATGGTTCTGTTCCCAGTATAGTGTGGTAAAGGGAAAGTTGTAAGTGGGTGTTAGGTCCCCTTTGGTTATGTCAAGGGGGGTCATTAGTACCCATATAAATGCCAGTTGTGGGAGAGGCCTGTTGTATTTGATGCGAGACATACACACTAGAGCTGCTAAGGTGTACATTTTTGTTTATTTAAAATCATACAAACATAAAACATAATAAAAACATATTTACATATATACAGGAAAAATAAATGATATATAAACAAACAAAAACATAGCTTATTTCAGCATAAAAAAACAAACTGGCTTTTTTTGCCAGAGAAAAACATTAACAGAACTAAATATTCAGAGCAAGATATATGTTATTATTATTATGCACAACAAAGCCCTAACCTCCACCTAAACACACCCTTAAACTAAGTAACGATTACACATTTAAGCCATGCATGCAGACTTTTTAAAAATCTAAATCTAGATCTAAAAATCTAGAGCAGCCTTTCCCAACCTTTTCAACACCGAGGAACCATTGAAATAATAATCCGGTCTCGGGGAACACCTGCTAAAAATTAAAAATCTACAACTCATGATACATTAGTGTGATGGTCAATGAGAAGAATGCTCCTTGCACTTGTGGTCATTGGGAAGAATTCCCCCTTACAGATAGCTAAAAAGATCAATGATGTCATTGGGAACCTGACATTCCTCCACGCCTTTGTCCAGGCCACCGGCCGTCACCTGTCCTTCTCAAGACCTGGAATCTTCCCAACTTCACCCAGAATGTTGTGCACCACTACCTTGACAGGAAGGATTTTTTTCTGAGTGGAAACCTGACACAGCCCATTCCAAGTAACGGACTACTAAGCTAACTAGAAAAAGCTTTTCAAAATCAAAATCCCGATGCATCTCAAGAGACCCGTGCGACCACTCCGCATAACTTAAGCAGGAAAGGAAAGGGATACCCCACCCACCTGCTTATAGACTTCTAAACTGAAGGTGAACTGTAGCAACAAATGGTTCATCCTCTCCTTCACAGATGGTTCTGTTCCCAGTATATTGTGATAGAGGGAAAGTTGTAAGTGGGTGTTAGGTCTCCTTTTAGAAATGTCCCTCCTTGGTAATGTCAAGGGGGTCATTAGTGCCCATATGAATGCCAGTTGTGGAAGGGGCCTGTTGTATTTGGTGCATGAGAGACATACACACTCGAGCTGCTAAGGTGTAGTCTCCTTCAGGGCTCTGTGTAGGGCTGAAGTCTCAAGCAAGGTGAAACAGCAATTGTGAGTAGTTATGGAAGCTTGGGAATATGAGCCACCTGGGAGCGTGGCCGGCTGGGCAGAGCCATAGAGGGATATTGAGAAGAGATTGATATACTATAGAAAGCACCTGGATCCTACTCTGTGATGGAAGCTAAATGGTGTGGTTTTAGCATATATAGAGAAATGATCTCAAATATGTGGTGCTACCAAGGTGAGGAAGTGTAAAGGGAAGATGGCTTGCAAATTATGTGGCAACTACAGAATGTCTACACCTGTGTATGGCGCCCAACACCAAAGAAGTCTGATAGTATGTCAAATGAGATGTCAGATGTCACAGAAATCTTTGTGAAGTTACTGCAAACTACATAAAATACATTTTGTGTGTGGACATTCCTTTCTTCCTAAATATTAGGGAGTATGACCAGAGATGTTAAGAGAGAGGACCTATGGCCAGGAATATGACAAAATATGGCGTAGGGTCCCATCAACAACAGGTGGGCAGCTTTCCTATGCAAGAAGAAGCAGGACAGGGACATTCTGAGTTTGGCAGCTCAATCTTAGACCTCCTTACATGTTGGTCTTCCTAGTAGAATTCTTATATGCACATGGACAAAAAGTGTAAAAAAGTGTTGTTTTCCTGTGGCTGGGTAGCCAGAGATGTGTACCCAAACATGTGCATACAACGAACCTCCCAACTTTCTGAGATGAGAATGAGGGGCACAGAAAATATGTAAGCAAAAGATACGCCCCATTTACCTTGAAGGGTGGATAAACCAAAAATGATTAGTTAAACAGATAAGTACAAAATGTTCACCGCTACTTTTCCTTTATACTGGTTTTGTAAGTAATAAATGCAATAATATAGAGGCTGGATAAAAGATTTTTATAGCCATAAATAGAGCAGACCAAAAAAGAGGGACGGGGATATGGTGCTAAAAGAGGGACAGTCCCTCCAAAAGAGGGACAGCTGCTGTGGGTTATAGTATACAACACAGTTTGCTTATATAGTTTAATGTTAAACTACGTTGTGCGCACATGCGCAGGAAAATGTTGATGCCACAAAGCATCAGCATTTACACGAGTCCAGGGGCATACAAACATTCATTTCTATGGCTGGCTGTAAGTCCCACTGCAGGCTCCTCAGCCGTGGAAACACAACATGCTTTTACTATGTGAATATTTTATGCCTAAGTCCTTCTGTATGCATGAAACCTTATTTTACAACTTTTTGTACTAGGCTGACAACTCTAATCATTCTAGAGTGAAATCAAACAGTGTTGTAACCCAGTGGGACCAGATAGGCTGCAGTCATGAATTTAACCCCTTGGCGCTGGCCGCACGCAAATATGCGACCTCTCTGCGCCTGGTCCTTGGTGCCAAGGGGTCGCATACTTTGTGTGAATTGCTGTCCATACAGCTTTGCAGAGAGCGTGTGCAGAGTGCGCACGTGACACAGTTACCGGCACCTAACCGAAAGCTCCCAATCGCTCCTTGTGATCAGGAGTATTGGGATCATGTGACCACCATGATTGGCTGCTCTTAAGCCCCACCTCCCAGTGTCATAAACCTCTTAAAGGGTCGGGAGGCACTGCCGTGAAGAGATTGAAAGGAACTTTAGTGGAGGGTCAAATTTAGAAAAATGTAAGCCCAACTTAAAATGTTACTAAACCCACAACAGTAAAATCACTCTGTATATGTGTTATACTCACTGTGGAACCTAAGGGGTTAATACTCCACATTATGTAAAAAGGCTGTTTGATCCTGTCTTCTCGGATCCTCCCCTTCTTTTATTGTCCTAAATCCATCTGCTGATAGCACAGAGCTCTAGAAGACACATGCTCGGTTGGGTGTGTATTGCTAGAGTTTTTTTTGAGGGAATGGTGCATTTGATCAGCACAGGGCCAATCAGCACTGTCCAGACAGAGGGTCAGGGGTCATGCAGCCTCATAGGACAGTCAGAGTAGAATGAAAACTCCACCTTCAAGTAGTCAATTAACCAGGCACTGATGGAAGTCACAAGACTGCTATATACTGCTGATGAGAAAAGGTATTTAGCAGTTTATATTTACTAAAACTATTGCATTTCCATGTTCTGTGTACTGTGGGAGACCAGATATAGTGAATGCAGGGTCCTGGGTTTAGCAACACTTTAAGGAGAGTCGTTTTTTTTTTTTTCCTTTTGGAAAAAAAAAAAGGTTTTACGCCGCATAAATAAATGCTGATGCTTGTAATAATTTTTATTTTTTTTGTTTTGTCAAAGCTTAATTGAACAAGTTGCTGTTAGATGCTGATTGACTACCATGTCACAACTGCACCAGATTTTGCACGCTCCAGTTTTAGTAAATCAACCCCATTGTGTCTGTACCTGCCCTCCTTTAATAACATAATGAGACTCAGCTGTGCTGTGTCTGTGCCACCTCCCCTCCCCCAGCTATGACATGCTAAGATATGAAGTTGACCACCTATAGTACTTCTAATTCTTTCTGCTTTTTTCCATATGTTTTTAGACTGGGGAAAGGTGTAAACATTCTTTTTTTTTCATAAGGGATCCTTTTTTCTAAAAAGACATTAGGCTCAATTCACAAAGCTAACACACCAGGATAAGGATCCTAATTTCAGAGTTATTTTCAATGGGAGTTGACACGTTACAGTCACATTCTTGGGATTAAAGATCCTAATCCTTGTGTGAAAGCTCCCTGAGTTGAGCTTATTTTATATTATGTTTCTAGGTTAGCAGAGTTCTTCCCTAAGAGCAAATGCAAACTGGTACTGAATAGCGGGAGCGTTGTAGAGGCAGGCATCTCGTAGAGCTATATAGCTTGCTCCACACCCCTCCTCCCATCCACATCAGTCTTTGTAAGAGCTCAGCATCAGAAACACATCCTGAAAACTAGCTTCTATCACACAGAGAGCGCAGGGAGTCGGAGGATGGCAGTGCTGAAGGCTGTTAATTCCATCCACACCAAACCTCCAGCTACAGGCAATGCAAAACTTGGAGAGGAGACCATAAGGAGCAGCTCAGAAGTCTAGAGAGATTTGCCTTTATTCCAGTTTGCATGTAAGAGAGTATCAGGTTCTTGACTCCTCTCCCTTGTTTGTTGTATGTAGCTTATGAACTCACATTAAAGGATTTTCGATAAATCTGCTACAGGGAGAGCGAGAGGGAGAGAGAGAGAAAGGGAGGGAGGGGATGAGCAGAGAAAGCTCACTTTCTTAGTCTTCATCTTGGCAGCCTGAGAGGTGGAGCTGGTCCCTTCTGCAAAGTGGGGAAGGTGAGCTCTGAGATAGCAGCTCGTATTCATAGAAAGGCAGGTGGATTCCTCTGGGTGTGAGCTGAGCTTGGTTCAGTTGGGTGGGTAGGCCAAAGCACACAAGTTGGACATGACCTCTAAAGAGTCCAGGTGGCTGGTGGCCAGTTGAGTGCTACAGTCAAGTGGGAAATGACTTCACCCAATTAGCTTTAGATAGTTGGGTATGAATTTTTTAGGCAAGTGTGACTTTTGGGTTTTCAAGAGTGACTTTTGGGTTTTCAAGAGTGAGGAGCTCATTTGACTGTTATAAGGGATTTAGTGATAAGGATGTTAACAGTCAAGGTGTTTTGGAGAAGAACATCTTGATTTTCGAGAAGCAGTTGAAGAGTTTGCTGTAGAGTTTTCTTTAGTCAACTCTTTCGTTCAGTTGGGAGTAGTTCTTGGAGGTGCTATCGGTAAGGAGTTCAGTCAGCTGCTATCGACTGGGAGTTGGACTAGGTGTGAGCTCCTGGGAATACGGTGGGTGTGCGCTGTGTGTTCAGTGACAGTGAACTGTGCCTCAGCCCCTCGCTACGCAGCCACATCAAAAGCTGCAACTTGCCCTCTCTGCCGCCTTGGGTGGGGAGGGGTGGAGAGAGGTCCAGCAGAGCAACCCAAGCTCCCGGCTTCACAAGGATGGTGGTAGGAAATGCCTGGAGACAGGGAGCAGGAGATCTGTATGAAAGCGCTCACACTGGTGGCAGACCTGTGCTATAGTGGCATTGTGGAGAACGAGAACTGCCTGGATTTCATCTACTACCAGAGAGAACGAAGCCGACCTCGATACACTGAAACAGGTAGAGTCAGAAAAGTATCTCTCTTCATCTTCTAGCATGCATGCACATTGGTGCCTTGAAATGAACTGTCTGCTTTTTTTTCTCTTTTGCTAATGATTCAGTCTGTAGACTTGAAACTAAGATTAGGCAGCCTGTTGCTGTTACAGACTTAGTCAAAGGGTATCATTCAGGGTGTGCCTGTTCTGGATTGATGGGACTTGTAGTTCCACCACATCTGGACAGTCACGCTCTTTACAGTGTCCTTTACATATACCAAACAGTATGTAGTACAAAAATGTGTCTGTCCAATGTATATCCAATCACGTGGATCCTTGCACTTCATTCTAAGGCCAGGCTATTGCACGTGCCTTTTTTTTTTTTTACAAGCATTAATGTGCATTCCATTAGCAGCCCATTTAAAATGAATGAGCTAGCAATGCATGGCAATGTTTCAGAAACCGGATCAATGCACCCGAATGCACATCAGTGCTTTGACGCTCGCAGTGCAAATTTATTGGCAAGGTACGGTGGGGTGACATTCTGAATGAATGGCACCGCATCACACCAATGCAAATAAAGTGTGTTACTGCGCGTTGCGAAAACATGCACAATAATATATACATTACAGCAATGCAATAATGTGAACCGGGCCTTAAGGAGATTGTACAATCAGATTATAACATTTGTGGTCAGATTGATAAAGCAGTGAAAAAAGCAGTGTTTATATTAAAGGTATAGTAATTCATAAGAACCAGTTAGTTACCTATATGGAGTTAGCTACTATGGATTTTTGCACATTGCTCTTAATATATATTTATTATTATTATTATATTATATTTCTATTATATTATATGTCTTAATATAAGATTTAAAAATCTGTATTAAAGTTACTTTACTGCTACAACTAAAGATTTAACCTTAGAGATTTTTGATTAGGAAAGATTTTGGAGGTAACCTACCTACTTTAGCCACTTGTAGTCAATGTCATGTGTCCAAGAGACACTACAGCTACAAATGACATGGTAGAACCAGTGCATTATGAAAACAAGATTCAGTTCATCCCTATTGCTTTTATTCTACTAGTCTATGACTACAAGTTCCAGCATGCACTCCCAGCATCAGACTGGGCTTGCTAGTACTTGTAGATCCACATCAGTTGGAGAACAGCAGGTGCTGGGATTTGCCAGAACCTATTGTATGGATTGGACAGAAACAGTCTTGTTCAGTAAAACAAGAATTAAAGTGTGGTGTCGGACATCAGCCTCAGAATTAATTTTTTGTTGATCTGATTTCACTACAGTGTGTTACACTTCAACCTCTTTGCAGAGCATTATTGAGTGGACAACCTGTAAATGAAGTCACTGTGGTGCCGCAAAATGCAGCGACAAGATCCAACATGCATTAATAGTTTCTAGCTCAGTCTTGCTGCTCCTTGCGGTTCCACAGCCTATGAATAGCTGCAGCTGTAGTAAAATAAATACAGAGACGCTGATGTGTCTAAAGTCTTATTTCTGTATTTATAATGTTCTTATTGTGATAATAATGTATTTTATTAGTATATTCATGCTGTTACAATTATTGGCATGATATTCATAAAGGTTTAACTGAGAATATAAATGTGATATATTTTGATGGCATTCAGACTTTCAGTTGATCAGAAATTTGAATTAAAACTGAACACCATGATAAGCAAATGTTATTAAAAAAAATATATACATATATATATACATACACACACACTATATTTCCAAAAGTATTGGGAATGGGACGCCTGCCTTTACATGCACATGAACTTTAATGGCATCCCAGTCTTAGTACGTAGGGTTCAATATTGAGTTGGCCCACCCTTTGCAGCTATAACAGCTTCAACTCTTCTGGGAAGGCGGTCCACAAGGTTTAGGAGTGTCTATGGTAATGTTTGACCATTCTTCAGTCTCTGCTCTAATTCATCCCAAAGGTGTTCTATCGGGTTGAGGTCAGGACTCTGTGCAGGCCAATCAAGTTTCTCCACCCCAAATTCACTCATCCATGTCTTTATGTACTTTGCTTTGCACACTGGTCCAAATCATTTCGTGGAGGGGGGATTATGGTGTGGGGTTGTTTTTCAGGGGTTGGGCTTGGCCCCTTAGTTCCAGTGAAGGGAACTCTTAAGGCGTCAGCATACCAAGACATTTTGGACAGTTTCATGCTCCCAACTTTGTGGGAAGAGTTTGGGGATGGCCACCTCCTGTCCTAACATGACTGCACACCAGTGCACAAAGCAAGGTCCATAACGACATGAATGAGCGAGTTTGGGGTGGAGGAACTTGACTTGAGTCCTGACCTCAACCCGACAGGACACCTTTAGGAGTAATTAGAGCGAAGACTGTGAGCCAGGCCTTCTCATCCTACATCAGTGCCTGACCTCACAAACGCGCTTCTGGAAGAATGGTCAAACATTCCCATAGACACTCCTAAACCTTGTGGATGGCCTTCCCAGAAGAGTTGAAGCTGTTATAGCTGCAAAGGTGGGCCAACTCACTATTGAACCTTATGGACTAAGACTGGGATTCCATTAAGGTTAATGTGTGTGTTAATGGGTTAATGCTTCCCAATACTTTTGATAATATACTGTATTTATTTTAATGCAAACAGTGTAGGAACCTGACTTTGTCTTGGTCACCCTTTTGCACTCCCTGTACAGCAGAGCTCAAACAAGAAGAGGGGGAGTCAGATGTTATCCTGCAGTGCTAACAAGGGACATGCTGATAGAAGGAGAGTGCGAAGTGACAGACAAATGAGCTCATCATTTAGCTGCTTCTTCGTTCACTGCCCAGTCACATGATCTGTAAGTGAAACTGAACTGCAGCAGAAAAAAATCAGGTCTCTTGCGCTGCAAGACAGGACTGTGTTGTATGGCAGACTTGTGTAAACCTTGGGGCTGGATGGACAGAGACAGAAAACCTTTGGTGTGTTATACAGCTCCCATATATGTATTTTATCTGTGTATTTACAATAGCTTTTAGCCTGCAGCCCTGCGGCATGCAAGAGGGTAACAGATGGAGACTGAAGCCATATTTTAAAGTAAGATTACTATTTAAGCCTGATCTCTGTAATAAGCAAATAGTGTCTAAATACAAGAGTCGTGTGTATTCTTTCTTGAATGTTGGTGTGCTTTGTGTATTTCTTCCAGATCTGTGCATTGATCCAGTGTGAGACTTTACAGGGGCTTCTTGTAATAAAGACCAGTCACTGCTGCTCTCTATCCTTGTATAGGGTAACTGGTCTTGTCTCCACCCCCTCCTGAAGCTTTCTGCAAGCAGGCTGTGGTGGGTGGAGCCTTCTGGGACAGGCTATTGTACACACAATGATGATGTCACTGCATTTGGTATACACAAAGTGGATTTGCTTATGTCACACTTCCCGCGATTGAAGGTGGTCAGACACTATAGCTGGCTTCTGTGTTCTTCACCTATAGCAGCCCTCTTTCCCATAGGGCAAGCAGGCCTACCGGATTTATACACGATGCTTTAGTGCCTGACCAGGGGCAGGCGTGAACTGAGCAAAGCAAACGGGTACTTGAGGTTGGCAGACAGGCAGAGTGGTTCAATGTCAGTCCAAATAAAAGACAGGCAGAGTTCAGAGACTAGTCCATATCCGATCTGAGGTCATACACAGGGAAATCCAATCTAGCAGAGCAGACAAACAGGTAGCCTGAACAGGTATTGCACACTCTACCACAAGCATGAGACTGCAAGCTTGGCTGGTGTATATCAGGTTTGGTCTCCACCCAGAGTCTGTCCACCTGCAAGGTGATTGATGTGGCCAGAAGGACAAGGAGAATGCCACAGCCAAAACCAGGATGCTGGAATGAGGAGCAGGAGCACTATATGCTCCTGGCAGCTTATATCCTTTGTGGCTATTGAGGAATATATTCAATCAAAAATGTTTGTGCCTGGAGATCTGCGTTAAAGTGAGCTGCTCTGCTTCGAACTGCCATACAGATCAGCAAACTTAATGCGATATGTAACATCACCTCTTGTAAACTGCAATATTACATATTTATTCTGGAATGTTAATATATTTAAACCTAAATAGGCTCATGTCAATGCTGGCCCCACAAGCTACTTATCATTGCTACCCCATGCCCCAAAGTGCTGTGTTTTTGTTTGGATGGCAGAGTAGAGCAGTAGGGTAACAAAGGGAAGCTGATCATGTGCTTAGCATCAACATTGAAGTGAACTTTTTGCTTTGCACTGAGTGGGCAAGCATAGGTTTGCTTTGAGACTACTATCTTTTCAATTCTAGGGCCAGCCTTTCAGTAGCAAGGTCAATTTTAAGACAGATTTATACGCCAGGAGGTTTGGTAGTAATCATAGGGCCTATTATGAGCCGGTACACTCCTCTTATAAGTATAATATGCAATGTTTTTGTTTTCCTGGTCCTCTAAGCTGGGCAAAAAGTTAGTTTGCACAGTGCTTTGCCATCTCAGGGCTCCTGTTTTGCACATTAACTAATTGTTTGTTTGTGTTGCTGGATAATCCATGCATATTTGAAATGAGAAAAAAAAAATCCTTTCGCAAATCTGCAAGTCTAAGCTACAAAGTGTATGAATCCAAATTAATTCATATTACGGGGCCTGTTTAGAAATGTAACACAGAGGAGCAGGAGACGTAAGCCTGCCATGCACTAGTAGAATTTCATTCTAACATTTTCATTTTAAATGGGTTGTAAGGGTTTTTTTTTAAATTAAAGCAATAAACATCATACTGACTTGCTCTGTGCAACGGTATTGCACAGAGTGGCCCCGATTCTCCTCTTCTGGGGTCAACCACCAGCAATTTTCCCTCCTTGCTCTTCTCTGTGCGCCACCATAAGAAGTCTCATTCAGGCTTACTTCCGAGCTGGGCTGTGTGCATCTATAGACACACACATCATGGCTCTGCTCCTGCTCTCTGCATAAGTGTGTGCAGCCCATTGAATTAGGGTGTGCACCCCAAAACTCAAATACACATGCCATTCTCCGCAGCCTCAGCTGCACTGGACAGTGAATGAATGGGACGTGCTCTGTGCTGAGAGGCATACTGTTCATTTACAAACTGAAGCATAGTAAACAACATTTACTATGCTGTTAATTTAGGAAAGGAAAGTGCCATTAATAACATATTGATTCACCCCTTCCCCCACTCTCCATCCTAAAACATCCCCCGCAGCAGCTGGGGGAGGGGGGGAGAGGAAAGAAGGGAAGCCAGCAGCACTGTGATGGGGGGTGCAACATGGAGGAAGCCCGGGGAATTGGCACCAGACAAAGTGATTAGGGTGTGGCCCCTGCACATGCCTACAGCGATTGACAGCAGCAGGATGCAATGGCTCTTTATGCTCTCAGTGAGTCCTGCGAGAGAGAGCTGCTGCAGGGGGCACAGTGCTGGAATGAGTGATGACTCAGGTAAGTATTTAGGGAATGAGGGGGGAGAAATACAGATACTGTAATATTTTTTTACCTTAAATTGGTTGTAAACCTGAAAAAAAGATGCTATGCCTTTTACCTGGTACAATAAAGGATTACAAGTCATCTGTGCCCAGTCTTGCCACGAACAGTTAATCCAGCACTGTGAAATCCTCTTTGCTTTCTTTCTGGGATAAAAGTGGACACATCAGAAACATTTGTGTCGTCACACCCACGCTGCTGTGATTGACATATGATGTATTTCAATCATGGACGAGCATGAGAGCAAGGGGGGTGCGTCCAGCATTCCAGCAGCAGATCACTCCCCCTTTCTCCTCAAACCCTCCCAGGATTGGCTGCTCCATACCTCAGCATGATTGGGCATGCTGAAGCCTTGTGGTGACTTGCCGAGTTCTAATTGGATGGTACTCGTGAGGGGGTGTGGCCAGCAGTTGTGCATTCGCACCATCCTGATGTCATCCAGGAGAACCTTTCCTATGGCCGGGGGGCGGTGTAGAGATGGGAGGGGAGTCCTGTGATGTCATAATTCCACCTTCCGAGTTCCGGCATTGAGACCCGCCTACCCATATATCCAATATTGACTGGGCTCATACAGGTGCAGGGAAAAAGAAATCGAAGGCAGTGGCGTATCATCCATGGGTGCAGAGTGTGCACTACACACGGTCCCCCGAGGGGGGGGCCCACTGTGACCCACCCTGCACACATGGATGATTGTCCCTTGATAGCCGGGGATGATCAATACGACAGGGGACAGCTGTAAGCACCGATCTCCCTGCTTGACAGCCGCTTCTCCTCCTCTCCCTCCCGCAGCTATCAGTGCTTGCAGCTGCCCCCCCCTCCATCCTCCCAGGATGTTCGTTTTGTCCTCCTGCTCCGCTCCCTGTGTTCTCTCCCCCTCTCCCCGTTCACCTCCTCCTCCGCTCCCCTGTTCTTCCCCGGCCACTGTGTCCTCTTTACAGTTCTCCCTTCCCCCGCTCACCTCCTCCCCTCCCCCATTCTCCTTCTGCGGTGACGGAA
>BLSH010089414.1:1785231-1808312 GCA_018402905.1 Glandirana rugosa | reverse complement strand
CCGACACTGTCCACTTCCCCAACCCCCCTCCCCCCCCCAAAAAATCAAAAACATTAGATTGTAAAAAAAAAAAAATACATTCAAATAAAAAACTGAGACCATCCACTGCTCTACTGACACCAACATCTGCCCGACTGACACCGTCCTCTGCCTCATACCTCCCCCCACCACCTTCCACAGAAGAACTGTAAAAAAAGAACATTAAAAGAAATATCTAAGAAAAATAGTAAAAAATTATTGATAATAATATAATAACACAAAAAAACTATTGACACCGTCCGCTGCCCTACTGACACTGTCCAAACCCCCCCCATATTGTTGTTGTAAAATAAAAATATACAAAAATGAATTTTAAAAAATAAAATTGTGAAAAAAAATAATAAAAACAAACACATTCTGACACTGTCCATTGCTCTACTGACACCATCTACTGGGCGCCAAAATTTTTTTTTTTGAAAAAAATGAAAAAAAATAAAATAAATAAATTGTACAAATCATTAAAAAAAAAAAAAAAAAGAACTACTGACAACGTCCACTACCCTACTGACACAATCCTGAACATAATACCCACCACTGTATACTCCACACTCCTCATCTTCACATACTACCCACCTCCATACACTCCATACCCCCTCTCCCGACACATACTACCCACCTCCATACACACCGCACTCCTCTCCTGCACATACTACCCACCTCCATACACTCCATACCCCCTCTCTCAGCACATACTACCCACCTCCATACACACCGCACTCCTCTCCTGCACATACTACTCACCTCCATACACGCCTCACTCCTCTCCTGCACATACTACTCACCTCCATACACTCCATACCCCCTCTCCCTGCACATACTACCCACCTCCATACACACTGCACTCCTCTCCTGCACATACTACCCACCTCCATACACGTCTCACTCCTCTCCTGCACATACTACCCATCACCAACCACACCCCACTTCTCTCCTGCACATACTACCCATCACCAACCACACCCCACTCCTCTCCTGCACATTGCATTCTGAACTATGTAAGTCATCACAGACTCTATTAAACCACACTCCCTTTAGCCACGCCCAATATTTAGTGCATTTTAAGCCACACCCATATTTTGCCGCGTCACATTTTTTTCCCATGACTGGGGCCCACTTTTTATCTTGCACACGGGCCCACTCATTTCATGATATGTCCCTGATCGAAGGTGAAAATATTTAGGTTCAATTTGGAGATGTGGGCACATACTATGGTGCCATTGTTTTATATTACATGCCCTGTGAGTTTACAACCACTTTAATGCAGGGAATGCACTAAGGTAAAAAATGTTTTTCCTTTAGAGCCACTATAAATATTTAATAGATTTTCTGATGGTTATTGAGGTAAAATCGTCTTTTGTTTTGGACCACAGTGACGAGAAAATGAGAAGGAGCAGGTTGGAAACATTTTATTGACTGCAACAAACTTCTTACCATAAGGTTTTCATTTGTTAATGCCCATTTGTTCCAAATTTGAATGTTAAAAGCAAGCAAAACTTTGAACTGCTTTTGAATGACATTTGTCAAGCCATTGAATGTTCCGAGAATTTTCGCACACATTTTTGTACCAATTTTTGTATGAATTTTTGTTTGAAAATCTACTTGTGTATAGCCAGTTTCACATATGGCTGTAATTGTGGGGTTTGCCAATTTTGCTTTCTTTTTTTTTACTGAATACAAAGAAAGTTCAGCAAACACATAATAATAATTTAGCAATGCTCCTCAAAGAACTCTGATTCAGCTCTCAAACAGGTTTCTTTTGTTTTAATCATGCTGTAGAATTTTGGGGATAGTGGAGGTAAGTCAGTAGTACTTTGAACTTAACTCCTGAAAACCACCAAGTTTACCTGCCGACCTCTGTGTAATGTAAATGTTAACACAATTAAACAATATCTTCCATTTACCTGATTCAACTGAAATGCTGGGTCCCGGATATTCTTTCTTCTTCACTGCAGAGTGGAAAGGTCCTTCAAGCATTTATGTCCCTTTATGGTGATATGGAAAGTCTTGCCACAGATTCTCAATTGGATTTAGGTCTGGACTTTGACTGGGCCATTCTAACACATGAATATGCTTTCATCTAAACTATTCAATTGTAGCTCTGGCTGCATGTTTAGGGTTGTTGTCCTGCTGGAAGGTGAACCTCTGCCCCAGTCTCAAGTCTTTTGCAGACTCTAACAGACTTTTTTCTAAGATTGCCCTTTATTTGGCTCCATCCATCTTCCCATCAACTCTGACCAGCTTCCATGTCCCTGCTGAAGAAAAGCATCCCCACAACTTGATACTACCACCACCATGTTTCACAGTGGGCATGGTGTGTTCAGGGTAATGTGTAGTGTTAGTTATCCGCTATACTTAGGGGTTGATTTACTAAAGGCAAATACACTGTGTACTCTGCAAGTGCAGTTGTTTCAGAGCTTAGTAAATGAGCAGAAGCTCTGCTGACCTCCATCATGCAATCCTCAGCAAGCAAAAACATTTTTTTTTAAATTTTCTTGCACATGAAGAAATATTTTTGCAAAGTGAAGCTCTCCCTCATTTACTAAGCTCTGGAGCAACTGCACTTTGCAAAGTGCACAGTCTATTTGCCTTTAGTAAATCAACCCCATAGTGTTTTGCTTTTAAGCCAAAAATTTCTCATCTGTTTTGGTCTCATCTGACCAGAGCACCTTCTTCCACATGTTTGCTGTGTCCCCCACATGGCTTCTCAAAAACTGCAAATGGAACTTCTTATGGCTTTCTTTCAATAACGGCTTTCTTCTTGCCATTCTTCCATAAAGGCCAGATTTGAGGAGTGCACAACTAATAGTTGTCCTGTGGACAGATTCTCCCACCTGAGCTGTGGATCTCTGCAGCTCCTCCAGAGTTACCATGGACCTCTTGGCTGCTTCTCTGATTAAAGCTCTCCTTGCCCGGCCTGTCAGTTTAGGTGGACGGCCATGTCTTGGAAGGTTTGCAGTTGTGCCATACTCTTTCCATTTTCGGATGATGGATTGAACAGTGCTCCGTGAGATGTTCAAAGCTTTGGATACTTTTTTATAACCTAACCCTGCTTTAAACTTCTCCGCAAATTTATCCCTGACCTGTCTGGTGTGTTCTTTGGTTTTCATGATGCTGTTTGTTGACTAAGGTTATCTAACAAACTGCTGAGGTCTTCACAGAACAGCTGTATTTATATTGAGATTAAATTACACACAGGTGGACTCTATTTATTAATTCTGAGGACAATTGGTTCCACTATATTTTAGTTAGGGGTATCAGAGTAAAGGGGGCTGAGTACAAATGCAAGCCACACTTTTCAGATATTAATTTGTAAAAATATTTTGAAAACCATTTATCATTTTCCTTCCACTTCACAATTATGTGCCACTTTGTGTTGGTCTATCACATAAAATCCCAATAAAACACATTTACCTTTTTGGTTGTAACATGACAAAATGTGGAAAATTTCAAGGGGTATGAATACTTTTCAAGGCATTGTATATTGCAACATTTGTGGTGAGCTTTAGATATATGAATGTGACCAACTGACCTTTTCAGTGAGGATGTCAAAGAGTGGGTGAGCTATGGAGGTGACAAGGTAGGGGGCAGAGCCTGGATGTGGGTGGAGGGGGCAGGAGGGGCAACCGCCCCTGGCGCAGCACCCTAAAGTGGGGGTGGGATGCAGAACGCAAGTTAGTACGCCCATCTACATTGTACATTAGCAGTGGGAGGGGGCACAGTTCTGCATTATTGCCCTTGGGCACTGGGCAATCCTGTCCCAGTACTGGTAGGGAGTACAATATATCTCCTTAACAGCACTTTCAGGAAGTAATCTGTGGCAAATTGTCTTCCCTGCTAAACAGATCATGCTGGACTGTTTGCCAACAGACTGAATGCTGAGGGATTTGTTCATCACTAATTACTCTCACCCTTTATAAATAAGCCTCTCAGTGTATACGCTAATTATTTTTCTTTTTCCTAAAGGTACATATTAGGAATCGTCTGGGAGTAATAATTTCTGAGGCTAAGTCCTTTACTGTTGTTTAATAAAAGTTAGTGAAAGTTTGGAGCAGATGCATATAACTAAATATTGCTTCAAGGAGCTCCACAGAGGGATACTTGCTCATCGCCGAAGTTCCATATTAGTAATAAAAAGAAGACATTATAAAATTATTATTTTCCAAGCTGGTAGATTGTAGCATTTTACAACTCGTTCAATAACCACCATTGCTTATTAAAGAACTTCATGCAAAAGTAAAATCTTTGTTTAGTCCATATACAGAACGTTCACCGAAAGAAGCTAAATAATGTTTAAACTAAGCTACGCTTAATTGCTTTATCTGCAGTCATTCTTTATATTAAATGAATTCTTTCAATTAAATTCCTGGTATCCCTAGAATGCTATAAGAAGTGTTGATAGATAAGCACACCTTTGTGAATACTTATCCTATCATGAATAGTACTAAAAAATTCCACTCCTCTGTAATAACAAGATCCTTGAATCTTGAAGGCCAGCCTGTGGGGAGTTTGCCTGAGCGAAACTCTCATTGGTACTTCACAGCAAGAGAGGAGGACCTTGATGACGATGGGTTTGCGCTATTATGGCTTGGGAGTCTAGAAAATATCTCACCCACTTCCATTTCCGTGCTTTGTCCATAGAAGGAAAAAAGCTCTTTTTTAAGCTTAGTCCCCCAGTAGTGCATAATTGCTTTACCTTTCCCCTGCTGCCGCCTAGTTTAGCCACAAGAGGCAAAGAAAATACCCAGTACTTCCACCTACTGTATAGAGACTCACCTCCTTTCTCTCAAGTGGGGGTAAGGAGACAGTTTTCAGCCCCCTGTAATCTCCTTTTGGAGCCCCTTTTATAATTTACACAGGGCAGTCTTTTAGCTAGAAGCTGAACTGAGTGGTGAGAGAGTGAAAGTACGTACTGTATATGCCACTGGGGGGGGTAATAAAGTGAACCCGTTGACTTTCTATTTGATTTTGAGCAAGGTATAGGTTTACTTCAAGGTGCCTATCCCTTCTGTGCAGTACTAGGACCTTTTTCAGACAGTAGGCTAGATATATAATGCAATATAAGCACACTCCGTTTTTGTGCAGGTTAATAGATATATATATATATATATATATATATATATATATATATATTAATATAGAGGATTTATACAGTGTCAAGTTAACAGCTTGTTGCACTGCGCTTTACAATATAAAGGGAGACAGTACAGTTACAATACAATACAACACAAGAGGGTTAGGAGGACCCTGCTCATGGGAGCTTACAATCTATTAGGGAGGGGCAAGTGGTACATGTAAAGTAATATTGTAAATTCTGTATAAAACTATATTCTATTTTTGTATGGTATGCCTATGTATTGCACACTGCACTCATTGCGCATACAGCACTAACAATGTGTTCATTACATGTTTGCATTCTTTCCAGATTAGAATTAGCCTGCCTATGTTACACCCATTGTTACCATAAAAGTACAATTGTAATATCAATGTGATACCTACGTAATCAAGTGTATAAAAAAAACAACTTAAATAATCAGTATGAGGATAGGAGTTGCCTATCTATAAAACCTCCAGAACAGTACAAACGGTAATAGTTGTGAGGGAAATGCTGATGGGAAAATTAAAAGTCCAGTTGAAAGGTGGAGGCAGGATAGTCTTTCATGAAAAGATGAATTTTTAGTGGTCGTCTAAAAGTAGACAAAATAGGAGAGAGCCGGACAGATTGAGGTAGAGAGTTCCATTGGATGAGCGAGGCTCTGGAGAAGTCCTAGATGTGAGCATGGAGGAGGAGACAAGAGAGAAGGAGCTCTTGGGAGGAGCAGAGAGGACGGATTGTGTTATATATTGCGACAAGATTGGTGATGTTGTTAGTATTTTGAATTTTACTTGTTGGACACTCGAAAGCCAGTGGAGGGGTTGGCAGAGAGCAATAGTGGACACTGAGCAGTTGGTAAGGTGGATGAGTCTGAGAGGAGCATTCATAATGGACTGAAGGAGATAGTCTGTGTAGAGGTAGGCCTAAAAGAAGAGAGTTACAATATTCAAAGCAAGAGATAACAAAGTAGTGAATGAGTTACCTAGTGGAATCGTTGATTAAAAGCAGCATATTTGGGAGATATTACAGAGGTGAAGTCTACAATCTTTTGACAGTGATTGGATTTGGAGCTGAAAGAACAGGTCAGAGTCTAGGACAGTGTTTCTCAACCGGGGTTCCGCGAGAAGTCCCCAGGAGTTTCGTGCCAATCTACCCATCAATCACAGACAGGTGACGGGTAGATCGGGTCTCAGCCAACACATGCAGAGTAGCACGGGAAGCAGCTGTAATAAGTCTTCACTCATAGCGTGCTGCTACCTGCCGTCCCCTCCTTTCCTCCCGTCCACTACAACAGCTTGTGATATCACCTGGATGGACGAGAAGAGAGGAGGGACCAGCAGGGAGCAGCGCGCTATGAGAGAAGACTTATTACAGCTGCTTCTTGCTCTACTCTGCATGTGAAATAAATTGCTACTACAGTGTACCAGGGTGCCCCATGTCCTGCTGTGAGCCTGTGATGTGCCCTGCCATGTGCCCCATGCCCTGCCGTGTCCCCCATGCCCTGCTGTGAGCCTGTGATTTGCCATGCCATGTACTCTATGTCCTGCCTTGTGCTCCATGTCCTGCTGTGAGCCTGTGATGTGTCATGCCATGTGCCCTATGCCCTGCCATGTGCCCCATATCCTGCTGTGAGCCTGTGATGTGCCCTGCCATGTGCCCCATATCCTGCTGTGAGCCTGTGATGTGCCCTGCCATATGCCACATGTCCTGCTGTGAGCCTGTGATGTGCCCTGCCATGTGCCTCATGCCCTGCTGTGAGCCTGTGATGTGCCCTGCCATGTGCCCCATGCCTTGCTGTGAGCCTGTGATGTGCCCTGTCATGTGCCCCATGCCCTGCTGTGAGCCTGTGATGTGTCCTGCCATGTGCCCCATGCACTGCCGTGAGCCCCATGCTGTGCTGGGAGCCTGTGATGTGCCCTGCCTTGTGCCCTATGCCCTGCCATGTGCCCCATTTCCTGCTGTGAGCCTGTGATGTGCCCTGCCATGTGCCCCATGCCCTGCTGTGAGCCTATTATGTGCCCTGCTGTGTCCCTGTGATGTGCGCCATGTTTTGCTTTGTGCCCCGTGATGTGCCCCTTGTTCTGCTGTGAGCCCTCTAATGTGCACTGTGTCCTGACGTGTGTCCCTTAATGTGCCCCATGTTCTGCTGTAAGCCCCATAATGTGCCCTGTGTCCTGCTGTGTGCCTCTTAATGTGCCCCATGTTCTGCTGTGAGCCACATACCCTGCTGTGAGCCTGAGATGTGCCCTCCAATGTGCCCCATGCCCCATATGCCCCATGTCCCTTAATGTGCCCCTTGTCCTGCTGTGAGCCCTGTAATGTCCCTTGTGCTCTGCTGTGTGTCCTTTGAGGTGCCCTATGTTCTGCAATGTGCCCTATGTTCTGCTGTCTGCACCATGATGTGTCCCATTTTCTGCTGCGTGCCCCATAATGTTTTCCATTTTCTGCTGTGAGCCCCATGTTCTGTTGTGTGTCCTTATTATTTGCCCCATGTTCAGCTGTGTGCTCCATGTTCTGCTGTGAGCCCTATGGTGTGCCAATTGCCCTGCTGTGAGTCCCGTAATGTTCCCGGTGCCCTGCTGTATGCCCTGTGTGCTCCATGTTCTGCAGTGTGCCCTATGTTCTGCTGTGTGCCCCATTTTCTGCTGTATGTCCCATGATGTTTCCCATTCCCTGCCGTGTGCCCCATCATGTTCTGCTGTGTGCCATTATTATGTGCCCCATGTTCTGCTGTGTGCCCCACGATGTGCCCCATGTTCTGCTGTGAGCCCCATGGTGTGCCCAATGCCCTGCTGTGAATCCCATAATTTTACTTGTGCCCTGCTGTATGCCCCATCATGTGCCCCATGTTCTGCTGTGTGCCCTTCGAGGCGCCCCATGTTCTGCTATGTGCCCCATGTTCTGCAGTGTTCCCCATGATGTGCCCCATGTTCTGCTGTGTGCCCCGCTGCCGCCCATGTAATGTGCCCTATTGTGCCCCATAGTGTGTCCTGCTGCCCCCCTGTATTGTGTCCTCCTGACCTCCTGTGCTCCTGTGCTCTGCCCTGTTGCCCCCTGTACACCGCTTATCTCCAGTTAAACCCAGAATTGAGCATCTGTGCAGAAAAAAAAACAGTACAAGTTTCACATAAAATAAGTACGTTTTAATTTTTTTTCTATTATTTAATGCTATTTCTTAAAATAATTGTTGGTATTTCACAGCTCGCTGATCACACTGATGTTCCGTTAGCTGTAGATCTGAACATTATTTCAGGGGTTCCTCGAGATATCAGACTTTTTGCCAGGGGTTCCCCGAAGTTAAAAAGGTCTAGGATTACACCTAGCACCCTGGCATGAGGGGAAGCACTGATAGTTGAACTACTGAAGATATACTGTATAACGTATATCTTCTTTTTGTTCAGAACTAAAACCAGAGGTATAGGGCAGCATTAATGCCGTCCACTCTTATAATGGTCTTTCCCATTATTTAAATGTAGAGCAGTGTTTCTGAAGACTGTGGGGTTGATTTACTAAGCTTGAAAGTGCAAAATTTGGTGCAGCTTCACACAGAAACCAATGAGCTTCAAGGTTTTATGGTCAAAGCTTGATTGAACAAGCTGAGGTTAGAAGCTGATTGGCTAGCATGCAAAGCTGCACCACTTTTTGCACTCTCCAGCTTTAGTAAATCAACCCCTGTGTGTCTCCTGCATTTTTTGGATTTCAGTAGCTGTTTGTTTCCCTGTCAGCGGTGTACATAGGGTAAACTATGTGGAGCTTTGAACAGATTCTTGTGTATTCTCAGGGAATGGGAAATTCGACAATTTACAGCTGTCAATGGAACAGGGATAGTGGAGAAATCTTCCAAAAGGGACACTTCTTCCAGTGATAACTAAGAAAAGATCTAACCATACTTTAGAGAGAGACTTTAGAGTTTATTTGCTAAAGGCAAATAGACTGTGCACTCTGCAAGTGCAGTTGCCCCAGGGCTTAGTACATGAGATATAACTTCACTTTACAAAAAACACCCAATCGCATGCAAGGAAAAAAAACATAATTTTTGCTTGCACATGATTGGATAATGGAAGTCAGCAGAGCTCTTCCTCATCTGGAGCACCTGCACTTGCAGAGAGCAACTGCTCTTGCAAAATTGCTGTCTATTTGCCTTTAGTAAATCAACCCCTTTCCTGTTGTATCTTTAACCTGCTTTTCACTGCAAATAGCGGTAACCCCGAGCCACACTTGGGTTGCATTGCTGGATCCAAGGCATTGTTACTTACCTTGTCCCCTGGATCCAGCGATGTCCCCCCCGCTGTGTCTGCGGGCTGTGTCTTCCGCCCGATGCCTGTGTGATGCCGGGCTCCGTTCCCTGTGAGTGTCGCGTCGCACGGGGGCAGACCCAAGCGGGAAATTCAAAAAGTGAGACACACAGCAAACATACAGTGCACTGTAATCTGTACAAATCATTTCACATCCCCTTTGTTCCTAGTGGTTTGCCCAGTGCCCTGCATGCACTTTTATATTATATTTGTCATTCTTTCTGCCTGGAAAACTTGAAAATGTCCATGGCAACCAAAAAGTGTCCCTTTGCGTCAAAAGTGTTTTTGGTCATCTAGTAAACAGCGATAGTAAATAAGAATCATTTGCAGAATTGAGTGATACTGATTTGTGGGGAAATTTATCATCAGACACTGAAAGTGACGACGGCGACAATTCTGCAAATGAGCAAATTACATTATTGAATAAATGTTATTACTATTATATTATTATTTTTGATAATTATTTATAGTTATTTATTATATTATAATTTATGATTTCTTGTTTCAAACTTTATCATGCCCGGGATGTCTACTAGACTCTTGTTTGGACAGATTTAAGTGAGTTATTCCTAAGAATTACAGGCCTACAATATAAAATGCCAAATTTACATGCAAAATAATGTACCGCTTTCAGCACCAAAAATCTGAAATAATCACACCGCCAGGGAGGTTAAGGCAAAATGTGAAGGCAGAACTCCCCAATGGGAAACAGACACCAAAAAAAAAAAAAAAAAAGGCAAAAGAAAAGCATGCACCATCTGGCGCAATAAAAAAAGTCTTCAATGTAAATGAATATAAAACCACAATCTATTCACTCAATGTACCCAGGAGATAAGACATGTCCAAATATGGAATGTGTGAGAAAAAATCAAGGCCAGTGAGAATGCTAGAAGAATCCTTTAATTCTCCTCCTCCACCACCAGTATAGTTGTCAGATTGGGTGGCTAAAATATTGAAAGCCTGCATTAAAAAAAAGGAAATTCTAACCTTTCCTTACTCTATCCAAAACTAAAAGATATATTTTAAAGATTTGGATTAAGATAAACTTTAAATTGAACGTGTATCTCTAGGCAAAGCTTTTTTTTTTAGTTTTGGATATAATGGTGAATGGTTGGGCCCGTCCCCATAGGGGAGATTCACCCCTCTATTTTTCCAGGGGACCAATATCATTTAGAAAGAAAGTGAAAGGAAATCCAATAAGTGTCTAGGAGGGCAATTCTCCTCACTTTGGAACATTTCCTCTAACTTCCTTTTGTGCCTCTGGGGCAAGAAGTGAAGGGATATTTCCCCAACGGTACACAGACAGAACAAAAATGGTATGAATTTTAAAGGAAAAGTTCACCTTTCATAAAACAATAATCCATTTATTATGCATGTATTATTTTTTTGCAGTGGAGCCTGTAAAGCATTGCACCCACGATCAGCAGATCGCAGGTGCAATGCCAGGATCCTGCAGACTCTGAGTACGCTGTCTGCTCCTACCTCTGGTACTGCTATTAATGCAGTAAAAGTGCTGAAATGAAGTTTTATTTTTGTGTGCATTTTTTAAATTATTTTTTCTCTAAACTGCAGGCATTCGGCAAGTCAATCAATCGGATCAGTTGTCTCTATGTTGAACACGCTTACTAATTCCTATTGGCAACCTTTCCCATGGATTTTAGGTCAAAAATAGAACATACATCATTCAATACTCATCACCCACTTCAAACTGGTTAATGTTGATTCAAGATGTATTTACCATAGGATCAATGTTTCCTATGTCAACAGCTAATCAAAGTGTATTTACCATACAACTATTCTGCGCACGGCCGTGGGCTCCAGATATGTGTTCAAAGGGGATTTCCACACGTTGCTGAGATGTCTGATGGCTCTGTAAGAATAGCTCCTTTATAACTGGGAAAATTGGTGCTGTGTAGTCTTTTCTGGTTCAATGCAAAACCAAGCATTTGAAACCCATTGAAAGTTAGGAATGTGTTTCCTGGGTCACGCTGTGCCTTATTGGACAGCACAAAGCATTTTTTTACATCTTTTGGGATCTGCTTTGGCCTGTAGGAGTGACAATGTTCCCAGATCTCTGCTATTTATAGGGTTTATTCGATGGTATAACTAAAAATCTCACGGCCCTAATACAAAATGCAAATAGGTACCTCCACATATCTTTCATAAAAGTAGTTCTAAACCCGATCAGTTAAATCGTATGCAAGTCTACAAGCGATATCAAAATTTGTTTTCAATCTTTACAAACCTGTAGGCTTTGTTAAAGCTGAACCCTGAGAATAATCTTTATTTTATATGTAGCCAGCTGCTTAGTTGGCAGAGAGCAACTACAGTGTGTTGCAGCCACCTTATGTGCCCAAGCAGGATTATTTTGCTGACTTCAGCTATATTCAGCCTCCACTCACCAGGGCGAGCCGGCAGGGGCGTTGCTAGGGGGTGGCTATTGGGGCTATTGCCCCGAGTCTGGGGCCCATAGCCCCGAGTCTCTTACCGGGTGGGTGCAGTTCTGCAATTAGCAGGTATGTCTCTCTGGGGACCCTGATGTAAGGGGAATCCACACTCAGGTATGTAACAATACTTATATTTATATATATATATATACATATATACACACACATGTGTATGCCCACTCAAGCGTATGACTTTCTTTACTTTGCTGCTATGGGCTCTAGCCCCAGATCTTGTGTAGCCTTGCAACGCCCCTGCGAGCCGGTGAGACTTGAGAAACTGAAAGGACTAAGATGCAGCCACTTTGGATCATGGGAAATATAGTTTGAAAGGAGGAGATGAATTCAGCTGCAATCTACAAGAGCCACAAGAACCCCTGTGAGAGGAGTGGAGAGGAGAGCGTTTTTCTCAGGCTTTGAGACACTTATTAGAGAGATTATTGCAGATTATTATTTTTTTCTGGCCACTGAAACATATTTACATGCATAAAATTATGATCATAAGTCTTTAAACATTGCTCTTAAAATATTGATCTACACACCTTCTGCCCCATGTGCATGGGGCGTAAAAGGGAACTAGCCCCCATTCCCCCTCCCCACCCCCGTATTACCCTGTCATATGTGCCCCTTATGAAAACCGCCAACACACATTGCACTGTTATGGTTCACTGTTGTCACTAAACCAGAACAATGAAGTGCAGCTAATGCTAAAGTGAATGCATTTAGGCAGTAAGTGGTTGAAATAGACTGGGGGAGATTGTCAGCACTAGCTACACAGAAAGGATGAAAAATGTGAAAAAAGTATTTTATGAAATAGCAGTGGCTTATGACACACTGAGGTTGATTTACCAAAGGCAAATACGCTGTTTACATTTGCAAGAAAAAGTTTAACTTACAAGGGAATTTCCCACAGAGCTTAGTGAATGTGAAATACAAAGAATACCCAACTGTATAAGGTAAAGAAAAAAAAAACAGCATTTTTGCTTGTACTTGATTGGATGATGGAAGTCAGCAGAGCATCACCTCATTCACCAAGCTCTGGGGACAATTCCCTTGCCAAGTGCAACTTCCCTTGCAAATTGAACAATCTGTTTGCCATTAAGCGTTGACAATAAAACCTAGACGTTGATTGGTTTCTATGTAAAGCTGTACTCGTTTTAGTAAATCCCCCCCCCCCCCCCATGGGGGTTGATTTACAAAAGCTGAATATACTGTGTACTTTGTAAGTGGTGCATTTTACACAATTCCCTTGCCAAGTGTAACTTCCCTTGTAACGTGAACAGTCTGTTTTCCTTTAGTAAGTCAACCTTGCAGTGGTTCGGCAAACTAAATGTCATGCAATAAGGATTTAGATTGAGGGTCCTTTCACATGGGTGTCATCAGTTCAATCACATTTTTGCTTAGAAAAAAGGAATAAATACAGATTCAGGTTACATCAGTTTGCATATCTATCTTCAGTTCAGTTCAATTTACATCAGTCTATGATTCCTTTCACACAGGCGTTCCGTGTGCGGGGTCCGTTTTTGCTCAGCGGGGATCGCTCCGCTGATCCCTGTTGAGTGGACGGATGACAGATCCGTCTCCGCTCACTGTGCGGCGTAGGATCTGTCAGAGCGCCGCTCTCCTCTATGGGAAGTCGGATGACAATGGACCACCTGTCCGCTGCCATCCGATCCGCTCTCCTGACAGATGGAAAAATAGGGTTTCCATCCGTCTGACCTTACGGAGCGTGGATCAGATCGGAGAGTGGTGGGTGTCAGCAGACATGTCAACGCTGACATCCACCGCTTCATAGAGGAGAATGGGGCATCCATTCAGGTCCGCCTGAAAAACTGACAGGCAAACCTGAATGGAACACCCATGTGAAAGCGGCCTAAATCCATTTTTGCATCCTTTTTTTTAGTTGTTGCAGAAATGAAGTAAAAGTTACAAAAATATAACAAAAAATTCTTGCCTAAAAACGGACATAAACAGAGTGGATGTAAATGGATGACATCTGTTCAGATCCATCTAAAAAAAAAAGGAAGCAGCCTTGTTCTGTTTAAAAAAACAGACCTGAATGGAAACAGATGTAGATCAGATGTAAATGGATGATCATCCTGTTGGATTTGGAATAAACTTAAAAGAGAAGTTTGGGAATTGAAAAAAATAAACATTTTTACTCACCTAGGTGGATGCAGCCTCGGTCCAATGCTGCATATGTCCCCTGCTGCCTCTAAAGCCTCGTACACACGGGGCGACGATCGTATACAACAGGTCGTACTAACGACCATTGTCGACCAATCGATCGTTCGTATGCGCGATTAGAACAGCCAACATACAACGGTCATACAAGGGGAGTTGTATGAGCAGACTAGAAAACTTGGTCCTACCAACAAGCTGTCATACGACCGTTGTATCGTGTGTACAGAGAAGTTGGTACAACAAGTTGTATTGTGCAAAACACGCATGCTCCAAAGTCAGGAACGGCCGGATGCTAATTACCTGCACCTGAACATTCTTTCTGTGGTCGTACGTTCGTATAGTGCAGTCAGTATGCAAGTTACATTATCCAACATACGATTTGAGATGATCGTAAGTACGATTGTCGTCCCATGTGTACGAGGCTTAAGAACAAGAACTGACCGATGGAAGACTGCTGATCACGTGGTTCTCAGTCTTCAGTGAGCAGAGAGCCTATGACTGTCAGCCACCGGCCCTCTGCTCTGCCCCTCTAGCGCTTACTGGAGTGCTGGGCTGTACAGGGGGTTCAAGCGGCTGGATCAGCCTCTCAGCGGCATGCTGAGAGGCTGAGCCAGCTGCTGGTCCAGGCAGCTGGGTGGATCCCAACATTAAAGAGCCTGAACTGGCTGACTGATGCAGACTTTAGCCCACTGTCAGCGGCATACGGGTCACAGGAGTGTAGAACAAAGTGATCTCATGTGACCCACAGGAGAAGTACTGTAGGGCCAAAAGAGCTTTGGCCCTACTTCTCCTTTAATATTATGGAGAATAGAGGTGGAAATTTGGGAACACATTGGAGGAACATAGAATATTCTAAAGTGGTCTGAGATAGATCCAAAAATTATAGCAGACCGTGCTCGCCACTGGAAAGCATAAATCCAGGGAGATATTTAGGCCACCAGCCTCCAAATGTAACAAACATATATTTGGTTGAACTCTCCTTTGATAGAAACTGAATAGTTGAGGTATCCTGTACATTACATAATACATACACAGAGAGAGTAAATACATTGTGGTCAAGGTTGGACACCCTAACCTCATAGGCTCAGGAGCCTCTGAATAGCAGCCGCCCACTGGAGCAAAATTTTCAGCATTAAGCTAAGATCAAGCATACAGGGACATGAACACAAACTAGAAGAAAGAAAGTCCAAAACTATCTTTAGAAAGTATTATTTTACCGAAAGTGTACTTGATGCTTGGGACAGATTTCAACAGAGGTAGCAAGTCAGTCAATAGTAAGTGAATTTAAAGCCGAAGTTTAGGTATGGCTATATTTATATAGTTACATTGGTTCAGTGCAACACATGTGGGATCCCCAATCAACAATTAAAATGATCTTGAACTCTTTAATTTGATTTTGGTCTGTTGATCTTTTCTGTGTTTCTATGGTTTGAGTTACTATTGAGCGCCCTTCAAGGGAAGCCTTGCTGTTTTGGCTGCTGCCTCGCCAAAACTATTGATCTTGTTTGAAGTTTTCCTTCATCTCACTATATTTGCAAGTCTAAAAGTACCAAGTGTCTTTCTAAGTATGCTGTTCTAGAGAACAGATGTAGTGAATCAGTCAAAAGTAAGTGAATTTAAAGCTGCATGGCTATTTTTATATTTTTACATTGGTTTAGTGCCATACCCGTGCGATCCCCATGGAAGCTGGAAATCACTGGAAAGCACCACTACTACAGTGATCTCCATTAGCTTCTCTGTCCCATGTCAAGAGGCTGCCCTGCTACATTGTGAACACATGAGGTCACTCACTTGGAATGGGCGCTTTTTTCTCAACAAATTCTCTGATTGGATGAGAAGGAGAGGCAGAGCAGTGACCTCAGAAAAGGGTTCTCTGAATGACGCTCATGCCAAAGGGCAATCTCCTGTGTTCACTTTGCACCAGGTCAGCCACTTGGGATGGGACCCTGAAGTTAGTGAAAAACTTAGATCTCCACTCAAACAGTTGAGAAAAGAAAAGAAAAAAACAAAAAAAGGGGCAGATTTGAGGGACCACTTGGCCTCTTTCTGTTGCCATTTTTCTGAGCTTCTGCTTGGGGGTCAGAACCCAATCACTAATTTCAAATTAACACAGACTAGAGCAAAAGTGACCCATTTAGTCTATTCTCTTTGCATATTTCTCCTAGCTGAAGTCATGGTAGTTGGCCAAGTCTGCTTTACACTTCATTTCTCATGTTATTTATTTCCTGAGCATTTGCTGTTGTTGACAATAAGCAGATATAGTACTTTAAATCAGTAGCATGCGTTACAGCGCTTGACAGTTCTCCAGTTGCTGAGCGCTCTTTCTCTGCATTATACCATCCCCAGAGACCGTAGGGTAGCATTATTTGTAACTAAATTTATCATGGAAACACAGTTAAGATTTAAAGGAGAACCATCATTTAAACTGAGAATACTGAAAGTTTAAGCTAGATTGTCACATTGTTTATCATATGAACAAGTGTGGGTACATTTTTCGCAACCCCTATCTTTGCAGAACCCCAGTCTCTAGGTCAGGTTTGCATTTCCATTGAGCACAATAATAAGCAACCGTATTGTTGCTAATAAGAAAAAATAGCAGAAAAGCTGATGGCTTGTTACAATTATTTTATTTCAAATATTTTTTATCAAATTTTCTAATGTTTTGATTGTAAGATATTTGTACTGATTGTTGGATTACCCATATATCTGATATGATGTATAGCATCCTCCCCCAGGCACCGGAGCCAATAGAAAAATTGAACAAGCAGACCCCCCCCTTCTATTCCTCCAGGTACAGACAGCCAATAGGAGAAATCAACCAAGAGGAAAAATGTTGCCGGGTAGGTTACCCTACAGCCCATTGGCCAGGACCACATTTTTTAAAAAAGGGGACTAATCGGAGACATCCTCCCAAAATTGGGGACTGTCCCTAGAAACATCTGGTCACCCCATTGTACAACAACATTAAACACATTGCAATATGATGAGATGTGTTAAAAAAAATTCTGATGCAGGCCATCACTGTTTTATACAAAGTCAACCAAATTTTTATGCTCTTCTAAGACCCCATACATGTCAAGATTTTAGTGACTTTTAACTAAAACTTAAGCCTAGTACACACTAATAGCTTTTTCATCCAATCCAGGAGCCAAAAACAACTCACAGCTCTAGTCGGAGCCACTGTACTAATGATCCAATGATTCCCCCCCCGCTAAGCTATTGTGTTCTGACAGGAGGACGGCTCCCCCGCCAGAACACTCTGATCAGCGCTCCCAGCCATTGGCTGAAAGCGCTGAACGGAAGGCGGTCGGCTGCTGGATTTCCAGCATGCTTGTCCAACAAGAGCCAGCCAACCCTTTGTCGGACTAGCTGACATACACACGGGCCGAATGTCGGCTGGTTTTTATTGAACAATATGATTATAATGGGCATGGCCACACTAAAGCTGAGTAAATAAGTCAAGATACAATTGACGGCTCATTGCAGCCCTTGTAGATGCTGGGCATGTACACAATCTTCTATGTTGAGAGTAATACAAGGACAAAAACTCATAATGTCTTCTTTTCCCAAAGGACTGCACAGTCCATATAAATTTATAGGTGAGAATCTTTGAACAACAGCAGCAGGGTCAAGAGGCTGTCCCCCTGTTGTCAGTGTGCAGAGGGGAAGATGCTCTGCAAAGGACCCAGAAGATAGTGGCTATCACTGTAGTAGTGCCAACTACTACAGGGCTTGTAAGCTTCCCAAGTGGCCACTCAGGTATATATACATACTTACATTGGTCCAAGCTATGTAATAAAGATGATACCTAGAGTTTAGCTTTCAAACATAGCAATTGTTTATGAGACATGCTACTTTAAGGTGCCCATACATGGATTGAAATTTGGCTGGTCTAGCAGGGACCAGTCAAATATTGACCCATGTATTGCCCCTGATGTTGAACAGAAATCAATCTACAAATCGACTTCTGTTCAACCACCTTGTTGGATTTTAGCCACTCAATCAGCACTGCTGGCTATAACCTGCAGCACTGATCTGTGTACTCTGATGGAGGGGAAGTCTCCTCACTGTCAGAATACAAAGACACATCGGGGAGGATTCCTCCATCCACCTTGAGTGTGTGGATGGGAGAATAAGGTCAGTTTTTTTCTTTGTTCAACCTGCTGGTTGAATGAAAAAATGGACTCATCTTTGGCCAGCTTTAGCAAACTAAGGGCTCGTTCACACTAGGTGCATTGAGTTTGAGTTCATCACTGCGAGATTAAGACAAGGATACAGCAAATACTATCACTGCCTATGTACCCTCTTCACACCAAACTAGTGCTTTGGAAAATAATGTTGGCACAATGCATAAGAATGCTTTCAACATGCATCAACTGATCGCTACGTGCTGTTGTGCATTGAGTTAATGAATTGTTAGCTAAATAAAAGAAGAACTGTGATGTATGCGTGAGCAGCCTATTGCATTAGGGTGTGCACCCCAAAGCTCAAATATGCATGCATGTGTGTTTGTGTATATACACTATATTGTCAAAAGTATTGAAACACCTGCCTTTACACACACATTAACTTTAATGGCATCCCATTCTTAGTCCGTAGGGTTCAATATTGAGTTGGCCCACCCTTTTCAGCTATAACAGCTTCAACTCTTCTGGGAAGGCTGTCCACAAGGTTTAGGAGAGTGTCTATGGGAATGTTTGACCATTCTTCCATAAGTGCATTTGTGAGGCCAGGCACTGATGTTGGATGGGAAGGTCTGGCTCACAGTCTTCGCTCTAATTCATCCCAAAAGTGTTCTATCAGGTTGAGGTCAGGACTCTGTGCAGGACAGTCAAGTTCATGCACCCTAAACGCGTTCATACATGTCTTTATGTACCTTGCTTTGTGCACTGGTGCGCAGTCAAATTGGAACAGGAAGGGACCATCCCAAACTATTCTCACAAAGTTGGGAGTATGACATTATCAAAAATCTCTTGGTATGCTGACGCCTTAAGAGTTCTCTTCACTGGAACTAAGGGGCCAAGCCCAGCCCCTGAAAAACAACCTTACACCATAATCCCCCCTCCACCAAATGGTTAGGGCCAGGGTATATATATATATATATATATATAAACCAGTCCATATATATGCACCCAGACACACACAGACACACGTATAAATAAATGTAAACAAATATTATAAAATGTATTAAAACATAGACGTTGTCAGTAGGACAGAGGATGGTATCAGTAGAGCAGAGGACAGTGTCACTAGGGCATAGACAGTGTCAGTAGGGCAGAGGATGGTGTCACTAGGGCAGAGGACAGTGTCAGTAGGGCAGGGGGACTTTGTCAGTAGGGCAGAGGACAGTGTCTGTAGGGCAGGGGACTTTGTCAGTAGGGCAGAGGACAGTGTCTGTAGGGCAGTGGACTTTGTCAGTAGGGCAGAAGACAGTGTCCCTAGGGCAGAGGACAGTGTCAGTAGGGCAGAGGACAGTGTCAGTAGGGCAGAGGACAGTGTCAGTAGGGCAGAGGACAATGTCCGTAGGGCAGAGGACAGTGTCAGTAGGGCAGAGGATGATGTCAGTAGGGCAGAGGACAGTGTCAGTAGGGCAGTGGACTTTGTTAGTAGGGCAGAGGATGGTGTCGCTAGGGCAGAGACAGTGTCATTAGGGCAGAGGATAGTGTCAGTGGGCGGTGTAAGTAGAGCAGAGATGGGTTTCAGTCATTTTTATTTTATTATATTTTTTTTTTTTAGAATTTTTTTTTTTTTATATTTTACATTTTTTTAAACAATCTTTTTAGGAGCCCAATTGGGGGGGGGGGGGGTTTGGTAAAACATCAGGAGTCTAAACAGACCCCTGATGTTTCACTTTTGAGACAGAGAAAGGGAATGAGAACAGAGATTCCCCAGGATCTTTCTCTGCAGCCTCAGCTGCACTGGACAATGAATGAATGGGAAGTGCTCTGTGCTGAGTGGTTTCCTGTTCATTAACAAACTGAAGCATAGGGGACAGCACAGGGAATATGCACCAGATGGGGTGATTAAGGTGTGCCTAAGCACACCCAGCACACCCTGTGCTCATGCCTATGATGCGTTGCAACAAAGCACTGCATCATGTGTGTACAATGCACACCAGCATTTGCGATGTGTGCACCATAACGCTCGCCCTGTAGTATAAACAGCCCATTTGATTAGAGATACAGGTACAAGCAGAAACATTTCATTTTATCTCAGCAAGAAAAGCTACATTTATGCGAGAACTCCATTCACGTTTTGTGACATCAGCATGCTTGCTGTATCTTTTAGAGGTAAAATGCAAAGCACGATGATAACACGACACAAGAAGGAAGATAAAGCGATTCTTTGGCAGTTTCCTACACAAGACATTCTCCTCGCCACTGTCTCACCATGTGCTATCAGCAGACAATATTTAATCATTTGAGATGTGGAGCTAAAATTGGCACAAGGAATATGCACAGTGTACATTCTGCTTCTCATTATTAAAAACTGTCAAGTCAAACATCCTTTTCTCTTTTCACTTTTAATCTGGGACATGTTTCTCTGTAATTCTTTGAACTGGTGCTGGGAGAAAAATGACACAGTGTGCGTACTGTTATTGTAACATAGCAGAGGCAAGGAATGGCACAATAGCTCGCACTCCAACCAATGACCTTGGCTTTTAGTCCACGAGAAAGTGGGCACAAAAGCTTTGTAGTGAGGCTGTATTCACATGGACCTCTGGCTGGGATTAAGCTAAAAGCCTATTGAACACCATTGGGAATTTAAAGATGAAATCCACGATATATAAATATCATCTAACTATAAGAGATGTGTTTTCTTATTTGAATCTTTGTGGTTTGTGTATTTCTTCCAGATCTGTGCAGTAATCCAGTGTAAAGCTTTACCTCTGTGCAGGAGCTTCCTGTTATAAAGACCGCTCACTGCTGCCCTCTCTCCTTCTGCAGGGTGACTGGTCTGGTCTCCGCCCCTCTTATTGTTTTCTGCAGGCAGCCTGTAGTGGGTGGGGCCTGCTGGTCCTTTTTCTTTTTTTCCATATGTACTCTTTTTCCTATTCTCCACCAGGGGCATATGTGACAGGGTAATAATGCAGGAGCAAAATCTGGGGAAAGTTATCCCTCCATATCAGGAAGTACAATGAACAAGGACTTTTACCACTTGTAGACCACCCCAAGCACATATACTGCGTCAGGGCAGCCGCTCTGTGCCAGATTACGTACCTGGTACGTGATCTAACACTTTTGGGTCTGGGTCGTGTGCTTGCGCTGCCGGAGACTCACTCCAACTGTGATTGGACACAGCCAAAGCCATTTAGCGGGTCCGGCGGATACGATGTCCGCTGGGACCCGCCAGTCGTTCCGTAAACAGGCAGAATGGTGGTCTGCCTATGTAAACAAGACAGACCACCATTCTGCGAGAGGAGAATGTACTGATCCTGTGTTTCTGCTAAGCAGAAACACAAATCTTTACCTTCCCCAGTCAAAGTTCCTCCCTCACAGTTAGTAAGCACTCCCTAGGAACACATTTAACCCTTTAATCGCCCCTGATGTTAGCCCCTTCTCTGCCAGTGTCATTAGTACAGTGACAGTGCATATTTTTTAGCACTGATCACTGTATTAGTGCCACTGGTCCCCTCGAGCAGAGATGTGGTGTGTCAGAGTGAAACACCACACCACCGATAGGCGCGCTGCGCGCCCCTGTGGGTTATCCTGCTGGGAGTCATATGAAGCCCAGTCAGGTTAACTGAACCACTTCCCGGCCGTCATTCTGCATACAGCGGGTGGGAAGTGGTTAAGCATGACCACCGCCAGAAATGCTAGGTATGATTTTCAAAGTGATTTCTCAGCAAAATAAAACATGTGAACATGGATGGTTGGGTGAATTTGCTCTGAATATTTAATATGAAATAAATAGCACTTTTGGCTTGTAGTGCTCAGATGCAGTATATGAAGTATGAGGTAATATGTGAACGAGGTTATAAACCTAAACTCCATGTGAAATTTTACTTACCCATGAAACTTTAAATTCTTACAAATAATTTAAAGATGTCCAAATGTTAGAAAAATTATCTGGGACATGAATTATTCCTCCAATGGTATCACAAATCAAAGTAATCAAATTCTTTTAAAATTCAAACAATTTTTATTATAATAGTCTGATATGAACACTGCCATAAGGCTAATGAAAATGCACAGAAGTGCAGTCACAATCACATAGATAAAAATTAGTATTGCATACTTTATAATCATACACAAATATTCCTGCTCTCCTACCATTATCCGAGCAGGGATATTTGTGTATGATTATATGGTATGCAATAATATTTTTTGTTTCCATCTGATTGCTGTAAGGTGTAGTAAATTAATTAATAATGTGATAAAAAAATGTGTTTTTGCATAAATGTACATAGAGTGATTGCTGGCTATTTTGCAGTTCAAAAGAATCTCTGATTCGTATATAAGGCCGGAAAAGTCCTGAAGAATCAGGGGTCCTGCGAAACACGTAGACTATGGTCCTCAACAGTGGCGGCTGGTGCTCACTATTTTCGGGGGGCGGCAAGCCAATGCCAACCCCCGGGAGACGGACAAGAATCGCCCCCCACCTCCCCCCCCCCGATTGAGCCGGACGGGAAGGTGGCAATCACATGGAAGGGCAGGCCGAGTTAGCCCCCCCCCCTCCACCCCCCGCTAAGAACAGGCAGAGGGCCCCCAACCGTAACCGAACGGCGGGGGGCTTTTATCACTCGTGGTCGGCGGTGACAACTCCTGGTATCAGATGCACAAAGCGTCCTGGGGACTAAGAAGTCCTGAAAAGGCCGGAATATATGCTTAGTCTCTAAGAAAACTTGACGTTTTATCGGTCGTTAGTGAGATACATGTAAATACGTTTTTGTGTAAAAAAATAGTGTAATAATTAATTAAATGATGTGGAATGTCGTTAGTCTACCTTTGTTTTTTATAATAACGTATGGTATATTAGTATGTGTTTATAGGGACGAGCCTATTACCATCCTCTCGTCCTTATAAA
>BLSH010089414.1:1770043-1785221 GCA_018402905.1 Glandirana rugosa | reverse complement strand
ACAAGAATCGCCCCCCACCTCCCCCCCGATTGAGCCGGACGGGAAGGTGGCAATCACACCCCCCCCCATGTGGGCAATGGACGGAAAGGTAGCATTCAGAGGCCTCTTTACTTTAGGAGGCAAATGATAAGTATCTAGGGTGGGGCTGCTGCTCCTCGCTCCAGCTACTCCTCACACCGGGGCTGTTGCTTCTCCTCCCGGCTGAACAGGAAGTGGGTTCTGAGACCCGATTGGCCAGGAGTCCTAAGACTCCCAGTCAATCGGGTCTCAGGACACGCTTCTCGATTGGCCGGGAGGAGAATCAGGAAGACAATAGAGAATATTGATTTGCTATTGTAACACAACTGGGTGTGCTCAAGTCGAAATACTCTGCACCCCAAGACCACCCTTTTTTTAAGCTAACTATGGCCTCAGGCTCTAATCATGTGCTTACAAAAAAAATTTAAATCCATGCGTCGGGCACCCTGCATGTAGATTAGGGACCGGAAGCATGTATTGGGGGGCGGCGCCCCTGCACCCCATATTGAAGGGCTGCCACTGATCTATGTGATTGTGACTAGACGTAGTCTATATAGTCTATAGTATACAGTATTTATTATCCTTGTGGCAGGTTTATATCAAACTGTTGTAATAAAATATATATGAATTTTAAAGTAATTTCATAACTTTGATATGTGTTACCATTTGAGGCATAATTGGCCCCAGATAATTTTTCTAATATTTGGTGTTTTTTATTTAGGGATGATGCCTCTTATGGAATAATTAAATTCCAACACTTCACCTATACACTGTTATTTGATTTTTTTTATTATTATTTAAAGATGAACCAAATGAACAAAAACCATTGTATTTACCTTTAACCACTTAAAAGATGTCATTCATATACAGTATATGCCTAAAACCTTTACAAGGATACACTCTCTCTCTACACTTCACTACAAAACACAGGAAGGATTTGTTTCTTTAAGGTTTTTAATCACATATTGAAGAGTATTACAGCTGTTGTAGCAATTCAGGTCAGATTTATATTTATTGAGTCTTAAAGTCAAGCACTGTTAGTAAAGATTAGCAAAATGATTGGTCTCCAGATGGTGGAAAGTGAGCCGAGTTCTACTGATGGCTTCTCTTCTAGCAAAAAAATCTTGGGAGAAATGATTGGAGGAAACTATTGACCATAAGTCATAGCAAGTGCTGGCTTACATTGTATAATGATGACAATCTAATCATAAAATTATAATGACTGGATACTGTAATGGGTTGATAGGCCGAGAACCTAATTTTAAAGATGAAATTCAGGTATGGATAATTTATACGTAATTACATAGGCGCAATGTAGCTATGTATATATATATTTTTTTTCCCAACAAAGCTTTATTGAATATGAAGAGAACATTACAAATATCCGTAGAATAATGTACGTCACAGTGTTGTAACATAACAGGTAGCGAACAATGGAACATACAATGACCTTATCCAATGCAGTAGAACCCTTCGGTGATGTTTAAGGTGGGTTGTGTGAGGTGGGGTTTGTTTTTAGATTTATCGGTTGGGAGAGCAAGCACTAGTGCCGCCGCGTCCAGCGCGGGGCAATGGAGGGGGGGTTAGGGGTGGTGGGCTAATGGGCGGTAAGTTTTAGGTGTAGTGGGTGGGGGTGGGGGGGTGGGTAGGAGACTAGAGCGAACCCTGGTTATTCGTTAATGAGGTTGTGAAGAGATGGGCGCGTGTGTAAAGGCAGGAGATTCGGGGGTAGCTATGTATGTATCATACCCGGCCAATGCTCGTGGAAGCTGGAAATAGTCACTGCTACTCCAGTGATCTCCATATGCTTTCAGATCCCATGCCAAACAGCCGGCCTGTGCATTCTGAACACAGAAGTTGAGACGCTCAGCTTGGGTGCCATTCAGAGAATGCTTTGCATTTTCTAAATGAATGCAAAGCCTTCTCTGATTGGATGAGGTGGAGATCATGACATCACTGCCCTGCCTCTCCACCACATTCAATCAGAGAATGCTTTGCATTCTTTCAGAAAATGCGATACAGGGTATGGTATATGGATAATAAGATGTTTATCACCAGATATTACCATCTACGGTAGAGGTAAGGGCAAACGAACAAAATGACATTAAACATACTCTTTAATCACTGTGTTCATACCTCCTCTTCTCTTCTAGCATGGCTGCTGCAGCTGGTGGGGGTAGGCAGCGGATGCCGATAGGACATCACTGTACCATTCAGTTCAGAGAGGGCTCACAGCTTTGCAGTCACATGACCACAAGTAAAAAACACTAAAAAGGGTATTTACACAGTGATTTGTGATAAAGGGCATAGAGGGTCATGGGGAGGAAAGGGGAAGTAATGCATTGTATATAATGTCAGTTTATAGTTAGCCCTTCCTTCAAAGCACAACTCTGGGAAAAGTTTAAATGTTCCCTGCCCTTGCAGTTAGCTTCCCAAGCTCATTTTGTCTAGGGAGAGGAAAACAGTTTTACTTACCTGATCCTCCACTCCCCTAGCAGATGAGTCTCCCCCATGCTCTGGTGGTGGACTGTCCCTTGGCGTCATCACCTCCAATGCAGGGCTATAGACCCACTCTGGTCTTGATAATGTCAGGACCTTAGACTGCGGGAGTGTTTTCATGTGACAACACTGAAGAAATGACACTTTGCTACAATGTAAAGTAGTGAGTGTACAGCTTGTATAACAGTGTAAATTTGCTGTCCCCTCAAAATAACTCAACACACAGCCATTAATGTCTAAACCACTGGCAACAAAAGTGAGTACACCCCTAAGTGAAAATATTTCAAATTGGGCCCAAAGTGTCAATATTTTGTGTGGCCACCATTATTTTCCAGCTCTGCCTTTAAGCCTCCTGGGCATGGAATTCACCAGAGCTAAACAGATTGCAACTGGAGTCCTCTTCCACTACTCCATCACAGAACTGGTGGATGTTAGAGACCTTGCGCTCCTCCACATTCCTTTGAGGATGCCCCACAGATTCTCAATAGGGTTTAACCCCCCTGACGGTATGATTATGTCAGATTTTTGGTGCTGAAAGCGGTACGATTATTTTGCATGGAAATTTGGCGTTTTATATTGTTGGCCTGTAATTCTTAGGAATAGCTCACTTAAATCTGTCCAAACAAGAGTCTAGTAGACATCCCGGGTATGATAAAGTTTGAAACATGAAATCATAAATTATAATATAATAAATAACTATAAATAATTATCAAAAATAATAACATAATAGTAATAAAATGTATTCAATA
The DNA here is from genome assembly GCA_018402905.1 of Glandirana rugosa. NCBI lineage: Eukaryota > Metazoa > Chordata > Amphibia > Anura > Ranidae > Glandirana > Glandirana rugosa. The sequence goes on along the minus strand of BLSH010089414.1, from coordinate 1,781,955 downwards.
ATGTAATCAAATCAAAAACACTGAGATTTGCTCATTTGCAGAATTGTCGCTGTCGTCACTTTCATTTTCTGATGATAAATTTCGTCAAAAATCAGTATCACTCAATTCTGCAAATGATTCTTATTTACTATCGGTGGTTTCTAGCTGATCAAAAAACACTTTTGACGTAAAGGGAGACTTTTTGGTTGCTATGGACATTCTCAAGTTTCCAGGCAGAAAGAATGACAAATATAATATAAAAATGCATGCAGGGCACTGGGCAAACTACTAGCGACAACGGGGATGTGAAATGATTTCATACAGTAATGTAATCTGTAAAATTACAGTGTACTGTATGCATGTTGTGTGTTTCACTTTTTGAATTTGCCGCCGGGTTCCGCCCCCTTGCGATGCTCGCAGGGAACGGAGCCCGGCACACAGAGGCATCGGGCGGAGGACAGACACGCTGACACCACGGGAGGACATCGCTGGATCCAGGGGACAAGGTGAGTAACAATGCCTGGATCCAGCGATGCAATCCCGAGTGTGGCTTGGGGTTACCTCTAATGGTACTGAAATTCCACCCCGCGCCACACTCGGGAATACCGCCAGGGAGGTTAAGTCTGGAGACATGCTTGGCCAGTCCATAACCTTTACCCTCAACTTCTTTAGCAAGGCAGTGGTTGTCTTGGAGGTGTGTTTGGGGTCATTATTATGTTGGAATACTGCCCTGTGACCCAGTCTCCAAGGGAGGGGATCATGCTCTGCTTCAGTATGTCACAGTACATGTTGGCATTCATGGTTCCTTCAATGAACTGTAGCTCCCCAGTGCCAGCAGCACTCATGCAGCCCCAGACCATGACACTCCCACCACCATGCTTGACTGTAGGCAAGACACACTTGTCTTTGTACTCCTCACCTGGTTGCCGCCACACACGCTTGACACCATCTGAACCAAATAAGTTTATCTTGGTCTCATAAGACTACAGGACATGGTTCCAGTTATCCATGTCCTTAGTTTGCTTGTCTTTAGCAAACTGTTGCAGGCTTTCTTGTGCATCATCTTTAGAAGAGTCTTCCTTCTGGGATGACAGCCATGCAGACCAATTTGATGCAGTGTGTGGCGTATGGTCTGAGCACTGACAGGCTGACCCCCCACCCCTACAACCTCTGCAGCAATGCTGGCAGCACTCATACATCTATTTCCCAAAGACAACCTCCCGATATGACGCTTAGCATGTGCACTCAACTTCTTTGGTTGACCATGGTGAAGCCTGTTCCAAGTGGAACCTGTCCTGTTAAACCGCAGTATAGTCTTGGCCCCCACGCTGCAGCTCAGTTTCAGGGTCTTGGCAATCTTCTTATGGCCTTGGCCATCTTTATGTAGCACAACAATTCTTTTTTTCAGATCCTCAGAGAGTTCTTTACCATGAGGTGCCATGTTGAACTTCCAGTGATCAGTATGAGAAAGTGAGAGTGATAGCACCAAATTTAACACACCTGCTCCCCATTCACACCTGAGACCTTGTAACACTAATGAGTCACATGACACGAGGGAAGGAAAATGGCTAATTGGGCCCAATTTGGACATTTTCACTTAGGAGTGTACTCACTTTTGTTGCCAGTGGTTTAGACATTAATGGCTGTGTGTTGAGTTTACACTGTCATACAAGCTGTACACTCACTACTTTACATTGTAGCAAAGCGTGGTTTCTTCGGTGTTGTCACATGAAAAGATAAAATAAAATATTTACAGAAATGTGAGGGGTGTACTCACTTTTGTGAGATACTGTACATGCTTGGAGTCAAACTTTTTAGCCCTACAGCTAAATAATAAAAAGTATAAAAAAGTGGCAAAAATATTTACAAAAACCTGAGGGGTGTACTCACTTTTGTGAGATACTGTACATAAAAAATACATAACTTTTATTGTACAGCAATTAAAAAAATCTTTAAAAAAAACATACAGAAAAGGGAAGAATTACTGTCCAGTGCAATGGTTCAATCACGTGTTTCACAGTAACTTGCCGCTTCTTCAAATTGCCCAGTATGGTTAGCTTATGCATTTGTCCTGGTAGCCATTGTCACAGAGATGGAAAATGATGTGCCTTTAAATGGTAAGTTCACCTTTCATAACATGTTACACTCATATTCAGGGTGCAACATGTAACATTATGAAAGGACCGACCCCGCTTCCCTGGTTTGACAGCTAGCGGAGGATCCACGGGTTCGCTCAACTCTACTAAAGACCAAAGGAAACGATTGTAAACTCAGGAAATGTAGTCTTTTTCTTTTGGGTAAAACACTTACTGTATACAGGCGGTGCCCGGGTTACAAACAAGATAGGGACTGTAGGTTTGTTCATAAGTCGAATTTGTTTGTAAGTCAGAACAGCTACATTTTTTAAGTGTAGCTTCAGCCAAAACAAATATTTTTAAGCTTTTTGGATAGCATAGGGAAGGGGTAACACTCCTGTAATGTTTGTTTTGCTGTCTATGTTTCTGTTCAGAAGATTTCACCTCACTTCCTGTCCCAATGATAATTGGATTTTGAAAACTTTGGGTTGTTGTGGAAACAAGGATTGGTGATAAAGCATCAGCGGAGACACCTTTTTCCCATAATAACTCTTACAGGAGTGAATTTCCCTTCCTAGGGGGAGATTTCCTCTCACTTCCTGTTGTCTCCCTCCGTTTGTAAGTAGGAGTCGTTCATAAGTCGGATGTTCATAACTAGGGGACTGCCTGTATAGCCTGGGATCAGAGACCCACCCAGAGATTGGCTGAATACAAAAGAATAAAGTACAGCTAGAGCATTGTAAAATATTTCTTTTTTTTTCTTTCTCTTGAAGCTTGTGGTGAGACAAAGTACCTACAGATGGAAGAAATACTTTCATTAAATTACTTTTACCCCAAAGTACCTTAACTTTCTTTTTAGAAAAGTCAGTTTGCTGTAACAAGCTACAAGGCCAATGAGAAATATGAAAAAAGAGAGACATGGCAGAGGCAGGTACATCGGGTTATTTTTAGTAGCGAGTCATGGTTCTTTTTACTGAGCGAAGCGCTGCATGGAAGCTTTTTTTTTTCAGGGAGCTCAGATACTGACTTGTGCCAGGAGAATGATAACTTTTTAAACTCTGAATTAATGTAAAGTAAAACTTCAGCTTTGAGTAATTTTGCAGTGATAAATGCAGTATAAAAACCTCTTTATACAGTATGCAATTTCTCATTTCTGTTCATTTTTATTTTATTTATGTTATATCAATTTTCCAATAAAAATAAATAAATAAATAATCATTTTCATTTGGTTGTCCAACTTCTTGTTTTTTCTTTTCTTAATAAACCACAGACAGTAAACCGTCCACGCCTCCCTATCAAGTTTTCTCTTCTCTAGTATGACATACTGAAGCTTGTCTATTAAAGAAATCTTGTCATTGTCCATTATTCAAAATAGCCATACTTAGAAGAGAGACAAGGTGCTACCCTAGCACGTAAGAGAAAGAGCACATAACAGGGTGGGGCTGGAAGGCAGGAGAAGGGTTACCAATGGGTTTGGAATGGTTTAAGGAATGTAGGGAGCAGGGAGGAGGTGGTCATAAATTAAGGAAACCTTGAGGAGAACAGAGAGCGTGGTGAGCAATTTGGCCCACCTGCCCCCCTCTTGATAAATGTTTGGATATGGCTATGATTGAAAGTGAATACCTTTGGGGAATTGAGGTATGGGAAGAGAATGGAGGACTTGTGAGGCATATTGTACTTTTGTCACAGCATTGGCAGATCCTTCATGGTGTCAAAAAAATAAGATTGTTTGTTTGGACATGTGGTATAACCTTAATGGTCACAAATGATTATGATTATGTGGTGTTCATGAAGGAAGAACTTACTAAGGTTTATTCCAGGTGAATAATAGTGTGAAAATTACTGGTGTGACCCCACCAAGCTGGTTTTGGATGGCTAGCGGTCAGTACCTGTTTACATTGGAATATGTTATTAGCTGGTACTGTCAAGGACCTAGCTTTATTGGCTGTATCAGAATTCTTGTATGTTTTTAAAGAATTGGTGTCTAAATTATGTTAATATTATTATCTTGTTATTTAATAAAAGCTTTTCAATATCACTCAATCACACCCCTCAGCCCTATCTGGGTCATGTATTCCTACCTATCCTAATACGTGGCCCACCATTACACTGCCCTTTTGGCAAGAAATCCTAGTCTGAGGTCTGAAAACAACAAACATTTCTGGGAGCATCAATCTTTGTCCCCTGCTGTGTTCATTAGTTCCTCCCTTTGACCTCCACGGCACTACTAATACAATATTTTTTTAATTTTCATGGTATTTCTTTCAGAACTAGTACGTGCCACTTTATTGGAGCAATGGCTGCTATTATCAGAAGTTCTTATGTAAAGGAAGACATAGATGGGGACCTGGAGTTAGTGGAATATATGAACACCATTTGTGGAAAGCATAGCACACTTACATGTGAAAATACTTGATTCAGCCTGGAAAGTCACATGGCACAGAAATAACAGAGACAAAAATGAAGAAAAAGAGGGCACATCAGCCTAGTGCATTATCCCAAGTATATTTAATAATGAAAACAAATTAAAAACTACTCACAAACATGTTGAAAGAGGTGGTGCTTGGATATGGCGCTGTCTAAGTGGTGGGAAATAAATGTGTTCTAAATGTCCTGTGTACATATGTTTTGGTAAGATATGAGCCTCTGATTACCAGTCATTGGGTTCATATATAAAAGGTGCTGAAAATGAGTGATTGTGCTAGGTTGTTTTTTGTGTGCAAGTGCTAGTATTAATAAGCTAGTATTTTGTGCAAATTGCTAAAGGTTCATACAAAGTTCATAAAAAAAAAAAAAAAACTGGTGCCTTTAAAATGCTAATTTGTTGCAAATATAAAAATATAACATAACAGTGAGGTATAAACTATAAATCATGTGTAAATTTCTCCGTGCATACAATAAAAATGGTGATTGCGGCGATCAAATATTGTGATAGTCTTTCTTAATTTTAGGAACAGTTTCTCATATAAAATCCGTGACTTCTGGTGTTCATACAAAGTGTGATGAATATCTTCTTATATTATGGTGACAAATGGTGACTTTTCACTCGTGCTCCCCCTGTTGGTACCCTGCTTACCAGAGGGCACTACCCCTGCAGGGGTTAAGTGCCTATCTTTATTTATCCTGAAGATCTGGTCCTCCGGATGGGGTTCTCCTCCTTTGCTTTTGGGGGTCTCTGTGTTTCCCAATTTGTTGTCTCCTCGAGTCTGGTTGTTTCCTTATGTTCCGGGTTTTCTCTTCCGTTGTACTCATAAATCTGGGCTCTGTCTGTCCCTTGTCGGGGAGCGCAGAGAAACACGTCCGCTCCCGAGGCCGTCCCTCTACTTACTAGCAGTAAGTAGGACCTGACCTGAAGGACCAGATCTTCATTTTTATTGTATGCACGGAGAAATTTACACATGATTTATAGTTTATACCTCACTGTTATGTTATATTTTTATATTTGCAACAAATTAGCATTTTAAAGGCACCAGTTGAGATGTGAAAATTTTTTTTTTTTTTTTTTTTTTTTATGAACTTTGTATGAACCTTTAGCAATTTGCACAAAATACTAGCTTATTAATACTAGCACTTGCACACAAAAAACAACCTAGCACAATCACTCATTTTCAGCACCTTTTATATATGAACCCAATGACTGGTAATCAGAGGCTCATATCTTACCAAAACATATGTACACAGGACATTTAGAACACATTTATTTCCCACCACTCAGACAGCGCCATATCCAAGCACCACCTCTTTCAATACCACTTCCCTCCCACGGGAGGGAGTCCTTGGAAGGCAGCAGTCACATTCACAAACCCATAAGCGCGGTACATACCCAAAACCCATCTACTCACAAACATGTGAATAATAATCGTGATTAGTAGTTTTTAATTTGTTTTCATTATTAAATATACTTGGGGTAATGCACTAGGCTGGTGTGCCCTCTTTTTCTTCATTTTTCTCTGTGACAATTAGGATATCCCATATCCTGGAGGGCAGAAAGGCCAGAGAGACCATCCCTTGAGCAATTGGCTACCCGGACATCACGCTAATGCGTAAGAGAGTTTATTTGCTGCTATCCACAGAAATAACAGGCAAGGGCCGATCTTGCAGTACCAGTGAAGATGGAAATGCTGGTGCAACCTCAGAAAGAGCAGGCAAGCCAGTGGCATCTACAGCCACAAGTGTCAGCAACTAGCTGTCAAGCCAGTGAGGTGATGTTTGAGAAGGGCAGGAAAATAAGCTTTTCTGAGGCCCTGCCCCCTTTTAAGCTGGTATTCTTTAACTTTCAAGCCATATTTATTTTGTTGCAGCAAAGCTAAACTCCGTTATCTATAAGATGAGTGAGGGGTTAACTTTTATTGAAGGGACAGTAGTCCTTTGCCCAAAGCTGGAAGAAACAAAGCGGTGTGAAGTTAATAGCCACACATTTTTGCCATCATTGGAAAAATAGTTAATTTCATAAGGTTACCTAAACCATGTTACAATGTTCAAAGTCATGTCAGGACCAGTAACATGAGCAAATATTTTATCTAAAGGCTGTCCTTGCAGAGGGCTGTTGATTGAGTCACCATAGACTATGTACTAAAGGGTTTTCCTAGCAGAAGGCTGTTGCTTTGGGCACCATTGGTTGTGTGCCATTGATGGAAATCTGTCCCTGACTATGAGCCTATAGACCAGTCATACTCATCCAGGGCTCCTCAAAAGGTTGATAGGGGTTCCTTTAACAGTGGCAGATTGAACTTCCATCTGATGGTGCATTCATAGTTCTGAGGCCAACCTTACCTGTCAAAGCCAAAGAAATTAAACTTCTCTCACTGACCATAAAGAATGCCCTTCTCCCATTGATCGCCAACGTATGAAGGCATTTATCCAGGACCACCAATGCAAGGGTTTCTCTGTGTTTTTTTTTTAAAGACATTATTATTTATAATTTTAATTTTAGTGGTTGTTACTGAAAATGATTCCTCCTTTGGTGCCACATAATCTAACAATGCCACTTTTTCATACTTTTTATTATTTAGATTTAGGGCTAAAAAGTTTGACTCCAAACATGTATGTGGCGCAGAGCCTCAATTTGAGTTTTTTCAGATGAACAATTATTTCGAGATGGATTCCCTTTTAGCACTGTGTCCGTTCATGTACTGTGCATAAAAGTCTTCTACTTTTGCCTTCAGCTCTTAAGAGACTACATCATGGTCTATCGTTTATTGATCATAAAATCCCTGGAGACTGGGAATGAAACTACTTACAGGAAGAGTTTTTCTCCTTCTGTGATATAATTGTCCATTGTTTCATTGAGGTTTTTCTATTTACCTCTTCCAGATCGATAAAGATATTTATAAATATGAGTCAATTAGTGAAGTTAACTCAAGCAATGCACTAGGAGCTTTTCTGTGCACTGTATATTCATAGTCACCACCTGTCCCTGGTTTCTGGTAGGAATAGACGCTCTTTCCTTGGAAATATCCCTAGTTTTCATTTATGGCCAAATGCACAATCCAATCACTCACATCCCTCATAGTGATACTTACAAAGAGCCTAAAGAAATAATATGTATTACAAAATAGCAAAAGTGGGTGCATTCAGGAATGAACAAGGTTAGGGATATTATATACAGTGCTGAAGACTGCCAGTTTTTATCAAATGTCCCAACTGAGAGCAACTATAAGGCTCCTTTCACAATGAGGCGCTTTACAGACACTATTTAGCTAAAAATAGCATCTGTAAAGTGCCTCAAAAATCCACCCCAATGCTGGAGTGCTTTCACACTGGGGCGGTGCGCTTGCAGAATGTTACAAAAAGTCCTGCAAACAGCATCTTTGGCGGCGGTGCGGTGAACGGTAATATACCGCTCCTCCACCGTCCCTGCCCATTGAAAACAATGGGGCAGTGCTTCCAAAGCAGCTGCACACCGCGTCGGAAGCGCAGAGAGCGGGCACTTTTAACCCCGTTTTAACCCCTTGTGGGGGATTAAAAGCGCACCGCTCCCGCAGCCGTAGCGCAGCTCTAACAGCGGTAAATCCCTGCTGTGACTAGCGGGGTTTACCGCTAATGCTCCACCGCCCCAGTGCGAAAGTAGCCTAAGTGAATGCATATGGCAGTACTGGGGAGGGCAGCGGGCATTTTTCTCTTGGGCCAGTACCAATAATATATGTTGGGCTAGTGAAACTGAATGGAAATACTCATCCATTTAGACCTCAGTCAGGGAGGGACCCAAAGTCAGGACACCTTCACACCAATGCGCTGTGGTAACATAAAGTAATTCACATTGTTGTGTTGGTCCACTCAGTTACATTCATTGTGAATGACATTCCAATGCAGCACACCACAGTGCACAATAATGCCCTACGCTAGGGATGTGCAGGGTTCATGAGTATGTTACATACAGAGTGCAGAGTCCAGGAGTGCATTATGTACAGAGGGCTGGGTTCAGGAGTGTGTCACGTACAATGGCAGGGTTTAGGAGTGTGCTACGTACAGAGTGCAGGGTTAAGGGGTGCGCAATGCACAGTTTCCACCCCCAACCCACCCCCCCAAAGCTTTTTTGCATCCCTCTGTCCTACCTGGCCCAGTTCTAGTACCTCCCTGTGTAAGCGCCTCTGCTTCGCCTTGCAGGGAGATCTTTCTCTCTCTCAGATTCTGGAGATTTGTGTGAAGGCATGCAAGGATCTGTTAGATTGGGGGAGCTAGCTGTCCCTTGAACACTTGTGTTTACAAGTGACTGCTGGGAGCTGGAGCAGAGGGTAAAAGGCGAAGGTGCCGGAATGGAGTTCCACCATGTTCCAGCTGCAAAACTCTATGCAGGGGCCTCATGACAAGACTTGGTGGATTTGGCCCACAGGCCTTGTGTTTGACATATGTGCCCTGCTCTATTAGCAGGTCTGATTTTTGGATCTTTGTGTTGCATTGGGCAGCCCATTCAAGCAATTGTCTAAAACTGTTGGTATTCGCTCTTCGGGTTTGAGTGCTGCTGGACTGGTGATTACAGGAAACTGATATAAAGACCAATTTAGGTATTTTACAACTTGTCATTAAAATGAATACAATAAAATGTTTGTTTGTTTTTTTTTTAATCTGCCTGGAGTATAGCTTTTTTAATGTTAGATAAAGTGCAGGATTCTGCTTTTCTAAAATGTAACTAAACTTAGCTCAGTACAAATGCTGTATAGTCTGTGCTGCTGTTAGAAATATGGGGCCCCATACTGCTTACCTGACAGGGCCCTGCTCCCTCCCCCAAAAAATATAAAATTATATTTTCCATAAAAATACACTAAAATAATTATTATATGACATGTTTACCACCCCACCCCCCCCTCCACTCTCCATCCTGAAACATCCCCATGTGTGCCTGCAGCAGATGCTGACAGGAGAGGAGGGAAGCCAGCCGAGCTGTGGGGAAAAGGGGTGCACAGGGGGGGCCTGGAAAGCAAAGGGAAAGCAGAGGGATGGAGCACAGATGCTAGAACTGATCCCCCTGCAGCACAGCTGGAGGGAGGGAGGGAGCGGAAGAGAAACCAGCAGATCTGCAGGGGAAGGCAGAAGAGGATCAGTGTCTGCAGTAGGGTAGTACAGCTGGCCCTCCTGCTGGGCCTCTCTTTTGAACTGATGGGGCCTGGGCCCAGTACAGGAGGGCTGGCTGTACTGCCTTATCAACGGCCCCGTGTATAGTATCCACCCTGTTGGTTCGGCTATTCAGTGGCAGCTGGTGTTTTTTTTGGGGGGTGGGGGCGGCAAACAATGCACATAGGTTGGCCCCCCACTTACCCCATCAAGCGGGCAGCACTTCCCTCCAGGCGATGGGCGGCGGCTTCTAGTGCCTCTCCTCCCTCCTCCTCCTAGGAGGCCAATAGGATCGCCTGTTCTTTCAGCCAATTGAGTGATGGGCCTCAGAACCCGCTTCCTGATTGGCTGGGAGGAGAATCAGTGTGAAAATAGTGAATATTCATTTGCTATTGTCACACAACTGGGTGGGCTCAGAGTGCAGTGCTCTGCAACCTGAGCCCACCTTTTTTTAAAGCCTATTAGAACCTCTGGCTCTAACCACATGCTTAAAAAAAACCCATTGGAAAACATGCGCCCAGTGCCCCTCCACTAGATTAGGGGAGGCTGGACACATGGATGGGGGGGGGCGGCGCCCATGCGCTCCTGATGGACGGGCGGCCACTGTGGCTATTGCAATCATGGATTGTCTCCTGGCATCCAGTAAACAGTTATGACACCCAGTATCATATTGTAGAAATGACAATTGCAGTGTTATATATACTAGAAATAAACCACAAGTAAGGAGACTGTAATGAATAGCACCCTACATTGTCATTACACCAATGACCTATAGCTAGTATAGCTCAGACAAATGTATATAGCAGACAAGTCTTGCTTGGGTTCTAATCTCACCGAGCAGCCTCATTGATGCTTTCTTGACATGTGTTTGATAAGGTAGTGAAGTGTTTGCGGGAAAAATCAGAACGATGATAAATGTGGACAGATGGGGAACAACGTTGGCAATTGTTTTAACACCTTCTACCCAAGCTTAAAATAGAGCTCATCTGTGAAAAGCTGAATTTAATTCACACCACAAGGAGAGCAGACAATGGTACAACAACCCACACACCCACGTACAGGAGAAATGGATTGCATTTGTTCTTCCTTTTATCTAAGAGGCCACTTAAAAGAGGAATAACATAAATATTTTCACACTCTGAAGACACTCGGGTGCCATTTATTGGATCATTAATACAAACTGGATTATGGAGAGTTCATAAACTGAGAAGCGTTTTAGGATGCGAGCTTGGCTTTGGAGCAACGGTAGACAGGCTGAGGTCCATTACTTTGTGGTGATGTTAGAAGCTGTATTTTTTATTGCTGCGTCTTTTAACGCCATCTAATTTTACACAAAAATAGCTCAAGTGATGTAATGTTTCAGCCTTCTAACTTTAAAGCCCAACTTCAGATAATATATTTTTTTATTTAGCTAGTGTTGGGAAGAGTTTCAATTTCTGTCAAGTTTTTATTTCTTAGCCTTGTGGGTTGGTACAGGACAACATGATGTGGACTGTTCAGGTGGCTCAACCCCAAATTATTATTTTCTAGACAAAAAATCAGCACCATGGTGATGATCCAACAATGACATTTTTGTTTATTTCCACATATGGCCAAAATCCAGTCCAACTGAGAAGTTGAGGGGTTTTGGCCTTTCAGGCCTTAGTCAGAGCTGTGACTAAGGCCTCAACGGCTGGAATGCATCAGCTTGTCTGTTGGGTTGGATTTTAGCCATATGTGGAAATAAACCAAATTTTTGTTATTGGATCCTTGCCATGGTGCTGACGTTTTATCTAGAATATTTATGTTGGTTGGCTTGCAGAGACTTTTTGTTGTAAACTTGATTGAAGAAGAAGATTGAGCGCTACCTATTACTGTGGACATAGCATATCTTGATTTCAGCAAGGCATTTGATACAGTTCCACATAACGATCTGATACAAAAGTTGTACAAGCTGGGACTTAACCCTTGGGTGGTTCAGTGGAGTGTCATTATCCATCGCGAGTTAGAAGAAGAAGTTAGTTCAAATGTTGTTTTTCAGAGACGTTCGGTTGGTTGTATTTATAAGATCTATTTTGCAGTCGTGGTACCGTTCCTAGGTTATTGTTTTTAAACCAAATAAAGGTGTATACCGATTTTAGGTTGGGTTGTCTGTTCGACTACGTAAGGTCGGCAACTCCGGAATCAGTGTCGAGACTGATTCCGGACTTTCCGGTTTTGGGGAGTTGAAGAGTCAACCTGACCTAAAACCGGTATACACCTTTATTTGTTTTTACAGTAACAACCTAGTAGTGGTACCACGACTAAAAAACAGATCTTTTATTATTA
>BLSH010089414.1:1752568-1769803 GCA_018402905.1 Glandirana rugosa | reverse complement strand
AAAAGATATTGATAAAATAGAACGAGTTCAGAGACGGGTAACAAAAATGGTGAAAGGTCTGGGGGATAAAACATATCAAGAGCGACTTCAGGCACTTAATATGTACAGTCTGGAGGAAAGAAGGGAGAGGGGAGACATGATCGAAACCTTTAAATACCTCAAGGGGGTAAATAAGGTTCAGGAGGGCAGTCTTTTCAATATGAAACCAAAATCAAGAACACGGGGACATGACCTCAAACTAACTAGGGGGAAGTTCAAAACTAATCTTAGAAAGTATTATTTTACTGAAAGGGTGGTTGATGATTGGAATAAACTACCAACAGAGGTTGTGAGACAGTCAACAGTAAATGGCTTCAAACATGCTTGGGATAAACATAAATCCATAGTCAGACAACAAGGTTAAGGTAAAAAAAAAAAAAAAAAAAAAAAATAAAAAAAAAAAAATAAAAAGGGGCAGACTCGATGGACTACTCAGTCTTTTTCTGCCGTCACTTTTCTATGTTTCTATGTTTCTATGTTTATGGCTCAAACCCAAAGTTAGAGGGATACAATGAGCATGGTGTGGTTGAGAAGCCAGGAACCTGTTTTATAGATTTCTGGAGAGATCATTATGGGTGTTTTTTTACAGTCTTGATAGAGTAAGGGAGAGTTATAACCTCTATTAGGTTTTCTGCCATCTGTGTCCCATTGGGGAGATTTCACTGTGCTTCTTGTCCCATAGCCATCCCTCCACGTGGGGAAATCCCTGGCTATCACCAGGGTCACTAAAACTAGTGTCCTCATAGAAAAATGTCCCCTCTATTACTGTTCTGGGGACATCCCAAAATTTGGGATTTTCTTTTACTTTTACTTTTGGTGACAGAACAGAACAAAGAGGGTAAATCTCCCTAAAAGGGGCACAGACAGCAATAAAAAGCTTACAGGTGTTCTAATCCCTTTCCATTCTATGCAAAACTAAAAAAAAAAAAACTTCTGACTTTAGCTATACTTTAGGTCTAATCTTTATTAAATGTTAAGTAAAAATACAGCCAACACATTTCCATGGATTGACGCAACCCCTATCTCAGGGCTAAAATTAGCAAACGGTATGTGAATATGTACAGATACTGTCATTAATTAGGAAATTAGGTGGTGGAGTTCAAAGAATTATACATTTGATCCTTATCCACCTAATCCCCTAATTATTCACAGTGTTTAAATACATTATATACAGTACCTTTCTCTTTCCTTTAACACTAACAAAAGGGGTGTTCTATAGGGATGAGCCGAACACCCACTGGTTCGGTTCGCACCAGAACATGCGAACAGGCAAAAAATGTGTGCGAACATTCGAACACCGTTAAAGTCTATGGGACTCGAACTTGAAAAATCAAAAGTGCTTATTTTAAAGGTTTATATGCAATGCTATTGCCCTAAAAAATTGTATGGGGACCCAGGTCCTGCCCTAGGGGACATGTATCAATGCAAAAAAAGTTTTTAAATCAATAGTTTTGTTCAGGAGCAGTGATTTTAATAATGCTTAAAGTGAAACAATAAAAATGAAATATTCCTTTAAATATCGTGCCTAGGAGTGTCCTTAGTCTGCCTGTAAAATGGCGCATCTCTGTGATGTTTAGAACAGTGCCAGAGCAAAATGGCATTTGTGAAAAATTGTCATTTAAAATTGCGGCCGTAATGTATTGCCGGTTCCCAGCAATATACATAGAAATGACTGAAAAAATTTGCGTGGGGTCCCCCCAGTCCATACCAGGCCCTTCGGATCTAGTTTAGATTTTAAGGGGAACCCCACGCCAAAATTTTAAAAGAATTTACGTAGGGGTCCCTCCTAGCATATAAACCAGACCCTTATCCAAGCATGCAACCTGGCCGGCCAGGATGGGGGAAGGGGACAAGCGGACGCCCCCCCTCCTGAACCGTACCAGGCTACATGCCCTCAACATGGGGAGGATGGGTGCTTTGGGGCAGGGGGGGGCTCTGTGCCACCCATCCCAAAGCACCTTGTCCCCATGTTGATGGGGACAAGAGCCTCTTCTCTACAACCCTGGGCTGTGATTGTGGGGGTCTGTGGGTGGGGGGCTTATCAGAATCTGGAAGCCCCCTTTAACCACTTCAGCCCTGGAAGGATTTCCCATGTTAGGACCAGAGCACTTTGCGATTTGGCACTGCGTCACTTTAACTGACAATTTTGCGGTCGTGCAACGTTGTACCCAAACAAAATTAGGGTCGTTTTTTTTCCTACAAATAGAGCTTTCTTTTGGTGGAATTTGGTCATACCTGCGTCATTTCTGATCACCGCTATAAACAAAAAAAGAGCGACAATTTTGAAAAAAACAATATTTCTTACTTTTTGCTAAAATACAAATACAAAAAAAATATATAAAAAAACAAATGTATTCATCGGTTTTTTCCGATTTATATTCTTCCTCATATTTTTGGTAAAAAAAATCACAATCAGCGTTTATTGATTGGTTTGCGCAAAAGTTGCTGCGTTTACAAACCATGAAAATTTATTTCTGGCGTTTTTACAATTTTTTTTGTTCTACTAGTAATGTCAGTGATCTGCGATTTTTATCGGGACTTTGATATTGGGCGGACATGTTGGACATTTTTGAGGACCAATGATATTTATACAGCAATCAGAAATTTAAATATCCACTGATTACTGTATAAATGTCATTGGCTGTGAAGGGGTTAACCGGGTGGGGGGGATCTAGGGGTTAACTGTGTTCCCTAGGCGTGTTCTAACTGTGAGGGGGCTGGGCTGTCAGGGGCACCAGAGATCTAACTGATCCCGAGTACAGGGATCAGTAGATCTCTGACATGCTGCCTGACAGAGCGGGGAACCGCCGTGTTTACATCGGCGGTTCCCTGTTTTTCTTCTCTGTCAAGCAATTGCAGCTCACCGGTGGAGATCAATCCGCCCAACTCTGCAGAGTGCGGCGGGCACAAGAGCGCGCCGTCACCGTGAGCCGCCGTTTATAGACAGCGATTCGCACTACAGAGCCACAATGCAGCAGTAAATGTACACGAGCTGGTCGGGAACCGGTTAATAAGGGGCCCCCAGATCTGGACCCCCCCCATGTGAATTAGTATCGGGTACATCGTACCCCTACTAATTTACTAAAAGTGTCAAAAAAGAAAAGAAACACAGGAGACAATTAAGGACAAGTCCTTTATTAAAAAATAAAAATAAGTGTCCCATGTTGTAATCCATCGTCAATCACGGCAAGCGACAGACCCGAAAAGAAAGCCAAAACCAAACAGCTCCTCCTCCATGTGAGGGCTCCCGCCGACTGAGCTCTCTTTGGTTTGATGTTTTATTTATAGTGAAGGCCACCCAGTGACGTAATTGAGAGACCCGCCCCTCTGACGTCATATGATGTCAGAGGGAGGCGGGGTTACCCATACACTCGGTGGCCCTGCCCTGCACGATAAATAAAAAGTAAAAACAAAGCCAGCGCAGGCGGCAGCCCTCACATGGAGGAGCTGTGCGCGCCATCTGCACACAATGCATTACGGGGCGCTCCATGGCGGTGAAATCGCTGCAAATGCCCCATAATGTTCTAAATTCGATGAACGGGCGAACGCGGGCCTATCCCTAGTGGTCGAATTGCCTGAAAAGTGTTACCTGTATTTTTTGGCCCCCCTCACACAGGCATTCTGATTGGGTCCACCTCTCAGTTTTTCAGGGGGACCTGATCATAAGGCCCATTAATCACTATGGACAACTGGTTTAAAACGGACTTGTGTCCTACCTTCTGGTCTGATCAAAAAAAACTGGGGGACTCCATCCTCTTCTGTTTAGGTGGAGCAGATAGGAGGTAGTTGGGTGTAAATGGACAGTGGAGTCTGTTTATTCTTGACCACCCATACAGCAGAATGTCCATGTCCGCTCTGCGGAAACTTGGTGGACACGGATTTGTCATCTGCCCACTCTGCTCCAATTGGCAGGGGATCTCTAAGTTGATATCCTGCTGATCGGAAGGGAATCCGTGAAAGGGGCATTTGAGGTTGATTTTTTTTTTATTTTGACGACTACAGCAGATAAAAAGAATAATATTGACTCCATACATAAGTCTAACGTATATATTCCAGTTTATTGCGAGGTACAATTACAAAAGTATAAAAATATCCACAGAGATGTACAGTATAACATACAAGAACCACATTGATTAACACAAATGCATGTGCGGAGGTGTCAAAAAGCCATCTAAATAAGGTGAGAGGACTTGGGCAAAGAGTATAGAAAGATATCTTGGATTCCGAGATTGGCCACAGAAAAGGAACCTATACCCAGAAAACCTCAGAGCTTAGCAAGCACAAATGTACAAAGTCAAATATACCCAAGCCTGCCTGGATCTATGCACATCCAAGAAATTTTCAATATATCATAGAAAGAGGGTAGAATGGAAAAGCTGTGAGGTTGATTTAATAAAGGCAAATAAACGGTTTACTTTGTAAGAGAATTTGCTCTTTACAAGTGAAAATTCCATTAGCTTAGTAAATGTGGTGAGAATAAATTTTGCTAAGAATAACCAATCACATGCAAGAAAAATGAAAAAAAAAAACTATATTTTTGCTTGCACATGATTGGATGATGGAAATCTGCACAGCGTCCCCAAATTCACAAAGCTAAGGGAAAATGCCCTAGAAAACTGAACAGCCTTTTCTTCTTCCCCTTTCCGTAGGGCACTTCCCACCCACCGCATACTAGCGTTTTCGTTTTTTTTTCTCTGTGAACCCATTGTGGAGATTTTTCTTCACTGCCTGGCCCTATGACACAAGAAAACATGCGGAAACAGGGGACAAGAAGGCATGGACAGCAATTCCTCATTCTACAAAAAATATTTTTCATTTTCTGCATCTCAGTGTTAGATACTCCCTGATCACATCCTCTCCTGTATTCTGACAGAGGCATTCACCCTTCTTCGATGTATACAAAATGAAACAAAACATTTAATTTGGACTTTTCAACTATTCTTACCCAGAGACCCTTACATTACAAGTACAGTTAAATGCAAAACCTAACTACTCTTAAAACTGTCCCCTTACACCTATTCTGACTATTCTATGTAAGTAAAATGTGTATACTTACCTATTTTCAGCTCGCTATGGTCTGGGGCCATTGTCACTACTTCTGTCAGCCTTGGAACAGAAGGAAGGCGTCCTCATCCTTACAGTAAACTATTGCGCACCCAGGGCAACTGTCCCTCCTGCCCACCCCTTGTCCCAGTCCTGGTTGTCAGCACTCCCTCCTCTCCTCTGCAGCAGCTGCTGGCTGACACAGGGGAGACCACATGGCTGGACCAGAGCAGCCGGAAAATAGGTAAGTATATACATCTTTCTAACACAGGTTAGTCAGCATAGGTGTTAGGCGCGGGGACGGAGCATTTTTAACCGCCTGCCGACCACTGATCGGCAATTGACGACGACAGTGTGGCGCTCCTGCGCAAATCGCCGTCATATGACCGCGGCTGCGAGATCGCGCCCAGTGAGCGCGTGCTCGCCGCCGGAGGCACGCCCGCGTGCTCACTGTGTCCGGGGAAGGCCAGGGAGCGGGTGCGGCGGATTCGATCTCCGCTGGCCACCCGCGATGCCCCCCCCCCGGAGTGAAAGAACGGAGGTCCGTTTAAGTAAACACGGACCTCCGTTCTGTGAGGGGGGAAGGGCTGTGATCACAGCCTTCCTCTACATGGAAGCTGTGATCGCTTCCCTTCCCCAGCTAGGGCAGTCCCCACACAGTTAGAACACGCCCAGGGAACATAGTTAACCCTTAGAGCGCCCCCTGCAGGTTAACCCCTTCACTGCCAATGGCATTTACAGAGTAATCAGTGCATTTTTATAGCACTGATCGCTGTATAAATGCCAATGGTCCCAAAAAAGTGTCAAAATGCTCCGACATGTCCGCTGAAATATTGCAGTACCGCTAAAAATCGCAGATCGCCGCCATTACTAGTAAAAAAATAAATAAATAAATAAAAACCCCAGAAATGAATTCTCATCATCCGTAAACGCGGCCACTTTTGCGCAAACCAATCAATAAACGCCGATTGCGATTTTTTTTTATCACAAATATGAGGAAGAATATAAATCGGCCAAAACCGATGAAAAAAATGTTTTTTTATATTTTTTTTTTTGGATTTGTATTTTAGCAAAAAGTAAGAAATTTGGGTTTTTTTGCAAAATTGTCGCTCTTCTTTTGTTTATAGGGGCGATCAGAAATGATGCAGCGGTGATCAAATACCACCAAAAGAAAGCTCTATTTGTGGGAAAAAAAAGGACGCAAATTTAGTTTGGGTACAACGCCGCACGACCGCGCAATTTTCAGTTAAAGCGACGCAGCGCCGAATCGCAAAAAGGGCTCTGGTCCTAAAGGGGGAAATCCTTCCGGGGCTGAAGTGGTTAAGATTAGTTAGGTTTTGCATAGAATGCTAAAGAGACTTTCACTAATTTTAACAATCTTTTTTTAAAAGCATATGTACATTTAATATATTTTTGGCATGCCTTTTACTTGTTAAAGCATCTCTTGTGTAGACATCTAAAAAATCTAAGACTCCTGCTAGGCACTGCCATCTTGAATGTTGTGCCAGCAGGCTCAACAGATGAAAACTGTCACTCATATGACACTCAATTGTATTTCCCTTTGTTGCTTCCCTGAGATAAGTCCAATGCTACAGGGGTCTATACCATTCCCTCCTGTTATATCACTTGGGTGTAAAAACATGTATATTTATACACTAGTCGTTTTGGAAAAAGGGCAATGGTTTAGCAGTTGAATCTTGCTTGTGCATGCAATGGCTTTTTCTTATCCTTAGTTAGAAACCAGGAACAGTCTTAGTAATGGGTAATGAAAGAGAAAATGCATAAACACTGTGTGGTTAATTTACTAAAGGCAAATGGGCCGTTTCCTTTGCAAAAAAATATTAATTTTACAAATGTATTTTCCCTTAGTTTAGTGAATGAGGCGAACCTCTGCTCACTTCCATCATCAAATCATGATGCGCTTGATTGGGTATCCTATGCAAAGTGAATTTTCGCCACATTCACTAAGCTTGAAAAATGAAAAGTTTTCACTTTGAAAAGTGAACAGCTTATTTGCCTTAAGTAAATCAACCCCTGTACTCTTTCTTCTTTTATTTTCATTATTGACAGTTCTGTCCTACTTCCTTGTATTTTTATGCCCTGCATTGTACTGCATGAGATTATCATTTTTCTTCTAGCATGCTGACATCTAATGGCGGTTTTGGGCCTCTACAACTTGTTTACTAATGTGGTTTCGGTATCCTCTTCCATCCTGTTTAGTTCTAGTCAGCATAGGCGTGCGCAGGGGGTGTGCCTGGGCACACCCTAATCACTGTGTGCAGTGTTGATTCCTCCTACTGCTGCCCCCTGAGGTTCTGAGGCTTTAATGCAGATAAGGCGCCAATTGAATTTAATTACCACCTTAATCAGCCACAGAACCTGTGTAATTAATATGTGTCCTGGATTAAAGGGATGATGTGGCCTCCACCCCCACTCTGCAATGCTGTTGGCTTCTCTCCTCTCCTCTCCTCTCCTCTCCTCTCCTCTCCTCTCCTCTCCCCTCCTCTCCTCTCCCCCTGGCTGCTGCAGGGTATGTTTCAGGATGGAGAAAGGGGGAAAGGGGCTAGTAAATGTGTAACTCACTGTGGCCATTCAAAACTGAAGCATAGTAAATTATGTTACTATGCTTCAGTTTGCGAATGAACAGGAAGCCACTGAGCACAGAGCACTTCACATTCATTCACTGCCCCGTGCAGCAGAGGCTGCAGAGAATGGCATGTGTGTTTGAGCTAATGCAATAGACTGTGCACACCTATGCTAGTCAGTTAAGTCCTAGCTAAACCATCCCCACTTCTTCTATGGTCCCTCAGTAAGTGTTATTTATTCACAGAGACAGGGTTCAATAAAGTCATTGTCTTCTTACACGTCAAAAAACTGGTAAAACATCATCTCCACTGCACTTAGCTTAAGTAAAATTTTGTTGGATCCAACATTTGTGTTTTATCGAACAGCTAAGCTGGCTAAGCAGGTGACCATACTGTCCAAACAAACTGGATCTAAGGAAGTATGTCAATGCATAAATTATGAGTTTGGCCCTTTGAAAGGTCCATAGGTGTGCTCAGCCTATTGCATTAGGGTGTGCACCACAAAGTGGGTTTGGGCTTCCTTGAGCTGTGGCTGATTGACCTCCCATTTGATGGTGCCTGCTAAGTTTCAGGGTCAACACCACTTGGTAACGTCAGAGACATGACACCAATGATGTTTTTAGTTATTTGTAAGGGGGCATTTTGACTACATTGTAAGGGGCATTCTTGCCACTGATTGATTTTAGCAAGGCTTCCCATGAGACCTAAAAATGTTTCCAAGGCTTCCTCTAGGGTATGGATATGCAATTAGCGGACCTTCAGCTGTTGCAAAACTACAAGTCCCATCGTGCCTCTGCCTCTGGGTGTCATCTTGCTATGCCTCATGGAACTTGTAGTTCTGCAACAGCTGGAGGTCCGCTAATTGCATATCCCTGCTCTAGGGCAATGGTCTCTGCCCCTGGAGCCAGATGTGGCCCTTTGCTTGCCTTTATCTGGCCCTTGAGGCACTATTCCTTCCACTGACAAAAAAATGGGGCACCATTCCTCCAAACAATACCAGATCAAGCATTGTTTACTCTAACCGGGCCTAAAGTCTGAAGGACAGTAAACTGGCCCTTTCTTTAGAAAGTTTGGAGACCTCTGCTCTAGGGTAAAAAAAATATGTTTTAAGATCAAAGTATAAAATATACTGAAAAAAATATAGACATAATAAAATAAATAATTATTTTTTGTAAATTAAAGTTCTAGAGAAGTACAGTAGATGATAAGAATGATCAACTGCCTGTGAAAACAGATGAACTAAATACTGTTATTGAAGATTTCACAATCTGCTGTTCAACCTGCCGGCTGACACAAATCAATACGCAGACAGTTTTTTTATGCGGGACGGCTTAATTAAAAACAGCGTAACAATTTTAAGAGGCCCGGAGTCACCTTCAGAGATGAGACATTAGAGTCCAGGGCAAATCAAAATGACCAATTATTTCTCCTGTCCCGATGAGTGATGGAGGGCTCAACAAGAGGGCAGAGTCATCAGTACAGATACAAGTAACGTGCAGACCTGGGTATCCAGGCTTAGCACTATCCTAGCATTCAGTTACCATTATCAGAGAACCGCACACTCATTACTTTTTTCCTAGCTTAAATTTACAAACTAAAAAAAATAGTCTTAAAGGGAAGCTGTATTGAATTACAAAAATAATATATTGCAATGGTATGATTGGGTAATATTTCAAGAGACCTTGTCTCAATGCTAAAAAATTGCACAGTATAATCAAGAATTGTATATGTTTACCTACAACTTGAAATTGAACTTAAACATAAACCTCTCCTTTTCTCAGTGTCCAAATACTCTCTGTGCTGACCCAGCTCCTATGACCCTCCCATCACTTCCCTCTATATGTTTTTATGTAGCAGCTGGGGAAGGAATAACAGGGAATACTATAGAGCCCTAGTGCCCAGCCAGTGGCCACAAGTGGCCCTTTGGCACTTTTTGTGCGGTCTTACAGGCCCTTGCAGACATTAATCTGTGTTTCCCTATTGCCCTGCTATAGTAGAGATTTCTATGAGCTTTATGTAATATGTCTCCAGTTTATGACTGATGCATGTCCTCAGTCTCTGAACGTCTCTTGCATCATGTCTGCAGTCTCTGACCATCTCTTGTAACATATCCGCAATCTCCCACCATCTCTTGTACTACATCTGTAGTATATTACCATCAATTCTATCGTATCTGCAGTCTGTGACCATCTTTTGTATCATGTCCACAGTCTATGGCCATCTCTTTTATCATGTCTACAGTCTCTGACCATCTATTGTATCATGCCTGCAGTCTCTGACCATCTCTTGTATCATGTCTGCAGTCTCTGGCCATCTCTTGTATCATGTCTGCAGTCTCTGACCATCTATTGTATCATGTCTGCAGTCTCTGACCATCTCTTGTATCATGTCTGCAGTCTCTGACCATCTCTTGTATCATGTCTGCAGTCTCTGACCATCTCTTGTAACATGTCCACAGTCTCTGACCATCTCTTGTACTACATCTGTAGAATCTGACCATCAATTATATCATATCTGCCGTCTCTGACCATCTCTTGTATTATGCCTGCAGCCTCTAAAAGTCTGTGTATCATGTCTGCAGTCTCTGAACATCTTTTTTATCACGTCTGCAGTCTCTGACCATCTCTTGTATCTTGTATCAGGCTCATAGTCTTTGACTATATCCTGTTGTGTGTCTGCTGTCTCTGATAATGAATACTCATTGAATTTTATGTGCGGCCTTTTGGTGATGTTGGAAGGTGGACTTGAGACCCCCCAAATTAAGAAAGTTGACCCCCAATACTATAGGGTGTCGCTTGCCTCACAGCTCTGAGTCTGGGGGGCTGCTGACATCATGTTCAAGATGGCCGTGCCCGACAGCGGGTCTTAGAGCTGTCTAAACAAAGGAGGCTTTTACCGGCAAACCACATTTCTTAAGTAGGTTAAAGCGTAACTCCTCTTTTGTTGAGAAAAAAACATTCCCCTTTGGGTGATCTAGGTACATTGAAGGGATTTTAACAAACTTTGTTGCAGTTTCCTATCTTTTATTATTCTGAAGAAATCCCTGTGTGTTTGTCTGTGTCCAAGTGGGAAAGTTAGTCTAATGGGAGTGGTTTCTTAATTATCAATCAGATCCATCCCCTGCAGGGCTCTAATGAGGAGAGCTGCTGGGCCTGCATCCCTTTAGACCTGGTTTACTACTGGAAGTATCTAATATTGTATATACTATATTATTTTCTCTGGAGTTACCCTTTAACCTCCCTGGCGGTATGATTATTTCAGGTTTTTGGTGCTGAAAGCGGTACCATTATTTTGCATGGAAATTTGGCGTTTTATATTGTAGGCCTGTAATTCTTAGGAGTAACTCACTTAAATCTGTCCAAACAAGAGTCTAGTAGACATCCCGGGTATGATAAAGTTTGAAACACAAAATCATAAATTATAATATATATGAAAAAATATATATAATATAATAAATAACAATAAATAATTATCAAAGATGATAATATAATAATAAAATGTATTCAATAATGTAATTAAGTCAAAAACACAGAAATTTGCTCAGTTGCAGAATTGTCACTGTCATCACTTTCAGTGTCTGATGATAAATTTCCCCAAAAATCAGTATCACTCAATTCTGCAAATGATTCTTATTTACTATCGCTGTTTTCTAGCTGATCAAAAACCACTTTTGACGTAAAGGGACACTTTTTGGTTGCTATGGACGTTCTCAAGTTTCCAGGCAGAAAGAATGACAAATATAATATAAAAGTTCATGCAAGGCACTGGGCAAACCACTAGGGACAAAGGGGATGTGAAATGATTTCATACAGTAATGTAATCTTACAGATTACAGTGTATTGTATGTGTACTGTGTGTTTCACTTTTTGAATTTCCCGCCAAGCTCCGCCCCCATGCGATGCGACGCTCGCAGGGAACGGAGCCCGGCATCACACAGGCATTGGGCACAGGACACAGCCCGCGGACACAGCAGGGGGACATCGCTGGATCCAGGGGACAAGGTAAGTAACCCAGCCTTGGATCCAGCAATGCAATCTAGAGTGGGGCTCAGGGTTACCGCTATTTGCAGTGAAAACTCACCCCGAGCCACAGTCGGGAAAACCGTCAAGGAGGCTACAGGCACATATAATATGACAGAGTAATGCCTCGTACACACGGTTTGACGGTCGTACCACCGGACTTCCAAAATCGTATGTTGGCTGCTGTGTCTCGCATACTGATGTGCACTAAGCGATCGTATGACCAAATCTAATGTGGTGACGTCCTACAAGCGAATAAAGAGGAAGTTCAGGTGCATGTGATTTGTGAATTAGGAATGTAGGTTTTCACGAATGGACACTTCCGGGCGTTCCTGACTTCTGAGCATGCGTGTTTTGCACATACAGCTTTGTTGACCCAACTTCTCTGTACACACAGTACAACAGTCGTACAACCGCTTGTTGTGCAACAAAAGTTTTCTAGTCTGCTCATCCAACTTCTGTTGTATAACCATCGCACGTTGGCTGTTGTAACCGTGCGTACTAACGGTCGGATGATCGTACAGCAGTCTGTTATACGACCGTTGTTGTACTGTGTGTACGGACCTTAAGGCATCCCAGTTGTGCAGTACAAATTTACATGGGAGAGTTTGTCTAGAACTGGAAAGCATTTATTAGGAGAGGGGGTTTGTGTGCTGAAGGCCCTGGACTATAAAGGTGGGGGTGCAGATAAGGAACTGGATAGGACGAGGGGGGGGTGAAGAGGAGGCCCTGGACTAGAAAAGGGGTGGTAAAGACCAGTGGTGAAATTTTAGGATGGGGGAGCAGACCCTGCCCTTCCTTTTTAACCCCTCACACTTCTCATAAGCCCCACCACTTATAGATTCCACCCATTGTGTCAGGAGTATACAGCCCAGCATCGCCAGATATGGGTATATACAGCACCACAGAGGATTATATACAGCACCACAGATAGGGGTATATACAGCACCACAGATATATACAGTATTTCTCAAAAGTAAGTACACCCCTCACATTTTTGTAAATATTTTATTATATCTTATCATGTGACAACACTGAAGAAATGACACTTTGCTACAATGTACAGTAGTGAGTGTACAGCTTGTATAACAGTGTAAATTTTATGTCCCCTTAAAATAACTAAACACACAGACATTAATGTCTAAATCACTGGCAACAAAAGTGAGTACACCCCTAAGTGAAAATGTCCAATTTGGGCCCAATTAGCCATTTTCCCTCCCCGGTGTCATGTGACTTGTTAGTGTTACAAGGTCTCAGGTGTGTATATGTTATCACTCTCACTCTCTCATACTGGTCACTGGAAATTCAACATGGCACCTCATGGCAAAGAACTCTCTAAGGATCTGAAAAAAAGAATTGTTGCTCTACATAAAGATGGCCTAGGCTATAAGAAGATTGGCAAGACCCTGAAACTGAGCTGCAGCATGGTGGCCAAGAGCGATGTCCGGCAAGCGACTGTGCTTCGGCCGTGCATCCCCCTCCTCTTCCGATGAGAAAGGCATCCAATAGGATCGCCTGTCTGTTCTGCCAATCGGGAATCCGGTGCTTCCTGATTGGCGGAGAGCAGTTTAATTTTAGAAAGGCAAATGTTAATTTGCCTTTCTAAGGGCTTGTGGCGGCACGCTTTGCGCCACAAGCCACACTATATTGACGCCTATTAGAGCCTAAGGTTTTAATTATGCTTCAAAGTAGCCCCCCCGGAGTGGTAACTCATGCGAGCAACCATGGATAGATTCATCCTATGCATGTATCTATCTGTGGTATAGAGGGGGTGGCGAGGACAGAGGGGGCGGCGTCCGTGCGCCCTTAATGGACGGGCCGCCACTGGTAAAGACCCTGGATTAGGAAGATGGGGGAATGCAGAAGAGGACCTGGAGTGGGGGGAAGCCCTGAACATGGGATAGTGCAGAGGAGGCCCTGGACTAGGAAAAGTATACCTCCCAAATATCCCTCATTCAAAACCAAATCCCTCTGTCCCTCGTGCAGCCTAGGTTGCCCCTCATTTTTGGACAGATGTGTGGGCCTCTATAATAAATACAATATTTAACTACCAAAAGTGTTACACCACATAAAACCATCCATACAAACCTTTAATGATCACATTATTGTTTTAAAAATCCATACAACATAAACATAATGGTGAAAAAAACTTTTATGGATTTAACCAGATATTTTTTGCTTATTAATTCTTTATGGGGGCGTGGCAGTGGGTGTGTCCTTTGCCTACACACTTTGTGCTAAAGGGTGTCCCTCCTTGCCTGCAAAGTTGAGAGATACGGGAAAAGGGGGTTGGTGTGGCAAAAGCCCTTGATTGGGGGGGTATAAAAAGGGACTGCACTAGGTGAGGGGTTGCCTGGAGGTCCCAGACTAGTAGAGGGAATGTCTGGAGGACCTGGACTAGGAGAGGGGGAGCGTGGAGGTCTGGACTAGGAAAGAGTGTGCCTGAAGGACCTGCCAGATTCAGGAAGGAAGAGTCTGGACCTAAAGTCTGGGGTGAGGAAGGGTGATCATGAATCCACAACATAAATGGGGACATTTATCAATTGTGGCAAGTAATGCCAAATAGGAGCAGAGAGACAGGTTGCGTAACAGATTTATTAAATACCTGACATCTCCACTTTCCTGCTATCTGACCCTCATGACAATTATGCCTCATTCACACAGGGAGTAGGCATCCATGCACCGTGTGATGGCCGTGTACTGCATGGGGATGCATAGATGTTATGTACAACCCCGTGCGGGCAGTCCAATCATAGTCAATTGGGTTGCAGCAGCTGCATGGACATAGTCAAATGTAAAAAATTGACATGTGAGCAGGAAGGGGTGCACAGATCGAAATGAACAGTGTCTGCATTCGGATATGTGCACCTACTTCTATGGGCTGCCAGCGTAAAGCTCTGGAGGTGGATGCAGTTGCAGCAAAAAGTGGCTCAGCATACAGGATGTATCTCAGCTCCTGTCTGAATGAGCCCTTTGGGGAATTCATCAAAGCTGGAGCAGCCAGAATCTGGAGCAGCTGTGTATGGCAACCGATCAGCTCATAGCTTTCATTTTTAAAGCTTAACTGAACAAGCTGAAGAAAGAAACTGACTGGTTACCCTGCACAGTTGCTCCATTTTGGCTGCTCCAGTTTTTATAAATTCCCCTCACTATGTTTTACATTTCATACTCCTGACTACTGCATTCTAAGTAGATCACATTCTTTGTTAAAGTGATTGTAAAGTCTCGTTTTTTATAAAATTAAAAATAACAAACATGTTATACTTACCTCCTCTGTTGCAGTGGATTTGGACAGAGCAGCCCAGATCCTCCTCTTCACAGGTCCCTCTTCGGCTTTCCTGGCCCCTCCCTCCTGTTGGGTGCCCCTACAGCAAGCAGCTTGCTGAGGGGACAACCGAGCTGAGTCACAGCTTCCTGTGTCCATTCAGACATGGAGCTTCGGCCCGGCCCGCCCCCTTTCTATTCTCATTGGCTGACTGACTTTGATTGACAGCAGCAGGAGTCAATGGCGCCACGTTGCTGTCTCAGCCAATTAGGAGGAGAGTCCCGGGTGACCAAGACATTTCTACAACATCGCTGGAGCTAGAGGGACCTCAGGTAAGTATTAGGGGGGCTGAGGGGGGCTTCTGCACACAGAAGGCTTTTTATCTTAAAGGAGTTGTAAAGTCTTGAGGTTTTGCGCCTTAATGCATTTCACGACCCCTACCTGTAATGGGTGGTCCACCAAGGCCTGGCCTAACCACGTGCTAGCTAGGCCTGAGAAGTGTTTTGCAGGAGAGAGGAAGAAATGTTAACTGCAAGCAAGATTGTGCTGCAGGACTGAAGAAGTGTATATACAGGAGTGTATATAGATGGTCCCCCGAATCGTCTGATCTGCTGGGCATCCATAAGCACTCTATACCCCATCCAAGTTAAATCCCCTAATAAAAAAAAAAAGTACCAGCCTGTTCTTCCTGACTCCGGATGTGTGGAAAAAAGAGTGATTGAAGGCAGTGTGACAGGTGAGAGGTGAACCACTACTTCCAGCAACCCCTACGGGGGCATGGCTACATTTAGGGGCATCAGATTCACCTGTTCACAGAAACCTGCCAGTCGTTACCCCTAGCAACCACAGTGGACTGAGCCAGTGCTGTCACTCGTCATAACCACGGCGGGCGATC
This sequence comes from Glandirana rugosa, assembly GCA_018402905.1. Taxonomy (NCBI): domain Eukaryota; kingdom Metazoa; phylum Chordata; class Amphibia; order Anura; family Ranidae; genus Glandirana; species Glandirana rugosa. The sequence continues at coordinate 1,753,957 of BLSH010089414.1, read as the reverse complement.
CCGCCCATGGATTACAAATATGTCCAGCGCTCTGCAAAGGCTGGACATTCCACACTGGATTACAAATGCGCTCAGCGCTCTGCAAATGCTGGGCTTAACAAATGCATGCTTCAAACTCCTGCTTTGAACAGTAAAGTGTGCCTGAACTGTTTCATGTGGCCCAGGGTGATCAGGTAAGCCTGTGGGTGCCTGCAGGCGGGACTGTGCTAAAAGTGTTCCCTTCAGGAAGACAGGGGTTACTAAATCTTCTGTTGACTCCGGCAACCACTGGAGAAGTCCCAGCATGTTCCCTGCGTTGACATGGAGGGCAGGGCCATTGACTGGGGGTCGCCAGGACTAGCTGTATTTGGGTCCACAGAACACCTAGTGCAGTGGTCATCCCCTGAGGACAGTTCAGAAGGGAAGTGGGAAACGGGAGGATCTTGTTCCCTGGAGACCCCATTGGAGGAACTGGGAGACAGACCAGAGTCTGTGCTGGACCCGAAGGATGCAGTAAGAGCCCCCACTCAAAGCAGCCAACTCTTCATAATGGGGCCTGGATTTCCCTTACGTCCCTCACCAAAGTCATGGATGTGGTTGAAAGCTCTCTGGAGGAGTGGGGGAACAACATGATTTGGGACTATCTACACGTCCCTAAACCCCTGTGGGGACCGGAAAGTGATGCCTGGCACTGATTCATTGATCTGCAGAAGGAATGGAGCCCGGGGCATGCTATCCATGGGGGCAAAGTGATTATTGTCAAGGCGGATCGGCCTATAAAGAGCTTTTCCATTGCTGTGCAAGAAGAGGGGGGAGGTAGAAGGAGACTGCCAGGACCGAGGTTCTATGTTTGAAGACTGTGAGAGTTCAGCCACATAGGACCATTCACACAGACTGCTGGAGAGCAGCGGAATGAGCCTCTTCCTGATATTGCCAGGACAGGCCAGACTGCCACCTTGTGTGCTCAATAGATCGACTTGACTCGGGTATACCCGATGGACCCAACTGTTCAGCCAAACCCCCACAACTGCTCGGCCCTTCTACTCCTACCCAATCTTAACACTTAATAATAACTGTAGACCACAACCGAACACCAGATGTCAATAATAATTCACAATTCTAACCCATCCTCATCTTCCCGGCTCGTCAACACCCCCAAACCGACTTGTCAACCCAGGTAGCCCATATGGGCTCAGTTCAGCTAGATAACTCGTGTGTTCCACCGTCAGACCGGACAGGACCGTTATAGTCCTTCTCCGAGTAAGGCGACGAGAGGTCGTCAGACACACTTACCAGGATACACCGACTTGAGAGTGTCAGAAGTTTGTATCTTGGAGCCAGGACCGTCAGAGGAAGATGGAGGGGGGAGAAGAACGTGTCGTTACCTTTTCGAGAAATATCCGGCTAGGC
>BLSH010089414.1:1719113-1748574 GCA_018402905.1 Glandirana rugosa | reverse complement strand
TTTTTGATCTGATACTCGACTAGGTAGAGATTACTAGTGCTTTGAGGGACAGATTGCAGATCTAATAACATCTCCCATTTTTCTTCCTTTTGCAGCCCTCTAGCACTTTCCAGGACTTTTTTACAGCCATTTTTGTGCCGAAAAGTTCGGGTCCCCATTGACTTCAATGGGGTTCGGGGTCCGGGGTCAAGTTCGGGTAACGTTCGGTACCGAACCCGAACGTTTCCACGAAGTTCGGCCGAACCCGCCGAACCTGAACATCCAGGTGTCCGCTCCAGGCAAAGTGTATTCTAGCCGCATAGAGCCATATTATTATTATAAAATCATCTCCAAGTTGTATAGGCAAAGTGTATTCTAGCCGCATAGAGCCATATTATTGTTATAAAGTCATCTCCAAGTTCTATAGGCAAAGTGTATTCTAGCCACATAGAGCCATATTATTGTTATAAAATCATCTCCAAGTTCTATAGGCAAAGTGTATTCTAGCTGCATAGAAGCCATAGTATTGTTATAAAATCATCTCCAATACAACTTGTAGATGATTTTCTAACAATAATACGGCTCTATGCGGCTAGAATACACTTTCCCTATAGAACTTGGAGATGATTTTAGAACAATAATATGGCTCTATGCAGCTAGAATACACTTTGCCTATAGAACTTGGAGATGATTTTAGAACAATAAGAGGCTTTTATGCGGCTAGATTATACTTTGCCTATAGAACTTGGAGATGATTTTAGAACAATAATCTTTCCCTTAAAGCAACAGCTGTAACCTTTCCCTGTACAACTTGGAGATTATTTTAGAACAATAATCTTTCCCTTAAAGCAACAGACTCTACCTAGTCCAGTCAGATCGTTCTGTGCAGCAGGATGAGGTCTGCAATTTGTCCCTCAAAGCAGCAGTACTAGTATCTCTCCCTAGTCCACAATCAGATCGTTCAGTAATGCAGGATGAGATGTTCTATAATATCTGCAATCTGTCCCTCACAGAGCCAGCAGCATCCTCTCCCTAAACTATCCTGAGAGCATATGACATGCAGCACGGTGACTCCAGCCCCATATAGAGGCTGGGTCACATGGTGCACTGACCAATCACAGCCATGCCATTAGTAGGCATGGCTGTGATGGCTTCTAAGGGCAAACCAGTGAAACACTTGTTGATTGGCTGCCCTTGGGAGCTATTCAACACGTGTAATAAAATACCAGAACCCCGGACCCGAACCCGGACTTTTTTTGAAATTTGGATTGGCAGGGGGGCAAGCCTCCTTAAACACCTGGGATCAGCCCAGCCAGGAGGGAGAGTTTGGGTGGAAGAACTGGGAGATGGAGCACTAGTTGTGGAGACTTTTGAGGGAGCCCCAGTCTGGGGGGGGCCTTGGGTCTGAAGGCTCAGTAGTGGAAGGGTCCCTTCAGCACACCCCATGGAGAGTCCTGACCAGGTAGCAGGAGAGAGCAATGAAGTGGTGCTGCCGGCAAGTCTCCAGGAGGGATCCACCAGGTGTCGGTGAGTGACACACACCCAGGGAAGTTGGAAGAGGCACACCGGAGCACATTGGGGAGAGAGAGAGAGAGAGAGACAGTCTGAGAAGGGTGCAAAAGCCAGTTGGGACTGTGGTGTTACTGGGCAGTGGAGTTTAGTCACTGCAGCCAGGAGGGTTGGCAGGGCCTGAAGAAGGGACTGACTGGGAGCAGTAGTCCACAAAGGCTAGCTAGCACACTTTGTACTTTTTGCTACATCTAGGGGTCTGCGACCCCTGCCTGTCATGGGTGGTCCACCGAGGCCTGGCCCGTGCCCGAGGCAGGCCACACCACGTGCTAGCTAGGCCTGAGAAGTGTTGTGCAGGAGAGAGGAAGAAAGGTTAACTGCAAGCAAGATTGTGCTGGAGGAATGAAGAAGTGTATATACAGGAGTGTATATAGATGGTCCTGTTGAAGAATCGTCTGATCTGCTGGGCATCCCATAAGCACCCTGTCCCCCATCCAAGTTAAATCCCCTAATAAAAAAAACAAAAAAAACAAAAGTACTGTCTGGGACTTCCTGACTCTGGATGCGTGGAAAAAAAGAGTTATTGAGAGCAGTTTGACAGGTGAACCACTTCTTCCAACAACCCCTACGGGGGCATGGCTACATTTAGTAAATTAATCCCATTGTCTTCCTATACTTTACAAGACTGGAAAAACATCTTCTATACTGCAATTTAGCTGAAGTAAAATTGTGTTGGATTCAACTTCTGTGTCCTATTGAGTTAAGCTGCCTGTAGATGGTGTCAAGTCAGCAGGTCACCATATTGATTGGTCAGACAGGGTCTAAGGAGGAATGTCAATGCAGAAAGCAGCATTTGAAACAGAACAGTTAATTCTTTGTGGTTCACTTAAACCTACATTTTTTACAGCCATAAACCTGTCATCATAATGGTTTGGCTGATAAATATCAGAAGACTGCAGATAAAAATAAATGTGGCCAAGTGTAGGACCTGCTAAAGTTGAGCTTAATTTACTCATTTATTTCAGCTTCGTCAGTCACATCACACACACACACACGCTAACATATTAACAGGGAGTCCCTTTGATCCAGTATGGCACACCATTACAAACGCTTATACAAACTGACACTGTGGCAAAGTTTTTATGACCTGCTTACTGTTAGGAATCAGTGTTTAGTGAGTGGATGAAGCCACTGCTCTGGAAAGATGTAATAAAATATGACGCTGAGTTCTATAGCTAAACGAGTAAGACTGAAGGGCTTGGTTGTACGTCTTGCTGCAATTACTCTACACTTTTATGACTTTGGGGTTGCTACTACTTTTAAATCCTTGAGGTGTGGAAGGCCAATCATGGCTGCTCCTTCCCTAATTTACCAGCTGTTTCCTAACAAACTTCATATCACTTCTCTCTATGTGGTTTGAGCCTTTACTGTAGCAGTATTTATCTCTAACTTGTGGTATTTTGGAAGATCTGTCTCTGGGAAATTCTATCCATGGGTGTAGCTCTACCCATGAAGCAGTGTTGCCAACCGTCAGTATTTTTACTGGCAGCCACTAAAAAATGGGCAATTTTCTCCTGGCAGTAACAGCAAAAGGTTGCCAGTAAAAAATATGGCTGTGCCTGCTACAGTGGGTCAGGCAGAGGTGGTGACTGAGTGTGTTGTGTGATGTCATGGTACAGGGGAGGCGAGTGGGGCGGCTGGAGCCTCGTGTGTGGGTCTGCGGGACAGGAGCAGCACAAGCCGGTGTTCTAACAAAATAGCCAACTTGTCAAAATCTCCAATTACGTCACTTCCAGTGACTCTCCAGCAGCAGTAATTGCAGATTCTGATGACTTGGTTGTTTTCACAGAACACCGGCAGCGGATACATTACGGTACACAATGACTTGGCTGTTTTCACAGAACACTGGCAGCGTATACACTATGGTACACAACGACTTGGCTCTATTCACAGAACACTGGCAGCGTATACACTATGGTGCACAGCGACTTAGCTGTTTTCACAGAACACTGGCAGCGTATACATTATGGTACACAACGACTTGGCTGTTTTCACAGAACAACGGCAGCGTATACACTATGGTGCACAACAACGACTTGGCTGTTTTCACGGAGCACCGACAGCGCATACACTATGGTACACAATGACTTGGCTGTTTTCATAGAACACCGGCAGCGCATACACTATGGTACACAACGACTTGGCTGTTTTCCTAGAACACTGGCAGCGTACACTATGGTACACAATGACTTGGCTCTATTCACAGAACACCGGCAGTGTATACACTATGGTACACAACGACTTGGCTGTTTTCACAGAACACCGGGAGTGTATACACTATGGTACACAACGACTTGGCTCTATTCACAGAACACTGGCAGCGTATACACTATGTGGTACACAATGACTTGGCTGTTTTCATAGAACACCAGCAGCGTATACACTATGGTACACAACAACTTGGCTGTAATCACAGAACACAGGCAGCGTATACACTATGGTACACAACAACGTAGCTGTTTTCATAGAACACCGGCAGCCTGTACACTGCAAATGTAAACTGAAAAGCAAATGTGTGTGATTTCTGTTGATGGGAAGCCAGTCACTGCACCGCTTGATTCGGTTAGTGTTGTGACTTTAGTCAACAGCAAGTGTGTAAATCCTGCAAAATTGTACCCTAGCACAATTTGCATCCATGATGACACTCGGGACTACCAGACTGCGGTGGTTAAGATTGACACCCCTTGGGGCAGAGTGACACATTCAGTGAGGGTGGGACCTTCCCTGCTTCATGAGGTCCTGGTGGAGAGGGATTTTCCCCATTTTTGGAGGTTATGGGAAGGCACAGAGAGTCAGGAGGATAGAGCTCCCCCTGCTGGGGAAGCACAGGAACTTTCACCAGACCCTTTTGCCAAATGGAAGAGGAAACGGTTGGCAGGACCAAGGAAGGTGGAGACCCTCTTCCTTTTCCTGTAATGGCTGTGGAGCCGGAGGAACTGGAAGACAGCTCTCAGCTTGAGGTTAATGAAACAGAGAAATCAGATCTCTGACTCTAATAGTGAGAGTGGACAGAGTGCGACCCCTGACTTAGAAGTCAGGAGGGAAAGTTTTTGTACAGAGCAATTATGAGATATCACCCTCATAAGAGCCAGAGAGAATGATGATGGATGGGGAACCTGTGGATCCTAATTGGGGGTTTCTTTCCCTACATGGCTCTTAAAAACAATTTGCTGTATCAGGTAGTAAAACACGGTGAGAATGAGGTAGAACAGCTGGTGGTTCCCAAATCCTACCGCAGGATGGTGCCCATGGTCATATAATGGGGGGGACACCTGGGTATGGAGAAGACCAGGGAGAGAATAACCCAGATATTCTTCTGGCCTGGGCTGTATGCAGATGTCAGAGAATACTGTGAGTCAAACCCCAAATGTCTACACCGTCACCCCATTTTCGCAGTCTGCTTGTTCCCCTACCCATCATTGTAGTGCCTTTTGAGAGAATTGGCATGGATCTGTTGGGGCCAGTAGTAAAGTCTGGCCGGGGCCACCAAGGAATTGGTCTAGGTGTTTAGTCGCGTGGGGATCCCAAAAGAGGTCTTAATGGACCAGGACACCTTGTTCATGTCCAGGGTTACTAAGGAACTGTGCAAGTTGTAAAAAATCTCCCATCTCCGTACCTCTGTCTACCAGCCCCAAATGGATGGACTTGTGGAGAGATTTTGTCACGGTCCTGGTGGTGGAGTCTGTCTTGTGCAGGGAACAACCGCTCTTGCGCACCCGATTCAAGGACCCCTGGTAGAGCAGACAGGAAGTCCAAGAGTGCGAGATGGCACGAGGGCTGGATGGTCACTGGTGATGGTGTGATGATCCAGATGGTCGTGCAGATCAGAGGGATGGTCGTGCAGGCTGGGTCTGCAACGGGCAAGCTGTGCGGTACAGATGGGTCAGGCAGAAGAGTGGTCAAGTCCAAGCAAGGTTCGTTATCAGGCTGGCAGCAGAAGTACAGGAGGATCAGACAATCGGATGGTCGTGGAAAGCCTGGGTCGGTGCAGGCAGCAGATCGCAGGTCGGGTCAGGCCGGGTCAAACAGGAAACAGATAGAAGCACAGGAACAGAGGTTAGAGCTAGGTCTCACAGGTCACAGACACTGTAGAACGGACAGCACTTGCTGCTGGGTCCTACAGATTCAAATAGCGCCATTTGGCACCGTTTCTGGCGCGTGCACCACCGCGTGCACCACCGCGGAAGCAGCAAAGGAGCACCCGGACTGATTGCTTTTCCTAACAGATTTAATAAAAACCTCAAAAGTATCTCTCATGTTTGCCATACGAGAGGTTCCGCAGGCGTCTACAGGTTATTCCCCGTTTGAACTCTTGTATGCTAGACATCCCAGGAGGCTGCTAGATGTCGCAAAAGAAACTAAGGAAGGAGAGGCCACCCCATATAGAAGCGTCATTGAGCATATCTCCTTGATGCAGGATCGAATCGCAGCTGTCCTGCCCCTTCTACGGGAACATATGGAGCGAGCCCAGGAAGCCCAGAGGAGGGTTTATAATTGGGGGGCCAAGACCCGAACTTTCAACCCTGGGGATAGAGTGCTGGTACTGGTCCCCACTGTCGAAAGTAAATTCCTGGCCAAGTGGCAGGGTCCCTTTGAGGTTAGGGAAAGAGTAGGGGAGGTAAACTACAAAGTTTCCAGCCATGGAAGAGAAAACCGGAGCTAATTTACCATGTTAATCTCTTAAAACCATGGAAGGACAGAAAGAGTTTACTGACCGGCTCCCCTCCTTAAAAGGACAGGGTACCAATGACCCCTGACATCCCCATAACGGAGTCCTTGTCCGTAACGCAACAAAATGATGTTAAGGAATTTGTGAGTAAAAATAGTGACTTTTTCTCCTCTTTACCTGTACTGACCTCAGTGATCCAGCATGACATAATCACGGAACCAGGTGTTCGCATAAATGTGAAGCCCTATAGAATCCCTGAGGCTAGGCGAGAGGCAGTGGCAAAAGAAATCAAAACCATGTTAGACGTGATAGAGGAGTCCCAAAGTGACTGGTCGAGCCCCACAGCCCTGGTCCCGGAGCCTGATGGCAATATCAGGTTCTGTAATGACTTTAGAAAGTTAAAAAGTGTGTCCAAGTTTGATGCATACCCGATGCCTCGGGTTGACAAACTTATAGACCGATTGGGAGGTGCCCGGTATTTAAAAACCCTAGACCTAACTAAAGGGCTGTTGGCAGATACCCCTAACAGAGACAGCAAAGGAGAAGGCTGCCTTATCCACGCCCAAGACCATCCTTATCCCTGAAGGGTCATTTTAATACAAGCGGATGCCATTTGGGTTACAAGGTGCGCTTGCAGCATTCCAAAGAATGATAAATAAAACCTTGAGACCACACCTCTCCTACACAGCCGCCTACTTGGATGATGTGGTCATCCACCACCCAGATTGGTAATCGCATCTGCCCCGAGTGAAAGCAGTGATAGATTCCCTTAGGAAAGCGGGTCTCACGGCCAACTCAAAAAAATGTGCCATTGGTGTAGAGGAGGCCAAATACATTGGCCACATTATAGGTCGGGGACTCGTTAAACAGCAAACCAACAAACTAGAGGCAATCCAGAAATAGCCCCAACCTCTAACTAAAAAGCAGGTGCGTGCATTCCTGGGGATCATGGAGTACTATAGGCGCTTCATACCTGACTTTGCCACCATCGCCGTCCCCCTGACGGACCTGACAAGGGGTAGAGGATCGGTTATGGTGAAGTGGAGCCCTGAAGCAGAGAAAGCTTTTCAGAAGTTAAAACAAGTCCTCTGTGTACAACCGATACTTGTGACCCAGGACTTCGCCAAGGACTTTGTGGTGCAGACCGACGCCTCTGATGTGGGTCTAGGGGCTGTACTGCCCCTGATCCGACATGGGGAGAAGCACAAGTTTGTATACCTGAGCCGAAAATTAAACAGGCATGAAAAAAATGATGCCATCGTCGAGAAAGAATGTCTCGCTATTAAATGGGCATTGGAGACCCTAAAGTATTATTTGTTGGGAAGGCCATTTAGACTGGTCACCGAATCATGCCCCCCTGAAGTGGGTGTGTGATAACAGGGAAAAAGGTGCACAAGGTGGTTTCTGGCCCTACAGCCCTACAAGTTTACAGTGGAACATAGGACGGGAAAGCTGTAAAACAATGCGGATGCCCTTTCCCGGGTCCACTGTATGTCACAGTTGCTCAGCCACAGGGGCTTGAGCAGAGGGGGGATATGTGACGTTATGCGAGGTGAGGTAGTGGACGGACGATATCTGTTGCCTCGCATGCGTTCACATGTCCGCTGACATCCGATCCACTTCGCTAAATCCAGGCGGATGGAAACCCTATTTTCCATTCGTCTGGCTGATCAGATGAAAACGGATCAACTTGTCCCGTTTTCATCCGATCTCCCATAGAGGAGAGCGGGGCTGAGACAGGTCTGTCTCTGCACAGTGAGCAGAGATGGACCTGTCATCCGCCGGCTCAGCGGTGATCAGCGGATCGATCCCCGCTGAGAAAGTGGAGTCCGTGAAAATGGACAAGCAAGTGTGAAAGAGTCCTTACACTGTAATTTTGTAACTTTTGGAAATGCCAAAAAAACGTGGCTGTGTGAGTAAAATTTGGGTGCTGTGTCAGTAAATTTCAATCTGGCAGGTTGACAACACTGCCTCAAAGGAGCTTCTGGTTGGTCTGGGTGCTGCTGTTCCTGCCTGGTTTAAGGCCTCAAGAATCACTGACGCCACCTTTCTTTAAGCCTTAATGAGTACACAAGAACTGGATTTACAACTCTTTCAAAAATAGCAGAATGTATTGGCAGGTTAAAATCTAGTAACATAGATCATAATAATGATTACACAATTATATTCACAGTGTTCCTCGCATTGATTTTAGACCCCAGCAGTTACTGTGGCCCCAACAGCATAAATTGTAGCTCTCCTCATGAGATGAACAGCAACAAGTGACATCAGAAGTATCAAACGGGTTTGGGCTAGGTCACTTGAGAACTCTCCCGGCAAGCGGAACAGGTTTAGGCCTGAGGTTATGCATTTAAAGACAAGCACAAATCTTGGTATGACATTATCTGCCCAAAGTCCTTAATGTTAGTCTTCTGCCTGCTAGGTTGGGGCCCTGGAAAAGTTGTTGCGCAGGAATAGGGTATGTTTTTTGTTTGAGTAGTTACAATGCTGAACCGGGTGTGTTGAACTGAGTAATAGGGAGTGATGCTACACTGTTGCAGTATTTAAATGAAAAGTAATTACAGTTCCAGCAGTTGGATGAAAAGAACGTTGGGCCTGGCTCAGCAACAGCAGCAAATAGTTAGAACAATGGTGTGTGGTCATTTAAATTCCTAAGCTTCTTGCAAGTGGGTACTAATAACACTGTCAATGGTTCAGCTTAACTGTGGGTCTGCGACCCTCTCACCCTTCTCTCTCTCTCTCTTTGGAATCCTCCTGCACCGATTGGCTAAAATGTTGGAGGGCCCCCCTTTGACTTTTAACTGTTTGGCTGGAAGAATGTTAGATATTGTGGTGATGATTCACCGCCGTGGTTCATCCAGCAGGTCTGAACAGCAGAGTCACAGGCTGGCGATCCAGACAGGTACTGGAGCAGCTAAGCATGCACTTGACTCAATGGCTCCTTTTATTGCCAGCTGATCTCCGGTTGGCGCTCTCTCCAACCCCTCCCCTCGGTTCCCAGGTTTTTCTATTTTGACCTCCCCACTTGTCTGCTCCTCCTGTTCTCAGGTATCCCTGGGTACAGTAGTTTGTTTTCCAGAACTGGCAATGACTCTGATCTCTGACCAAACTACACCCCCCCAGCGTGCTGCAGTCCAAGATCATTCCCAATAATAAGTACACCTACCTGCCCTCTTGTGGGTGAAAAGAAGTTCTGCATAGTCCAATAACATTAAAGGTGTTGTCAGAGCAGAAGGGTTTTTTTATCTTAATGCATTCTATGCATTAAGATAAAAAGTCTTCTGTGTTCAGCAGCCCCCCTTAACCCCCTAATACTTACCTGAGCCCCCCCTCTATCCAGTGATGTCGGCTGCCTGGGACTCCCCTCCTCATTGAGAAGAAATAGAGGATGGGCTGGGCCACGGCTCCATGTCTGAATGGACACAGGGAGCTGTGGCTCGGCTGAGGTGTCACCATAGCAAGCTGCTTGCTGTTGGGGCACTCAACAGGAGGGAGGGGCCAGGAGCACCAAAGGTAACTAAAACATGTTTATTGTTAACTAAAATAAATCAAGACTTTAGTATCACTTTAACTCCTGTTACACGGTTATGTCCTCATTTTTTCAACCGTTAAAGTGTTTGTTACCCCAACACTTCATATTCCTGATATGTGCCTGCTGTACCATGTACTTGTATGAGAAAATATCCTGTTCTCTTTGTATTGCTTCTCTTGTGTGAAATCCCTGGTGTCCCTGCCAGTCCCTCTGCTTTCCTATTAAAAACTGACCACACTAAGCAGGAGAGCAAAGCGTGGTCAGTTCTCTAGCTATGCTGGGAACTCAGCCTGCTCTCCTCCAATGATCAGACTTGTCCTGACCCCCCCCCCCCCAAACGCTGTATCTTGGCCTAGGCCAACAAGGCCCAGGTCTAGGGCGGCACTTTGCAGGGGGGCAGCACGAAAAGAGTCCCTGGCGGTTTGCACTACATTTTTAGTGTAGTGCCAGTCTTATGGGGCGGACTGGGCCAGGAGACAAACCGGTCTGGCAGTCCCATAAAGCAGCTGCACTTGCTACCTGTATGATAATACTGGTAGGGCCACCATCAGGGGGGGACAGCCCATACATATGTAGCGGACCCAGGCGTCCCATGGGGCCTCAACCTAGGAGTGTTGTGCTGCCCCATAGCCAAACAGGAAGTGTTAGGAAATCTCTTAAGGGAATCCATTGCCCCCACCCCCAAGGCCCTCAGAACTAGTGTCTCCACTGGAAAATTTCAAGGCAGGTCTTAAACAGGAAGGGGTGTGGCCTTGACAGGAAGGGGTGGCTCATATTTAAATTAGGGGGTGCATGAGTTTAGTCAGGCCTAGGGCAGCACAAAACCTAAATACCCCATGTTGCACAGCAATTCACTGGGAAGTTCAGTGTGCTGCCGCTTTCCCTCCCCCAGCTCTTATGCAGCTGAGAACAGAGGGAATGTGATCACTTATAGAAAAGGGAAACAAATATTTTGCCTTTTAATACTATTTTAAACTAAATGGGTTGTTTTACAAAGTGATCATTTACAATCACTTTAAGTGATAAGGCTTTTCCTGGACGACTAATTGCACATTGGTGATTTGTCACTCGTTACAATTGTATTTATTAAGCAATTATTTACTTAAAATAAAACTTTGCAATGATATACACCTACCAAGAAGATAAAACACATTCACCTCTCCTACTTTCCCTGTCGCTGATCTCTCTAGCAGTAAAAAGGAACTGCTGGCTGAGGATTCTGCAGAATCTGACACTTCCAGGAGTGTCAGAATCCTGGTCCCTCTTGTGCACTTTGTTTTCTCAAACCACTACCCCCTCCCCCTTCCCCCATCCCTGCGTGTTGTAGGGGCTAGCAAAAGGAACCATAGTAAGCAGAGGGGGGCACTGAAATCGTCACTTTTAGAGTTGAGCGAACACCTGGACATTCGGGTTCTGCGGGTCCGTCCGAACTTTGGGAAAAAGTCCGGGTTCGGCTTCCGAACGTTGCCCGAACGTTATCCCGGACCCAGCAATGGGGACCCGAACTTTTAGGCACAAAAATGTCTGTAACAAAGTCCTGGCAAGTGCTAGAGGGCTGCAAAAGGAAGTAAAATGGGGGTAAGAGTGGGGCAAGTGCCCTTAAAAAAAATGGGGATAGGGAAAATAAATTAAAATCAAATAAACTAGGAGATGGTTTTTGAACAATAATGTGTCACTTACAGCTGCAGCTAAAACCTCTCCCTTTAGAACTAAGAGATGATTTTTGAACAATAATCTGTCCCTCTACCTACTGCAGTCAGATCGCTCAAAGCAGCAGTATGTGAAATCTCAAATTACTCCCACAATCTGATCGTTGTGTACGATCGTAACGATCGTTGTGTTAGGCAGAGTTTAATCCGCAATCTGCAACTCTAAGCAGCAGTATTTGAAATCTCAAATTCCCCCAACAATCTGATCGTTGAGCACGATCGTATCGATCGTTGTTTTATGCAGAGTTTGATCTGCAACTCAAAGCAGCGGTATTTGAAATCTCAAATTAGTCCAACAATCTGATCGTTGTGCACGATCGTAGCGATCGTTGTTTTATGCAGAGTTTGATCTGCAACTCAAAGCAGCGGTATGTGAAATCTCAAATTTCTGCTATCGGTCCTCAGAGCAACAGCACAGCAGTAGTAATCTATCTCAGGATGCAGGATCAGATGTTGTTAAAATGTCTCTAATCTCTCCCTGACGCTGTCAGCTCCCTCTCCCTACAGCTAACCCAAGAGCATGTGACTGCAGCATCAAGTGACTCCAGCTTATAAAGAGGCTGGGTCACATGATGCACTGGCCAATCACAGCCATGCCATTAGTAGGCATGGCTGTGATGGCTTCTAAGGGCAAACCAGTGAAACGCTTGTTGATTGGCTGCCCTGCAGCTTCTCAACGCGTGGAGTAAAATACCAGAACCCCGGACCCGAACCCGAACGTTTTTTGAAATGTCCGTGTTCGGGCCCGGGCCCCGGACACCCGAAAGTTCGGTACGGACCCGAACGTTACAGTCCAGGTTCGCTCAACACTAGTCACTTTGAGAAGAGTCATATTTTTCAAAATCTTCCCCTGTCGTTTTCTTCACTACGGCAGAGATCAGCAGCACAGGTAGTAGTAGGGACGAGTATTCCACATTTTCTTTGCAGGGGACACATTTTAGTTAAGTGTTACTTTAATGAAGAGAGTCTCTTTAAACAGTAACAACTCCAGAGAAAAAGTTTTGGAGAGTGTAAGAATGGCATAGAGTGTGATTTGAATTTTACTGTAAATACTGTCTGTGTTCCATATTTATTTCCCCTCACTTCCTGTTCTGTCTGAGAGTTTTCAGTTGTACAGAAAGTGAGTAGAAAGTTTCTAAGTGGGGACACAACAATACAATCCTGACAGAGATTGTATTAACATTCAGATTTGTGAGGTTAGGTATTTATGCTATACAAGACCAGTCCTACAATGGAAGATCTGGCCCATAATGGGAGGTAAATTCCAATTCGTATTCAAGTTGTTAAGTACAGATAAGGGCAGCGTTCTGCGTAGAGCACTTGAGTTTCTCCAAACCAAACTCCTCAAACCATATCTTTATGAACCTGGCTAATGCTGGAAGAGAAAAGGTTCTTCCCTCTAAAATATATTTGCATGCTATAGCCAGGGCCAGCCCTACCATGGGTCCCAGTGGGTCCATTGAACCCAGGCAGCAAATTGATGGCCAAGATTTTTTTTCCAGCAGTTTTGTGTCATGATGACAACTGTCTGTCCCCGGGCTGCTCTGCCTGCCCCTATACTACCCTAGCCTGTCCATATACTGCCCTAGCCTGTCTATATACTACCCTAGCCTGTCTATATACTGCCCTAGCCTGCCCCTATACTGCCTTAGACTGTCCATATACTACCCTATCCTGTCCATATACTACCCTAGTCTGTCTATATACTAACCTAGCGTGCCCATTTACTACCCTAGCCTGTCTATATACTACCCTTGCCTCCCTGTATACTGCCCTAGCCTGCCCTTTGGAATTGAAAATAATGGTATGTCATATAATTTTGCATATAGACAAGGGGGGGGGCAGCATTTTATTCTTGGACCCAGGCAGCACAATGTCTTGGGCAAGCCCTGGCTGTAGCATTAGCAGTACCCTTCACTGAAACACCTGAACTCAAAAATTTAGAGTGATATTCAAATACTGTAGTCCATATAGCGTGGTTACCCGTTAAAGGGTCAGCCCACCCATTCAGCCTAGCCATTCATTTGTGCACATGTGGAGAAATGCTTTGGTCAACTGCCAAGGGGACAGGTACTCAAAACACAACCATGAAAGCAGGATCCAACTGGGCCTCTGCCAAGATGAAGAATAAACCATTTTCCTGTGACATAGTTGGCATTTCATTTACATTTTTGCTATGGATGTGTTCACTTGCCATTTTCTCATATCTCTTATGGATATCAGGGGAGATGTTGTAAATATAGTTTTGGTTGCAGTGAGGAAGGTGTATAAGCTCAAACGGATTTTAAATCTTGCCTCTGTGTTCACTGGGAAGATTTATTTTACTTCCTGTTCACTCTCACACCTATCATATGGAGAGAAATTAAGGGAAACTCTCCCCAATGGGGTCACAGAAAACAATAAAAGCCTGATAGAGGTTCTAACCTTCATTACTCTCCTGGAAAATTGATTTTGTTGCTTTCCATGCCCTGAGATTTCCCCTTATTTCCTGCTCTGACACCTATCAAATAGATACCAATTAGGGTGAGAACTCTTATATTTCCCATTTCGGTCCATATAAAAAAAAAAACTGCCTGTTTTAACCCTGTAAAGCCCACACCACCACACCACAACCACATGCAAAAATTGTGCTATCTGCCAAATGCGACAGGGGGTATAGTTTTTGCAGTGGCTGTGAAGTAAAGCAGCCCAATCATGGCATGCATGCAACCCCTATCTGGCTGCCTTTGAAGCAAGAGGAGGACAGTCAGTGAGAGGTAAAACTGTTGCTCAACTGCCTATTTTTACCCCCACCCAACCAAAAGTCTAAATGAGCCCTAAGCATTTCAACTTTGCTCTTAGAAGTTGTGTTTAGTCCTGATCTGTTTACTCAAAGGAGCCCTGCAGTGTCAATTGAAGGGTGATTATTGTGCATGAATGAGGGAAACACTTGCCATCCGTTTGCTCTCATGTGGAGAAATGGATACTTTGGCGAACTGCCAAGGTGACAGATATCCATTGCACATCCATAAGAGTTGGATTCAGCTTGGCCTGTTGCCAGAATGAAGGATAAGCAACGGTCTTGTGGTTTAGTTAGCATATCAGTGACTTAATTTTGGGTGTTCCTCTACTATTAGTGCCAACCTTTTGTTACCAAGCCAGGTGCCACTATGACCTGGCAATGACTTTTCATCATTCCCGTTTATAAAAACCCAGTTTGATCATAGATTCAGAAGGGGGCATGCACAGTTATTAAGACAAGCAGATATTTAGCAGAGAAAACCAGGACACCTGTCTGTCCTTGCAGTGACAGCACATTGATTGGTAAGTGGGCAAAACAGAACATCTGAAATAGTTCTTTTAGAAACACTTAAAATATAGCCAAGTGGGGCTTGTTGTTTTGAAGGTCCATTTTTCAAAAAGAATCATTCCGTGCCCTGGAGAAACTTCATATAACAGTGCCTTATAGATCAGTTTGGGGGAGAGCAGAAGTTTGATGGAGCCTCTACCGGATCACAGGTTATGTATTTACACCCCTTTACTTTGGTGGCCAGAGGTGGTTGGCATACAAGTATTTGCCTAAAATTTTGGGGACACCTAACCATCTCAACTATCTAATATTGTAAAGCGCTGCGCAAACTGTCGGCGCTATATAAATCCTGTATAATAATAATATTAGCTTGTTGGACATCCCATTCCACAGTGTGGCCGTTAAGGTGCAGTCCATCCCCCCCCCCCCCCCCCATTTTCAGCTATAACAGCCTCCTTTCTTCTAGGATAGTACTCCACAAAAATTTGGAATGTGTCTGTGGGAATTTTTTCCAAATAATCGGGTCCCGATGTTGGATGGGACGTTCTGGCTCGCCATTGGCATCCCAGGTCATCTCAAATCCAATAAAATTGAGGTCTCTGTGTAGGGTTTAGGTTGTGGTGGTAGATCGCGGGTCAAAGGATCCTGAGGAGCTGACTTTTTGTCTTTGGTAAAGCTCAGAGTGTCTACTGAAAAAGAAAAGAGAGGGGGGCAGGAGAGCCCTTATAGTGTAGTAGATTAATTCAGAAACAAGGATAAAATATTTCCACAATAAAGGATAAAAATGTCAAAATGGACTTACAACTGTTGAGGCTGAGGTCACAGAGCAAGAGGGGAACATGCTGCCTTCCTAGCGCACAAGTGGAGAAAACCTGTCGTCTTGCAGTGTCAATGTGGTCTCTCTTTATGACTCAGCCATTCCCATCCTGGGTGCTCTCTGGAGTTCTCAGGTGGGTGAACGAATTGGCAAGAAGAGTCAGTGGAAAAGTGTGGTTATTCAAAAGATAGGCATGAGTCACCTAGTAAAACATCCAATTACTTTATTTCACAAAAAAAACGCATTTGTAGCTTTAAAGCGGAGGTCCGAGGTAAAACAAAAAAATTAAAAGTCAACAGCTACACATACAGTAGCTGCTGACTTTTAATAATAGGACACTTACCTGTCCTGGAGTCCAGCGATGTCTGCACCCGCCGCCGATCTTTGGATCGGGAGACGGGTGCAGCCGCCTCCATCACGGGTAAGGGAACCCGGACGTGTAGCAGTACAGCTTCACACCGGACACCTTACTGCGCATGCGCGAGGCTCTGCCGCGCTCTGCTATTGGCCAGGCGGCCAAAAGCAGAACGAGCAGGGAGGAGGGAGCCGGGCTGCTGATGTCAGCGGCCGCGGCCGCCGGCCAGAGCTTCCAGATGTGTGGAAAAGGACACCTGTCTAAAGACAGTGTCCTCTTCCCCCTGCCCCTGAAAGGTGCCAAATGTGACACCTGAGGGGGGGAGGAATCCAACCAGCGGAAGTTCCACTTTTGGGTGGAACTCCGCTTTAATTTGCCACTTCCTCAGTTCAAAGTGATAAAATTGGTGCTTGTGGGTAAAAAGTTCTCATAGAGTACAATAGGTATTCAACATAACTCAAAAACACAGTCACAGACTGTGCCACAAAGTGCATTTTATTCAGTGAACTAAAGTAATTGGTTGTTTTACTAAAGCAGGCAACTCATGCATATATTTTAAATAACCACATTGGGCGCCTCTGCCAATTGAATTACCAACAGGCTTTTTTTGCGCTGACTCTTCTAACTAGGGATCTGCGTAGGCCACTCTACTTCTTACACACCAAATTTGATAGACCTCTTTATGGCACTGGCTTTGTTCACAGGGGAACAGTCATGCAGGAACAATAAAGGGTCTTCCCCAAATTATTGCCACAAGGTTGGAGAAGTACAATTGTCTATAATGTCTTTGTATGCTGTAGCTTTAACAGTCCTTTTTTTTTTTATTGAAAACAGCTTAACTCAATAATTTGGAAGGATGCTCACATATTTTTGGCCATATAGTATAAGTAACTTAACTATGGAGGCCACCATTGAGCAATTTTAGTCAGAAGAATGGATCACTCCAGGATCCACATGTGTAAACAGGACTACTGTGAGTCTCAACTACTTCCTCATCTGCTAAGAAAAGTGGATCCTTTCATAGTGAGCCACAGCTAAAGTGAGTCAATGTGTAGAAAAGCATTCTGTGCTTCTCAGCCCTTGAGTCAGTAATCATACAAATCCTTCTCTGAAAAGGGGAACTAAAGAAGTGATCAAAATCTTTTACAATCTTTTTTCAAATATGGACTGGGCCCTTTCCTGCTTCACTCAATCAGACCCATATCAGTCATGTGGTCTGTCTGTAATCAAGCCCCTTGCATGCAAGTTTTTTTCTTTTTTAGTCTTATATTCAAATTCATAAGTACAGTAGATGACTAACATTCTTTTTTCTTCTTTCTGACTTAAAGTGGTTGTATAGGCTCAAGGTTTTTTTTTACCTTCATGCATTCAATCCATGAAGGTAAAAAAAAAAACAGCCCCCCTAAAACCTACCTAAG
This sequence comes from Glandirana rugosa, assembly GCA_018402905.1. Lineage (NCBI taxonomy): Eukaryota > Metazoa > Chordata > Amphibia > Anura > Ranidae > Glandirana > Glandirana rugosa. Next base: position 1,731,237 of record BLSH010089414.1, on the reverse strand, counting down.
CCCCATCTCGATCCAGCGATGTGCATGAGAGCCTCGGCTCTCCCAGGTCTCTACCTTCTCATTGGCTTAGACAGCAGCAGTAGATATCGGCTCCCGCTACTGTCAATCACAGCCCATGAGCCAATGAGGAGAAAACAGAAGCAGGGCCAAGCCGCACTCCCTGTGTGAATGGATACACAGATCGGCGACTCAGGAGTGAGCCTTCTCGGCTGCCTCCATTGCAAGCAGCATTAGGCAGGAGGGAGGGGCATGGAGTGCCGGCAGGGGATCAGAGAAGAGGAGGATCGGTGCTGCTCTGTGCAAAACCATTACACAGAGCAGGTAAGTGTGATATACAGTATCTCACAAAAGTGAGTACACCCCTTACATTTTTGTAAATATTTTATTATATCTTTTCATGTGACAACACTGAAGAAATTACACTTTGCTACAATGTAAAGTAGTGAGTGTACAGCTTGTATAACAGTGTAAATTTGCTGTCCCCTCAAAATAACTCAACACACAGCCATTAACCACTTCAGCCCCGGAAGGATTTCCAGCTTTAGGACCGGAGCCCTTATTGCGATTCGGCACTGCGTCGCTTTAACTGACAATTGCGTGGTCGTGCGACGTTGTACCCAAACGAAATTTGCGTCCTTTTTTTCCCACAAATAGAGCTTTCTTTTGGTGGTATTTGATCACCACTGCATCATTTCTGATCGCCGCTATAAACAAAAGAAGAGCGACAATTTTGCAAAAAAACCCAAATTTCTTACTTTTTGCTAAAACACAAATCCAAAAAAAAAATATAAAAAAACATTTTTTTTCATCGGTTTTGGCCGATTTATATTCTTCCTCATATTTGTGATAAAAAAAAAACGCAATCAGCGTTTATTGATTGGTTTGCGCAAAAGTGGTCGCGTTTACGGATGATGAGAATTCATTTTTGGGGTTTTTATTTTTTTTTTATTTTTTACTTTTAATGGCGGCGATCTGCGATTTTTAGCGGTACTGCGATATTTCAGCGGACATGTCGGACCATTTTGACACTTTTTTGGGACCATTGGCATTTATACAGCGATCAGTGCTATAAAAATGCACTGATTACTGTGTAAATGCCATTGGCAGTGAAGGGGTTAACCTGCAGGGGGCGCTCTTAGGGTTCACTGTGTTCCCTGGGTGTGTTCTTACTGTATGGGGGCTGCCCTAGCTGGGAAAGGGAAGTGGTCACTGCCTCCATGTACAGGAAGGCTGTGATCACAGCCCTTCCCCCTTCACAGAACAGAGGTCCGTGTTTACATACACGGACCTCCGTTCTTTCACTCCAGGGGGGGCATCGCGGGTGGCCGGCGGAGATCGACTCCGCCGCACCCGCTCCCTGGCCCTCCCCGGACACAGTGAGCGCGCGGGCGCGCCTCCGGCGGCGCACCCGCGCGCTCACTGTGCACGATCAGGCGGCCGCCGTCATATGACGGTGATTCGCCTTACAGAGCCACTTTGCCGCCGTCAAATGCCGATCAGCGGTCGGCAAGTGGTTAATGTCTAAACCGCTGGCAACAAAAGTGAGTACACCCCTAAGTAAAAATGTCCAAATTGGACCCAATTAACCATTTTCCCTCATGTGACTCATTAATGTTACAAGGTCTCAGGTGTGAATGGGGAGCAGGTGTGTTAAATTTGGTGTTATCACTCTCACTCTCTCATACTGGTCACTGGAAGTCCAACATGGCACCACATGGCAAAGAACTCTCTGAGGATCTGAAAAAAAGAATTGTTGCTCTACATAAAGATGGCCTGGGCGATAAGGAGATTGCCAAGAACCTGAAACTGCAGCACAGTGGCCAAGACCATACTGCGATCTAACAGGACAGGATCCACTCAGAACAGGCCTCGCCATGGTCGACCAAAGAAGTTGAATGCACGTGCTCAGCGTCATATCCAGAGGTTGTCTTTGGGAAATAGACATATGAGTGCTGCCAGTATTGCTGGAGAGGTTGAAGGGGTGGCAGGTCAGCCTGTCAGTGCTCAGACCATATGCCACACACTGCATCAAATTGGTCTTCATGGCTGTAGTTCCACAAGGAAGCCTCTTCTAAAGATGATGCACAAGAAAGCCTGCAAACAGTTTGCTGAAGACAAGCAGACTAAGGACATGGATTACTGGAACCATGTCCTGCAGTCTGATGAGACCAAGATAAACTTATATGGTTCAGATGGTGTCAAGCGTGTGTTGCGGCAACCAGGTGAGGAGTACAAAGACAAGCATGTCTTGCCTACAGTCAAGCATGGTGGTGGGAGTGTCATGGTCTGGGGCTGCATGAGTGCTGCCGGCACTGGAGAGCTACAGTTCATTGAGAGAACCATGAATGGCAACATGTACTGTCACATACTGAAGCAGAGCATGATCCCCTCCCTTCGGAGACTGGGCCGCAGTACTCCATAACGACCCCAAAAACACCCCCAAAATGACAACCGCCTTGCTAAAGAAACTGAGGGTAAAGGTGATTGACTGGCCAAGCACATCTCCAGACCTAAACCCTATTGAGCATCTGTGGGGCATCCTCAAATGGAAGGAGGAGGAACAGCAGGGTCTCTAACATCCACCAGCTCTGTGATGTCATCATGGAGGAGTGGAAGAGGACTCCAGTGACAACCTGTGAAGCTCTGGTGAACTCCATGCCCAAGAGGGTTAAGGCAGTGTTGAAAAATAATGGTGGCCACACAAAATATTGACACTTTGGGCCCAATTTGGACATTTTCACTTAGAGGTATACTCATTTTTGTTGCCAGCGGTTTAGACATTAATGGCTGTGTGTTGAGTTATTTTGAGGGGACAGCCAATTTACACTGATAAGGCCCGTACACATGGTCCGATTGTTGGCCAACAACGGTCGTCCAACAGCCTGTTGGCCGACAATCCGATTGTGTGTACGCACCATTCTACAGCCGATTTCCAATTGTCGTCCAACAGAAGTTAGACGACGAGACTAGAAAACTTGTGTTGGCCAACAAGGCCGATTGTAGGCTCGTGTGTGCAGAAGTTGACCAACAAAAAGTTGAAAGTGCAAACACGCATGCTCAGAATCCAGGAAGTGTTTGGTCATGTAACCTGTGTTCGTAATTCACAAATCACATTCACCTGAACTTCCTCGTTATACCCTCGTAACACGTCACTACGTTCAGCTTTGTTGGCTGATTACTTGACTCATGTCAGTACGCTAGACCAAACTCCCGCCACCCAATTTGGACAAAAGTTGAACATTCGGTTGACCAACCATCGGCTCGTGTGTACGAGGCTTTATACAAGCTGTACACTCACTACTTTACATTGTAGCAAAGTGTCATTTCTTCAGTGTTGTCACATGAAAAGATAGAATAAAATATTTACAAAAATGTGAGGGGTGTACTCACTTTTGTGAGATACTGTATATGTTATTAAAAAAAATTAACCTTTAATATCACTTTAAACTGAAAACTAATGTTACAAAACTCATTCAGAAAATAAGGTATAATTGTCTTCTCAATCTAAAGATCTCTTTGGAGAGGCCATGCACTTTTGACGTGTTAAATTTCATAAGTTCTATGTATATCACAGGCGGACCAGACAAGCCGTCTCTGTGATGGCATTTATTCATTCCTTAGGGCATTATGGAGATAAGTTAAGTAGCTTTTTTTCATATATGTAATCTCCCTCTCAGTGGGGGATTATAGGGGAGACCATGGTCAGTTTCTCCTCTCTGCCATGGCTCTTCTACGTCCCCTCTTTTATCACTTGTCTCTTTGTATTATATATGCATGTTAGGTACAGAGCTTGGATTTTGGAACAGGATTGTTCGCTGCTCTGCTTTTACTGTTTATTCTTTACTTTTCAAGTGTTCAATAAAAACAATTGAATCTGAAGAAAAGTATAATTTGTGGAAGCTGTACCTTCAAACAGAGAAACCCAAGAGAATACCAAATGTTACTCATTATTTATGCCTGTAAAATAATGAATATGTAAATAACTACAAACAAGTATATAGAAATTGTGAAAGCAATAACGTTAACTGAAAAAAAAAAGAAAAGTGTTCGAATATTTAAATGATACTAAAATAACAAACATTTTTTTAAAAGCAACCCCATTGCCTCATGTAAACACAAAAATGCATACACATGCATAGGGTGCACATGTGCATGTATGCAAAACAGTGATTGCACCACACATGCTAGGTATTGTTGCTGTTGAAGTGACTGTAAAGGCTCGTTTTTTTTGTTTGTTTTTTTTTTTTAATAACAATGGTAGCCATGTGCTCCCTTGAGAGTGGCTGGTAGTAGTGGTTCACCTTATAGCTGCCACCATATTTCACACATCCGTAGACACTGACCAGGCCGGCTCTTGTTTTTGATGTTTTATTTAGGGGAAATAACTTGGATGGGGATAAGGGATGACTGTGGGATGCCCAAAATAATTATAATACACAACCCCCATATAAACTCCTGTATATGCACACTTTCACTGCAGACTGTTACGCCTCACAACTCTCCAGCACTTGACTAGCTGCCCGTTTCTCCTACTGTTCTCTCTCCAGCACTGAACTTAGTAAATCATCATTCCATTACTTCTCTCCAGCACTGAACTTAGTTTCCAGCTTGATTTATCAAGCTTCTCTGTTCCTTTCTCTTCACCGCGGCTAGCACATTGCGAGGCCTACTTTCAGCAGAACCTCCGGAACACCCATTACAGGCCAGGGATCACAGGCCCCTGAATGTGTAGCAAAAACACTTGAGTGCTAGCCGGGCCTTCGATGGACTACAACTCCCAACTCATCCCTCTTCCAGGTCCCATCGGCCTGCTTTTCCTCAGTGACTCTACTTTCCCTGAACTGGCTTGCAAGGCTTCCATAGACTGTCCACTATTCCTCTCCCAGCCTGCTCCAGCACTTTCTCTTCCAGTTCCCAGGGACTGTCACTCACCAAACCAATGGATCACTTTAAAGTCTCTCTGTGCAGCGCCCCCGCTGTTCTCCTGTTCCCTGTGCGACTCCAGGAATCACCACCACTCCTGGCTGCACCCAAACCTCCAGGCCCCAAGGTCACCCTCCCCAGACTGGGTCGACCTCCTGGGTAGGGGCCTCCACAGAACCTCTGCTACCCTTCCAGACTTCCACCTGACACTTCTCCTCCCATATTGGGCTGACTCAGAGTATTTAAGTAGGCCTGCCCCCTGCCAATCCTGCTTGGGGATTGGTCAGGGCTCCCCAAAATACTCCAGATAGCTCCACCTTTCTCCCAGCTCTCTGACCAGAAACCTTCCCCAGGTTTCTAGAAAGAAGTGGGAGGTTTTGATGACCTCATCTGTCAAGTCCACTCAATCCTCCCTGAGCCACTCCTCCCGGCCCAGATCAAAACATTCAGGCCTGCTCTTACATGCAAGCCTGACTACATTTTACCTCACCTAGCAAACCCTGCTAGAAAAACGTACCTATACTATGGGGGCGCTACACAAACACGTTATACTTACCTGCTCTGTACAGTTGGTTTTGCACAGAGCAGCGCAGATCCTCCTGTTCTTGGTCCCTCTTCACTGCTCCTGGCGGCTCCTCCTATCGAGTGCCCCCACAGCCAGCAGCTTGCTACAGGGGGCACCCGAGCCGAGTCAGAGCTCCGTATATCCATTCACACACAGAGCCCCAACCAGGCCCTGCCCCCTCTCTCCCCTGATTGGCAGACTGACTTTGATTGACAGCCTCGGGAGCCAATGGCGCCACTGCTATGTCTCAGCCAATCAGGAGGGGTGTCCTGGATGACTAAGACACTCGTGGACATCCCTGGAGAGAGATGGGGCTCAGGTAAGTAATTGGGAGGTGCTGGGGAGGCTGCTACACACAGAAGGTTTTTTTATCTTAATCCATAATGCATTAAGATAAAAAAAAAACTTCTGCCTTTACAACTCCTTTAACTCTAAAGTGATAACCTGTAACATCCAGATTCTGCAACCCTTTGGATAGAAATGGAACCTGTTGACAAACAATTCTGTGCCATCCAGTAAAGTTGGGTGAGGATGTTGTGACCCTGCATAGAATACAACCATCAAATAGATTGGCTCTTATTTTCACAAACTTAGAATCTTGAGATGATGCCATCAATTATAGGTTTAGGTAGCAGTTGCACCTAATAAAAAGTGAAGCCATTCAACGGGTATTTCCTATGAGTCAGTTTATATCAGATTTTAATGTGTGAATCTAGAGTTTACGCTTCAAGGATAAATGATAGGAGGGTTAAATTTGGCTGGCGTCTTGATTACTACATAGCCAACATAGGCCATGGGCTGATGTGGCAAGATTTCAAGGGTGGCATGTAGCCACTTACAAACGAAGTTGCTGGTTGAGTGTGAGCACTTACAACTGAGGGTGACACATTGCCATACCCTTCCAATGTCTTCCTCTCCTGTTTTCGGTCCTGTTGGTGGCCTCAAGTAGCAGGCACTTTAAATTTTACTGATGATATTTTAGCAACCATTTTTGTATACAATTGCAGAAGTGGAAATCGAATAATCGTTTGAGTGAAACAACAGTTCTCCTTGAATAACTGCAGTTCAATAAATATAAAAGAAGCACACAAATGGAAAGCTTAATATTTTATACAGTCAGAGCTTGTTCACCACCATTTGATGTTTATTTTATCTATGTTTTATTTAATTTTATTTTCCATTACCTTGGATAGGGCTCATCTTGGCTGTAGTTGTTATGGTAACATCCTGAAACCTCTGTTAATGGAATGATGCATTTTGTGCCCTATTGTTGAGGCATAATTCTGGGCAATGAGCCAGGGCATAGCATCTTACATAGAGGTGTGTCTTTACTATGAACATTTATAGAGGATCAATTGATAGAAGTGAATGTGGCTGACTTTGCAGAGCTGAAGCTGTACCACCTGCTCGGGATGGTAAGGAAGCTAAGCTACAGTGTCATGGGGAAGGGAGCAATATGCGTTGGCCCAATATAAACAATTTCATAAAGTAACTTAACTATGTAAAATCAGAGTGGAAAGAAAATATAAGTGTTGCCCAAGTAAGGCTGCACAGAGGGAAGGAGATAAATGGCCTAATGGCCTTGGGCTCAGGTGAGTATTTTAGGGGGGGCTGTAGGGTGAGCTGAATTTAAAATGTTTTTTACCCTACTACATTAAGGTAAAAAAACCTTACCTTTACCTTTACAACCACTTTATGCCGGGTTCACACATATGGTTTCCCACATCCAATTCGCATGACTGCCATGTTTGACTGGTTCTCAATAGAGTAGTTTCACACATGTCCGCGTGGCTGCAGTCCAGATTGAAAAAGGGTCCTGTGCGTCTTATAGTCCAATTCAGGTGCAAATTCAGGCTAAAATTTGGACCTGATTCGCACCTGAACTGGTGGCATGTAATTTTTTTGGGGTGGGGGCATGGACCCTGTTTTCACAGGGTCCACGGTCCACTTCCTCCCCTGGCGCCGAGTAGCTGGAAGGAAGTTCACCTTCCATCCCTCCCACCCGGCGATCTTCTGGGACATGTCACAGGTCCCAGAAGATGCGCCAAGCCATTCACAAGCCGCATGTGCAGTGAGTGCCCAGCTTTGAAGAAAAAGCCGGGTGCCCACACCTGTGATGCTGGCACCGCTGAGGGGAGGGGGAGACGAGCGAGCACTCAGGCAGGTGCATCGCTGGAACAAGGGACAGGTGAGTGGCCGATTGCTAAAAGTCAGCAGCTACCCTTTTGGTAGCTGGTGACTTTTAACAGGGTGGAACTCCGCTTTAATGTTGAGATTAAAAAATTAGCCAGCTGATGATGGGTGTGTCTCTTAGGGGAGAGGCAACAGCATGCCTACTACATGTTATTCTAATGCAGTGGCGGCCTGTAATGCAAGGCACTGGGGCACCGCACCCCTATCCATTCGTCCGACCCCCTAATCTACATCTGGGGCACTGGACGCATGGCTTACAATGGGGGTTTGGGGTTTTTTTCTTTGAAAAGCTCTTTTGGGATTTTTTCTTTTGAAGCTCTAATAGGCTTCAAAAAAGGGTGTGCTCGGGGTGCAGAGCACTGCTCCTTGAGTCCAACCCAGTTGTGTGACAATAGCGAATTAATATTTGCTATTGTCACACTGATTCTCCTCCCGGCCAATCAGGAAGTGGGTCACCAATTGGCCGAAAGGAAAACCGCTCCTATTGGCCGTTTAGGAGGGGGAGGGAGGAGATGCAGCGTGGCAGGCGCCATGATGCAAAAGAGGGGGAGACGCAGGGGTAGCCGCTGCCCAAAGGAAGCGCTGCCCAATAGATGGGGTAAGTGTGGGGCTGGTGACCGACCAACCGACTGACCGGGGTGGGGAAGGTTTCCGACCAACTGACGGGGGGGGTGCAGCCGCCACTGCTCTAATGTCAGTAAAGCACTACAAAAACTCTCTTCTCAAGCACCTTCTCAGTGCCACTAAGGCCTGCATATTATCCATGTGGAAGAATTCCTACCCACCTACTATTGACCAATAGCTAGACTGACTATCTACAGTTGATGCAGCAGTTAACGGCCGATCTGAGAGATCAGACGGAAAAACACTTCAAAATCTGGACCACTTGGTTCATCTGCAGAAACTCTGAGACCATGTGAGTGAACTGCATAGATCAATCCTCTTGCTGATAGACCACGAGAGTTGTCCCCCTTCACCCCCTTCACATTTGTATATGTCTTTGATATCTCTTTGGAACTCTTCCAAAGGGGATACTAGTTCTGGTGACTTGGAGGTCGCCTAGGGATTCCCATTGCAAGGATTGCCCCTCACTTCCTGTTTTGGCTATGGGACAGGAAGTGAAGGGAATTCTCCCCAACGGGACACAGATGGCAAAAAAAAAAACAGACAGGGGTTATGACCCTTCCTTACTCAATCCAAAATGGAAAAAAACGAAGGGTTGCCTATAGTTCTACTTTAAAATATTGTACTGATAACAATACTTGTAGGCAAAAAAATGTCTAGAAAGCAGTTCACCTTTAAGTATTTGAGTCAACCATGTGAGTCAACCGCATAGATAAATCCTCTGGCTGATAGACCATGAGAGTTGTCCCCCTTCACCCCCTTCACATTTGTATATGTCTTTGATATCTCTTTGGAACTCTTCCAAAGGGGACACTAGTTCTGGTGACCTGGAGGTCGCCTAGGGATTCCCATTGCAGGGATTGCCCCTCACTTCCTGTTTTGGCTATGGGACAGGAAGTGAAGGGTATGCTCCCCAACGGGACACAGAGGGCAAAAAAATAAACAGACAGGGGTTATGACCCTTCCTTACTCAATCCAAAATGGAAAAAAACAAAGGGTTGCCTATAGTTCTACTTTAAAATATTGTACTAAAAACAATACATGTAGGCAAAAAAATGTCTAGAAAGCAGTTCACCTTTAAGTATTTCATTTGTTGTATGAGCCTATTGAAAAAGGAGGATACTCACAGAAACACAGGGAAAAAACTCAAACTCCATAGAATGGTGTTTTTGTGAAAATTTAATCCAGGGTCCCATAGCTAAAATGTCCCAGTGAAAACCACATGTGTTGACCAAATCAGCCTTAAATCCCTCTGGACCGTAAAATCCAAGCCTTCTTCTTTCTTATCAGCAAAAGACAAGATCTAGTTCTAGCGACTGAATTCTAAATTATTTGAGTCATCCTTCATACCTTGAATAGAATTAGGACATCCAACACTGCAATGTTCTAGTCTTTAATCTGCTTAAATTACTTAATTGCCCTGGTCTTTTTTATCATATTGGATAGAATCTTATCGAAGGAAAAATATTCCATCTCTTCAGAAGTTGTTCGAACCTCAGTAAGACCTTTCCTTTCTTAAATTGTATTTGCGTGGACATAAAAAGTGAGCTCTCCTTTGTCACTGTTCGGGCACAAGCTTTTATCATCCCATATTACTTTTTTTCCTCATACTGCATTACTGTATACAAAAAACCCTTTGAAAGCTTTTTCTTTTTCCTGTACTTTTTAATAAAAGAAAGTCTAGACACTGATCTATCATCAGATTATATTTTCTTTGAAACTATTCATATGTTGTGGTACATGGAAAAATAGAGTTATTGCAGCACAAAAGAAATATTTCCGGGTGGTAAAATGAAATGGACCAATCTCACCTTTTCATGGCTGTCAGATTTGTTTACACGGAAACAGATTTCAAGGTCTTGCTTACTGCATGACATGGGTTGACGGTGTTCTGCGAAGTTCAGTTTTGTTTTAGAAGTTTGCATAAGTTCTGGGCACCTCTTTTCACTGATGCAGGTGCTTAGATAAGTAGGGAAGACAATGAGCTCTGTATTGCACAAAGACTTTGTTTTTTCAGGATAAGTTCACTAACTGTGCTGTGGTTAACTCTTTTGCTGTCGGAGCTGTGTTTGCATTTTATTCATATGTTAAAGTTATTAAAAACCTCAGAAATGAAGAATGAAAAAAGCTTATCCCACTACAGCAGCCTTTCGCAGCCTTTTCAATACAGAGGGACCCTTGAAATAACTGTCTGTTTTCAGGGAACCCATGTTAAAAATTATTTTATCTACAACTCATGATACATTAGTGTGACGGTCAGTGGGAAGAATGCTCCCTACAAATGGGATTTTGAAGGTGCCAAGCAAACACATTTTTATATAAAAATAAAATTTATTGTTTCAACATTTTAAAACCAACATTTCACATATGAAAGCATTATTCAGTATACATACGGTAATGGTACAGGTGCTGTGACTTTGTGGCATCTTGCCCCAGGAGAGAGGGGATGTGTTACATCGGACATGAAGCCAACATATAAGATTTACTGCCCTTAAGTAGTCCATCAGGGGTTCCAGTATTGGAAGTTTAAAGATTGAAGTATAATTGATCTTTATGAATCGGAATATGCTCCCATGGCCTTATTTCTGTTCTCAGTGATATACTGACAGACTAACCTTGGAGTCCTGTATTCTCTGCTGCTCGCTGATATATCCTTGGAACACCTAGTTGATGTTTGGTCCATTATATTGATCTTATCATATCGATATTGGGGTATCACACAGTGATTATATATATAGTACTTATAAAAGTCTCCTGAAGAAGCCATAGCCTGGTGAAACACGTGGAGCCGAAGTCACTGCACCTGTACCATTTGTCGTATGGATAATGTATGAGGCTGTTATATGTGAAATGTTGGTTTTAAAATGTTTAAACAATACATTTTGTTATTTTTATGTAAAAAAAATGTGTTTGCTTGGCACCTTCAAAATCCCATTTTTTTGCTTTCATCAATGTTCAGCTTATGTGGTTTCTATGACTCTCTGACACCCAGCAATTCTTCTAATATTGCTCCTTACTCTTGTGGTCATTGGGAAGAATTATTCCATTACAGATAGCTAAAAAGCTAATTGGTGTCAGTAGGAACTTATCTGAAAGGCAGAAATTTCTTATTGCTCAAGGAACCCCTAGAAACTTTTGGAGGAACCTTTGGGTTTTGTGGAACCCTGGTTGAGAAACCCTGCTCTACAGTGTGTACTATCAATCCAAAGCACCTAGTGTGTCTGATCTCTTCTTGTACAGAAGTGTTGACAACAGATAAAAAGGTCCAACATATGTAGGAGGATTTGTTTCATCTCTGTGTATCACCTGCAGCAAGTCACTTCTCTGGGTTTATGTAAGTGTTTGCAACCACTTTAAAGTGCACATTTTAGGCTTGAAGATTAGTTTAAACCAGTGTTTCTCAGTCAGGGTGCTACTGCACCCTGGATTGCTGTCTGTGTTCCTCAAGGTTGCTGCAAGCACAGGATCCAGTTTGCCCTAGATAGACATCATATGTTTCCATGGTGCATATCGGTTGGCCCTCAGCAGCATAACAACCAATGATGCTCTAGGGCCAGGATGCATGGCGTCATTTGTCTCTAAGGGTAATGGCAGCCAGCTTGCCAGCGCCATGGCAATGGATAGCTTTGAATCTGGGCAGGTGGCATGCAGGGCCCCCTCAAATTTAGGAAAAGACAGAAGTTCACAAACTCCAGACCTTCGCCAACCCTCACTCTCTGCGGATGTGAAGAGGGAACTGTGTAATGGGGGGGTGGGTCTGTGATGGGGTCCTGTGTAACTGGGGACTGTGATGGGTGGACTCATGTATAGGGGGTTTAT
>BLSH010089414.1:1642847-1662125 GCA_018402905.1 Glandirana rugosa | reverse complement strand
AATTGTTCTAGGAGGGGAAATTTGGGGAGTGCTGATTTGAGGGGATTTGTGTTGGGAGGGGGTGGGGAAAGAAGATTTTTACTAGGAGGGGGAATTTTCGGGGGGTTGGTGCTAAGAAAGATAATATGGTAGGGGGGATTTGAGCTAGGAGTGGAATTTTTTTTTGGGGGGGGGGGGGATTTGTGCTAGCAGAGATGATTGGGGTACTTGCGCTAGGAGGGGAGATTTGGGTGGATTTGTGCTAGGATGGGGGATTGGGGAAAATGTGTGCTGGGAAGGGGGGATTTGGAGTGGGGGGAGAGGATTTTTGCTCAGAGGGGAAATTTGAGGTGTAGAGGATTTGTACTAGGAGGGGGAATTTTCTTTGGAGGTGGGTGGATTTGTGCTGGGGACATATGGGGAATGAGAGGATTTGAGCTGGGGGGGGTGGCAAAGATTTCTGCTGGGAGTGGGGATTTCAGTAGGAGGCGGATTTGTATTGGGAGGAGGGGGAATTTATGCTTAGGGGTAAGCATGCAGATTAGTGCTCAATTTTTTTTGGCTCATACACCCTGGGCTCTAGGTGACCTTGTCCCAGCACAGGTTTCCTTTGAATAGAACATGTACTGCTGAAGCTGTGTTCACAAAAGACAAGTGAAGGGCAAATGACTAGTCGTAGGATTGTGGGCAAGCTCCCTGCAATTGATGTTTTTAGTGACATGTTTTGTTTCATCCTGTGTCTCTGTATAGAGGTGTCCATCTTGGTAGAGGAGCAGGGCTTTGCTCCCTTATGTCCGAGCTGCCCCCATGTTTATTGGTGCTTTGATGATTAGTGGATTAATGACAAAAAAATGTGGGAAGTACAAATCCACAGAGAGAATGAAGCAGAAGCAAAGAGATCCCTGCACTGCATGCCCTTATGTACAGTTTCCTCTCCAGCAAGCGAGCAGCATAGTCGTGACATCACCAAATCTCATTCCAAATGCCATGAGACCAGCAAGCTTAGACAGCAGTGCCTTAAATAATCTCACATTGCAGATATATACATCTATGAGACTACAGAAAAGTGGTGCCTAGGCACAGGCACGCATCTGGAAATGCACTGCTACTTTTAAGGTGGAGTTCAAGGCAAAAATAACTTTTCTCAAAGTACTGCTTAACCCCTTGGCCTCCTGACCCTTTAAGGGGTTTAAGATGCCAGGAGGCGGGGCAAGGTTTATGATCATGTGACTGGCTCTCATGGCAGTCACATGATCGGAAAGCTCCCGATAACAAGCAACAATTGGGAGCTTTCCGTTAGCTGCCTGCTCTCTGTGACATGTGATTGGCTCTCACGGCGATCACATGATCGGAAAGCTCCCGATCGCAAGCAGCAATCGGGAGCTTACCGTTAGCTGCCAGTAACTGTGCTGGGAGCATGCAGGTGCACTGTCACGGCACAGCTGTTTTTGCAATATTGCACGCAAATATGCGGCTGCTCGGCCCACCCATCAAGAGGCCGCATATATGCGCGTTATTGGTGCCAAAAGCTTAAAGTGTCACTAAACTCACATCATAAAAAACTATCAATAAATGTTGTATTCCATGCGGTTTATACTCACTCAGTCACTATGATATTAGTTTTCTGTATTCTGCAAAAAAACCTGGTTGATCCCGCTGTTCTTTATCTCCTCCTGCTTTTCAAGTCTCCAATTCAGCTGGGGATTTTGCAGAGCAGTGTTGGCAGCTACTTCACATGCTCAGTTTTCAGTGAGTTTCTATGCTGAGCATTTCCTCCCTATCACATCTGAACAGCCAATGTGACTATAGAGTCACACAAGTGGGCATATACACAGTGGTAAATGACAGCCCACTCCCTCCCTCCTCCTCAATGCCCTCCAGCTAAACACAATGGGGGTGGGCTATTACATGTATTGTGGATTGATGGAGGCTTCACCTCCTTCTTATTCTAAGATGCAGGCTAGACGGGTACCTGTGACTGGCAAAAATCCGCCCACACCATATTATTGTCTAAGAATAATAAAGATTTGATTTCAAATATATATTTGTGCATGCTTATTGAGATTAATTATTTCTTTGTATTCCAAAGGCTGTTTTTTTAACATGTGACCAGCAGCAGAGGACTAGAAGCTCCTCCTGCTTAAGTTTCCCTGCAGACTGTCTGGGAAACATCTGGGTCATGTACTTTTTAAAAATAAAATAATTACAGCAGCATCATCCATATACAGAAATAGAAGATGTAAATTAAACAGCGTGTGTTTAGTATCACGTTATTATCAGTATCATACAGTATCAGCATAATTAACACTTCTATATAGGTTCTATAAGATAGCAAACCTATACTTTTTAAATTATACTTCTAATTTAGAGACATCCTGTTATCAACGTAAGAAATCGGAGATAAAAGCACAGAAAAATCTAGTTTTTTAATTGCTTACCTGTAGTGTTTTTCTTTCCATAAATGTCATTTTATTCATTTGCAATATGTCTTAGAACTTGCTACAACATTTGACTACTCTCTATCGCGAGAGTCAATTCTTTAGCACAGCTTCCTCCCCTCTTTCATTCCAAATCCTTCTCTTCTTCTGACAGTATCTAATTACTGTTTGTGCTGACCCAGCAACTTCACTCCTTCTCCACCTACCTAGCCCTAAGTCTGCCAGGGTCATTTCTGTCCTGGAGATGGAACAGGAAGAAGAATTCTCTACAAAGTGAGGGCAATTACCTTAGACAGTTGCCATTGAAACAGTTGTCCAATGGACGACTTACCCTTACCTCTCGTTTTGAGGACCCTGTAAAATTTTTGATTCCCCATCACTTTGTGTCTTAGTGAGAATAATCACCAAAACGTGAGTGACAGCTCTGAGTCTGTTGGGGTTGTTGATATCACATTCAAAATGGCGGCACCCAGCAGTAGCCTCAAAGCTTTTGACACAAAGGATGCCTTGACACGTAAATAAACATACCTAAATACACTATATTACCAAAAGTATTGGGATGCCTGCCTTTGCACTCACATAAACTTTAATGGCATCCCAGTTTTAGTTGGTAAGGTTCAATATTGAGTTGGCCCACCCTTTGCAGCTATAACGACTTCAGCTCTTCTTGGAAGGCTGTCCACAAGGTTTAGGAGTGTGTTTATGGAAATGTTTGACCATTCCCCCAGAAGCACATTTGTGAAGTCAGGCACTGATGTGGAGGAGAAGGCCTGGCTCCCATTCTCCTCTCTAATTCATCCCAATGGTGTTCTATCAGGTTGAGGTCAGGACTCTGTGCAGGCCAGTCAAGTTCCTCCACCCAAACACGCTCATCCGTATTTTTATGGACCATGCTTTGTGCACTGGTCCAAATCATTTGGTGGAGGGGGGATTATGGTGTGGGGTTGTTTTTCAGGGGTGGGCTTGGTTAGTTCCAATGAAGGGAACTCTTAAGGAGTCAGCATACCAAGACATGTTGGACAATTTCATGCTCCCAACTTTGTGGGAATAGTTTGGGGATGGACCCTTCCTGTTCCAACATGACTGCACACCAGTGCACAAACAAGGCCCATAAAGACATTGATGAGCGATTTAGGGGTGGAGGAACTTTACTGGACCTCAACCCGATAGAACACCTTTGGGATGAATTAAAGCGGAGACTGTGAGCCAGGCCTTCTCATCCAACATCAGTGCCAGACCTCACAAATGTGCTTCTGGAAGAATGATCAAACATTCCCATAGACACTCCTAAACCTTGTGGACAGCCTTCTCAGAAGAGTTGAAGCTGCTATAGCTGCAAAGACTGGGCCAACTCAATATTGAACCCTATGGACCAAGACTGGGATGCCAATAAAGTTCATGTGCGTGTAAAGGCAGGTGTCCCAATACTATAGTGTACAATAAATGAATGGTCTGACAACAAGGTCTCTTTAAGTATAAACCCAAATAAATGCTGTACTGAGTTACATTTACTGCAATGGCTGTTTAAGATTGTGCATCAACAGAGCCTTGGATTCATTAGGAGAGCTCTGTAAAAATGGCAGTGGGTTGTAATTGAAATCTGAAATCCCCCAACATTTGTTCATGATAAATTAGGTCCCTGCTAAGCCTACCCCCCCCCCCCCCCCCCAGCTCTTCCAACTCTGTCCTGAACCAAACAAATATTTAAGTCAGCTCACTTCCACCTTTCATAAGGTCCAGGACTGGCGTACCAATAACTGGACTTTTTTAAAGCATCACATACCCCTGACGAGTGTACAAAAAATGAAAATGAAGCTATTTAGAATATTCAAGAAACCCTCATGTTCACTTCTCATTACCTTTTGTGAAGGTTATAATTGCGCCAGGCCCTTGGAACAGAAAAGATCCTTGCCTTAAGCTACTTTCCTAAACATGCAGGGGTGATGTCTCAGCAGAGCTGCACATTAAGCCACATGGCAATACAAAACCTCAATTTAGTTATGGATATCATTCCATTTCTCAGTTATTTATTGGATTCTTCTCTGCTGGGGGAAATAAATGAATATGGAAGCCTTGCTGTGTTAAAAGGAGTGAAATCCTCTATACACACATTGGCATTGAGGATGTGAAAGGCGGCTGCGTTTGATTGATTAAATAGATTCCTTTTTCAGATTGACGTAGCTATACATTATTGAGCATGCAGTATTTATTAACAGTATTCTGTGCTGGATATATGGACAGTGATAGACATCTCTGGGATTGTACAAGCTTCTGAGATAAATCTGGGTCACTCCACCTCTTGTCTAAAAATCCAGTAAGCTCTTAATAGTGTTTGTGCTATCACAGAGGAGTATACAAATGAAAAGCATTGATGGATTTTCCTGTGCTGCTTAGTCTGTCTCCACGCACTCAGCCAATGATGCGTCTGTGCTTTCATTTACAAAGCTTTATATTCACAATGCTGCTGTACATCTAATGCTAAATTATATCATTTTGTGTAAGGAGAATATATATATGATTTGGACCACTGAACCATCTTAAATAAGGAAGGTTGATGAATCTTCAATGGAATTAATCAAACTTTCACGCCTAAATCAGAAGAGCAAACACCAGAGAAAGGGCAATGGGAAATTTTTGCTGTCTGTGTCCCATTAATGAAATTTCCATTCGGTTTCTGCCCTGGAGATGCAACAGGAAGAGGAATTCTTTACAAAGTCTTCTTAGACAATTGCAATCTGAACGGTTGTCCCAGTGGACAACTTACCATCACCTCTTGTTCTGGCGACCCCAATAAAATGTTGGATTTCCCATCACTTTGTGTCAGTAAACATCAGTCCAAAAAGTGATGATATATCCGTATGGGTGAGGGACCATGAGGGTTCTGTACAGATAAGTTGATAGGGCAGTGATCTATGGAGAGTAAGGGGGGGGGAGAGTTGGTGAGGCAACAATTCCAGGGTTGTGGTATACCATGGTAGGATAAGTTGCTAGTGTGCCATAGCTTTGAATCAGGCCGCTTCCCTAACTTTTTGTATGGTGAACTTTTGTACAGTGTTTTAACAAACTAAATATAATTTAGGACCCTAACTTTAAAACTACACGAAGTCTGAAGCCATTGCAGCAAAAGCGACAATGAGTGCAGGCTCTAAAATGTACCCCCCAAATGGCCATAGTAGGGGTTAAAGCTTGGTCATTGCACCCTCTTGGACTAAGTGCAGTTTCCTAAATTCATTAACTTCTAAAAGTTGCTGGAACACCTTAATAGAGAACAGTTCTGACAAATGGAATGTACATTCCAGACAAAAGTATTACGTTTTTAGTTTTTTTGTAGGAAGGTTTTTATTTTTGTCTGTGGCCCTTTTGGGGGAGATTTTTCCTCACTTCCTGTTCCATACCAGCAATGGAGGATGAAGTTGTCTTTGGGACAGAAGGAATTGCCAGAAGTTCTAATGTTTCCCCACCCTACTACAATTGCATTTTTACATTTGTCTCAATATCTACTGGAGATATTTTCCATCAAAAAATGAGTGGAAATAACATAGCAAATACAAACCTTACAGAGGCTCTATAACTTTCCAGTTCTATACAAAAAATAATTTGGCTGTAAATGGAAGTTAATAATTTAACAACCAAGTGGTACGATTAAAGTGTTTGTAAAGTAAAAAAGAAAAAAGGACAAACATGTTAGACTTATCTTCTTTGTGCAATGGTTTTGCACAGAGCATCCCTGATCCTCCTCCCCTCGGTTTCCTTGTTGGTGTTCTGGGCCCCCCTCCCCCCCCTTACTGAGTGCCCCCATAGGAAGCCACTTGCTATGAGGGGCACTTGTGCGTGCTCAAACCATAAGACACAGAGAGCATGACTCAGCCCTGTCTGACGCTCCCTCCTCACTGGCTATGATTGACAGCAGCGGGAGCCAATGGCAGGACCTGGATTGGTTAGGGCCAGGAAAGGGATCAGTTGCATCTCTCTGGAATGTGTCTGGAAAGATTCTCTATACCAGTGGTTCTCAACTCCGGTCCTCAGGACCCACCAACCAGCCAGATTTTAAGTATTACCTTGAGGAGATGCAGACTAGAATACTGCAATCACTGAGCAGCAAATGATATCACCTGTGATGTATTTCAGTTATCCTGCAAACCTGGCCTGTTAGTGGGTCCCGAGGACAGGAGTTGAGAACCACTGCTCTATACATACTGTCGTTCGGTAATCATGAGCTTCTTTGAATTCTTTAGTCTATGTCTGTCACTATCTTGGTATTCACGGAGGAAGATCTCTCCACTAGAACTTCCAAGAAGAGGTCAGTGTTCAATTCAGTCCACCATAATGCTCCCATAACTGAAAAATATGTGCAGAGCGGCCTTTCTCAACCTTTTTAACATGAAGGTACCCTTGAAATAATTTTCTGGTCTCGGGGAACCCCTCTTCAAATGATTATTATATTAAATTAAATTATGATAAATTATATTAAAGTAATATTACATTATTATGTTGTATGGTTAATTATATGAATAATATCTGCAAATTATGGTGCATTATTGTGAACAGTAGGATACAGAAAGCTGTATATAAAAGAATAAACATCATAGAATACCTAGAGTTTTTGACAATTTTGATAATTTTTCAACACCCAACTGCTCTACATGCCAAATATGAAGTGAAAGGAATAATAGCAATTGGCAAAAAAGTAATACAGAAAGTGAAAAGAGATAGAGAGAGGTGTTTCCTTACACTGGTGGTCAATGTTGACAGAAGGTCATCCACCGATGCCCCAAGCTCAAGGAACCTTTAGCAGCCTCTAAAGAATCCCTAGGGTTTCACTTGGCTACTTTCACACTGGAGCGTTTTACAGACGCTATTTAGCTAAAAATAGCGCCTGTAAAGCACCTCAAAAGTCCCCCCCCAATCCACCCCAATGTGAAAGCCCTGAGTGCTTTCACACTGGGGCGGTGCGCTAGCAGGACGTTACAAAAAGTCCTGCAAGCAGCATCTTTGGGGCGGTGAGGGGAGCGGTAATATACCGCTCCTCTACCACCCCTGCCATTGAAATGCATGGCAAGCGCTGCCGAAGCGGCGCTGAGCGCTGGCACTTTTAACCCCTTTTAACCCCTTGTGGGGGGTTAAAAGCGTGGCGCTCCCGCCCGCATAGCGGAGCCCTATCGCTGGTAAAACTCCGCTAAAACTAGCGGTGTTTTACCGCGACTGCGGGTCCCGCTCCAGTGTGAAAACAGCCTAAACCTTGGTTCAGAAAGACTGGCATAAAGCAGCCTTGGAACCCTGGTTAAGAATGGCTGGCGTAGAGTATATTGATCATCTAATCAAGTGATTCCTATGTAGTATAACATTTTTATTTAATGCAGAGTCTCAGGCAAAATCTAAATTTTATTTATATTCTCCTCCATGAGCATACTTCCACAACACTGAAATCATGGTAATCATGCTCAGCCATCTGACGAGTGACTATAGAAGAAAATGGCTGAGGAAGTTTTGTTTTTTACAGTCACTGATCAACACCTACTGTACCCTTGAATTTGAACAGTGAAGAAACAGCAACACATTGTCAAGGTCATGCCAGTGAGGTCTTCTATTATAAGTGTGTGCTAGGCAGAAAAGGGCTATGCAAAGCAGCTGATTGGCTGATATAATAGCCCCTACCTCTAGCAGAGTACTGCTCTTCAGTGGGTGACAGGTGTTAATATAAAGACAAATTTTCAGGGTTATGCTTGTTGTAAGTAAAAAATATTTCTTTACAATACATTGATGGAATAAACATGCTTCTCAGTGCTTTTATGGAGTTCGGCTTTAATGGTTATTCTTGGCAAGCTTCCTTTATTGCCTCCAAGGTCAACAAGAGATCTTTTTTCTCTACATCCTTCTGTAATTTATTTTTATAAAGAGAGCTATGTATGCATGTCATATGGTGTCAAAGAATAGGAGTATCAGATGATGTGAAAATAACATGCATAGGCAAAAGAAGACATTGACTGATTTAATTGCTTTATGTTGTTTCAGCCCATCGGTATAATGTATAACAAGATGTTTAGTTCTCTCTAGAGGATTTGTCTTATATTACATCTAAACCGAATTACATATGGTCTCAGTTTCTGAACTTCAAGCTATGACATTGTAAATGCCTTTTCATTTCTAATTGTATATTAAAGTGTGCAGGTTTTCTTCAAAAGGAACTTATGGGCCCCAAAAGAAGGCACTTCTAGGTAACTGTAAAAACACACAAGATGGGGCAAACACCTAGTGCATTATCACCACCAATGTGCCAACACTCCAGCGCTCAGGGAACAGGTCCCCTTTCTTCAGCTCTGAGGAAGGGGGCACAACCCCCGAAATGTGTTAGCCATTCAACCTTAGCATATATGATTAGACGACACCGCCTATGCTTACAGCTGGAGTTGTGCTTGATACCCTAGTTCCTTTTCATGCTTGTAAGTATGAGTTTTCTTTTGGATTCAATAAACATTGGTGGTGGTAATTTGCCCCTTCCTGTGAGGTTTTAGAGTTTGCTTTCAGATTTCCCGGTGTGAGGAGGGCAGCATTGGATGAAATATTACAGTTTGACACACCATTGGATAAACAACAGTTTGGGCACTGGAGTGTTACAACTTTTCTGTGGACCTCAGGATACCTGGTTTACTTGCACCACCTGTAAAGAACCCAGAGGACCTTCTAAGCCCATGCAACTCCATTATAGAAAGGGTGCCAAGCTTTTTATGCTAACTGGCACGTGCATGTGATCAATAATGTGGGTGTGACTTTATTGCTATGTTTTAGACAACATATGGCCTGGAGAAAACATTGGTGTTCATCACTTTTCCTGAAGAGTAGGGAAGTTGTAGGGACTACACTATCTCCTCGTAGGAAGCCTCCCACCTGCGTGTGAAATAGCCTGGCTGCATTCCCGCTTTTTGCTGCAGAAATAACAGCATCATTCCAAGATCACAATCCTCTACTGCTGTTAGTAAGTGGGTCCAGTCGGCTGTGTCTGCCTGCTGGCGGTGCGCTCTCTTTTTATTTTCTAACAGTGTTCCTTTGGTTGTCTCCTGGCCCTTGGAGGGCAGCAAGGCCTGTGCTTCCTCTGTGATCTACCAGTCCCATGCAACTCATATTGCCATTGCAACACTTTTGAGAGCAGGAGATTTTGCTTTTCACTGTGATACAAGCTGTACAGCTCAGTTTCAGGGTCTTGGCAATCTTCTTATAGCCTTGGCCATCTTTATGTAGAGCAACAATGCTTTTTTTCAGATCCTCAGATAGTTCTATGCCATGAGGTGCCATGTTCAACTTCGAGTGACCAGTATGAAAAAGTGAGAGTGATAGCACCAAATTTAACACACCTGCTCCCCATTCACACCTGAGACCTTGTAACACAAATAAGTCACATGACACGGGGGAAGGAAAATGGCTAATTGGGCCCAATTTGGACATTTTCACTTAGGGGTGTACTCACTTTTGTTGCCAGTGGTTTAGACATTAATGGCTGTATGTTGAGTTATTTTGAGGGGACAGCAAACTTACACTGTTATACAAGCTGTACACTCACTACTTTACATTGTAGCAAAGTGTCATTTCTTCAGTGTTGTCACATGAAAAGATAGAATAAAATATTTACAAAAATGTGAGGGGTGTACTCACTTTTGTGAGATACTGTACGTAAAACCTTTCTGAGATGAGAAAGAGAGACACCTTCTAGCACCTACCTTCTATGTATTTAGGCAATGAACACACTCCTGCCACAACCTCAGTTATGCATGTATATGCCAAAAATAATTGGTTATATCCAGGATCGGTTTTCCCACCATTTCTTTTACATTATACTGTGTTTTTACAAAATAGCAAACAAGATAAGAGATAGGATGAAGGTTGAGTGCAGAAAACTTTTAGTAACTGAACAGTGGATTTGACCAAAAAAAGGAACAGTTGAGGAGGAAAGAGGGACAAAATGGACTTAGTTGCAAAACTGGAATAATCCATCCAAATGAGGGACAGTTGGGAGGTATGAGGTTGATAGATTACATATGGTGTGACTTATAGGAAATCTATGTTTTGTGGCTTGTGTTTTGAGAGACGACGCCCAGTTCTTCATTTAGGGTACTACCTGAACACTGTGGCATACAGGTTATTATTAGCATGAAGGAAGAATTACATGATTTACGAGTTCCGTCAACACAACATAAATGGTGGATCAGAAGATCCAAACCTGGTCTACTGTATTATGAAAATGAATCAGTAGAGCTATAAAATCTTAACACTTTATCCTAAGGGTCCTTTCACACCCGCGGACTGTTTAGGTCTGCCTGTCAGTTTTTAGGCGGACCTGAATGGATGCTTGATTGTCCTCTATGGAGTGACGGATGTCAGCGGTGACATGTCCATTGACATCCAATCTGCTCCAATCCGCTAAATACAGACGGATGGAAACCCTATTTTCCATCCGTCTGGCAGATCGGATCGGATGAACATGGCGGTCCGTGTTCATCCGATCCCCCATAGAGGAGAATGGAGCTCTGACAGGTCAGTTTCTGCATGGAGTGCAGAGACGGTCCTGTCATCTGCCGGCTCAGCGGGGATCAACGGATGGATCCCCGCTGAGCAGAGGAGCCGTCCGCTGGTGTGAAAGGACCCTAATTATGCTAAATTAATTTTAAAATTACCTCAGTGACTTGTTTCATCAACTTACGATAAATCCATTAACATAAGTCCCTGGCCACAAAAGGAATTGACGGCCTAAGCCCTACTTTACTGAGACACATTAGGGGCAATTTCGGTGGAAGCCATTTAATCACCAGTATGCTTTTGGTAGAAATTCCATCCTATTTCCACGCAGCTAATGTAGCATGTGAGATTAGAACCCAGCGTTACAAGAGTGCTAAGCATTTAGCCTAATCGGCAAAATCATAAATAATATTACTCTATTAACTTAAAGCTGAACTTTAGCCATCTAGAAAGATCCATGACATGCAGCTGGTCTAGAGGTTAATTTTTCTAAAAATGGTCTTACTGGATTTATCACTTACCTATGACTGGGTTCAGTTCCTAATCAAGAATTGGTTACTGCCAAGTTGTCTGTCTGCAAAGCGGTAATACCATATCTGATATCTCCCAACCTTCTGAAATGATAAAAATGGACACCTTTTAGCACAGTGCATGTAAGCAAAGGATATGTCCCTGCCATGGCCCTGCTTACATGGACCACAAAGATCCAATATGCAGAAAAGGTTTTAGCTAAACTCTACAAGAGCTTTTTTCACCTCCATTCTTCCTGTTGGTCTTGGCTTTTCAAAATAGCAAATGCAGTCATATAGAGGTTAGATAAAAAGCTTAGTGCAGCACAACGCTTTTGGTAGTAAAAAAGTACATTCAGAGATGTACATATCAAAATAAAAAGGGACAGAGGGATTTTATCTAAAAAATTAAACAGTCCCTCCAAATGAAGGACATTTGGGAGCTGGGGTAATACAGGCAGCAGTCTTTGGGAGGGATACAGAAAAACACGTCCTGTCCACTGTGTAGGCAGGTGCAGTTTAATTTCTTCACTGCAGGTGGTGCTCATCCGTAGCGGCAATGCAGGTGAAGGAGGAAGTCGAGAGGAGCTTCATTCCTCTATGATTTCCTCCATCACAGAGAAACAGCGTCCAATTGGATGCTGGCATCCCATGTGACTTTGGCAGCCATGTTGGGCTAGGCAAAATCTATTTAAGATTCTGGCTCCCGGGTTTGGCATGCATTTCGCGTGCGGATAGAGTAGAAACAGGTGACCTGTCTGTCAGGGACAGAGCTTAGCATCAGAGAGAGGTCTCAGACAAGTAGGGAAGTTGAAGGGGCACATCATCCATCCTGGAAGCCTCCCCACTTGGGTACAGACTGGCCAGGCCACATTCCGCCCATCAAGACAAATGCTGTCAGCACACCTGAGACCTGCTATTACTACTCATCACTGAACATCCTGTGAGTACTCTCGGTCAAGTTGTAGGCTTGTTGTACTTTACTGAACTTCTTTTTTAAAACAGTTCTGTTTTCTGTAACTGGAATTTGAGTGTTACTGCCACCACACCATTCTGCACTATATGAAGGGAGTGCTGTTGGGGCTCCTGCATACAGTGGCTGTCGTGCATAAGCTGTCTATACGTACTACTGCAAGCTATAAAAAAAAAAAAATGGTATATACAGGCAATTCATACAACAACATTAAAGTGTTAGTAAACCCACAACAGTAAAATCAGTCTGTATATGCAGTAAAGCATGCTTGCTATACCCACTGTGGAACCTAAGGGGTTAATCATGTTGTAACAAGGCGGTTTGATGCTGTCTTCTCTGATTCTCCCCCTCTTCTACAGTCCCCAATCCATCTCCTGATAGCACAGAACTTTGGGGCAGTCTGCACATGCTCAGTTTGGTGTGTATTGCTAGAGAGGTTTTTTTTTCTTGGGGGGGGGGGTGCATGTAATCATCACAGGGCCAATCAGCACTGTCCAGACAGAGGATCAGGGTCATGCAGCCTCATAGGACAGTCAGAGGAAAATAAAAACTCCTCCTACAAGCTTTAATCAGTGCTTGGCCGGACACTGATAAAAGTCACAGGACTGCTATATACTGCTGATGAGAAAATGTATTTAGCAGTCTATATTTACTAAAATAATTACATTTCCATGTTCTGTATACTGTGGGAGACCAGATATAGTGAATGCTGGGTCCTGTGTTTAGTAACACTTCAAAGTGATACTATAGTCTTTTTTTTTTGTTAAAAATAACAAACATGTTATACTTACCTGCTCTGTGTTGGTTTTGCACAGAGCAGCCCAGATCCTCCCTTTTTGGGTTCCTCTTCGGCTCTCCTGGCCCCTCGCTCCTGTTGAGTGCCCCCACAGCAAGCAGCTTGCTATGGGAGGACCAGAGCTGAGCCGCAGCTCCATGGGTCCATTCAGACACGGAGCAGCGGCCTGGCCCCACCACCTCTCTCTCCCCATTGGCTCACTGACTTTGATCGACAGCAGTGGAAGCCAATGGCACTTCGCTGCTGTCTCAGCCACTGAGAAGGGAGAGTCCTGGGTGGCTGAGTCTCTCGTGCAACATCACTGGATCGAGATGTGGCTCAGGTAAGTATTAGGGGGGCTGTTGCACAAAGAAGGCTTCTGTCTTCTGCCTTTACAACCACTTAAAACATCATCGGTACAAATCTAATTATATTTTGGTGCTCATAGGCCCACTTTAACAGATTTGGACAGAAATTTGGTGCAACACTCCTTTTATGTAAGGTTTGCTCATGCATTTTTGTGTTTTTTTTTTACTTAAAAAGGACCATTTCAAGCAGAATTAATGTTTTGCTTAAATGTTTTGTCAGCTGATGCTCAAGCTGTTCCAAATATCACCAGGGGATCTTCATAGACTGAAATTCATTTCCTGTAGCTTCCTCGAACTCCATTTCCAGATCGCTCAAATCCAGCTTTTAGGAGTGTAAACAATCGGACAAATCCCTTTGAACCAGAGATTTGATGCTAACAGCTTTATTTATCTATAGCGGGGATAGGCAGCGAGAACTAGAGGTGTGTCTTCCATACTGATGAAGCTTTGCTTGGACAAGGCGCTGATGCGGTTCTGAGCTCCCACTGTCATCTGCACTGCTGAACAAATGATGTACATCTCTGAGATTGAAAGGCTTGGTAACTGAAGACGAGCCAGGCTTCCCATGGTTCCTTATTGCATTCATTTTTCTAACTGTTGGATATTTTTTCAACTGCTTGGTTCACCACAGGGTGATAAATGTAAAAAGCACGGGGCACCAAGGCGGTGCAGCGACATGGACTTTTAAGCGAAAACGTTGGCAATATTCATCCATTTATATTGTCAAATAATGCATTCAAAGGGAAGGTTCGAAAATATTCATGATTCCCGGTGAAGTTCAATGTTTGGGTTCATTGGCCTCTTATGTCTTTGGGTAGCTTTTCTTATGAACATTATCAAGCTTTTTTATATCAGACGTACCGCTGAGAAGCTTCACCATCTTTTCAAGCAAACTTTGAACTTTGCCCAGGCAGGAAAAAAAAGCAGCAGGCATGCTTTCATCCTCCCCATTCCCAGCAGGATGCGCGTATCTTTCCTTGTTCTCCCGTCTCCCTGTTCAGTGTTGGAAGCCAAATGAAAAAAACTGATACTTGTGGATATGGAAGAGCATGTGGCTCTCTGCATGTTACCGAGCCGGGCCAATTAGCCTTGTCACACTAGGAGTCTATAGCCCCTAAGACTCCAACAACTCATAACTTATAGCAGGAATACACGGTTAGAAAATATGCCGATCGCCTGATCCCCGACCAATGAAACAGCGGTCGGTGGTCAAAAACGTTGCATGAATACATGGGTAGAAAATCGACCAATCGCTCGACCGCTGAGAGGTCAGTGGTCGAAAACGTTGCGCTCATGCTTGATATGTTCAAGAGATTTTTTGCTGCCGACCTTCACACCAATGCATAGAATATCGTTCGTACGCAAACGATACGACACAAATTTTCCATTTTTTCAATTGGTCTTTTTCGTCATAATATCGATATCGGGTATTACTTGCTGGGCATCAACGGTTAGGCTCCATTTACACAGGACGCTGTTTCAACCTCCCCTAAATGTTTTATCCTGACAGCTAGAAACCGGCGTCTAAAATGCCAGTTTTTGCCGCATTTTGCATGCCGCATTTAGCCGCAATCGCGTCTAGGAGCGTTTTTGAAAAATAATATATATATTATATAAGTGGAAACGCCTGCAAACGAAACGCTTTTAGACGAAAGTTACCGTTTACAAGCTGTTTGGCGTTTCAAATGCCTCTGAACTGGTAAATCACAAACAAAGAAAAAATCCTTCCTGCACTCGAAGGGGAGGCCTCTTCCACCCGATGATTTGAACTCTTATTATATATAGGACTGGGTAATGTGCCGCCTTGCTGCCACTGATGAACTAGGGGTAGTCCAAGCAGGCTCTGATCAAGGGGTTGATACCTTGAAACGTGTTAGCCATCCATCCTTGTGTGAGATACCAACTGCGTAGTGAATACGGTTATGGATTGGAAGGACTCCACAAATCTTTGATATGATTGATTTTACGGCTCACTCAATGCTGTATCTTGGCCTAGGCCAACAAGGCCCAGGCCTAGGGCGGCACTTTGCAGGGGGACAGCACGAAAAGAGTCCCCACCGGCTTGCACTACACTTTTAGTGTAGCGCTAGTGTTATGGGGTGGACTGCACCGGGAGACAAACCGGTCTGGCACCCCATAAAGCGCCTGCACTTGTATACCGACGGGGCTGTCATCAGTGGGGGACAGCCCATACATATGTAGGGGACCCAGGCATCTCAAGGGACCCAACCAATGAGTTGTCGTGCTGCCACAAACAGGAAGTGTGAGGAAATCTCTTAAGGGATCCATTGCCCCCCCCCCCCATCCACAAGGCCCTCATAACTAGTGTTCCCACTGGAACATTTCAGGGCGCGTCTTAAACAGGAAGGGGTGTGGCATTGACAGGAAGGGGTGGTTCATATTTAAATGAGGGGGTGCATGAGTTTAGTCAGGCCTAGGGCAGCACAAAACCTAAATACACCACTGGGCTCGCTTGTGAGTATGATTTTAACTTTTCGATAAAAGATTTTAATCTGAGAATAATGCGCTAGGCCAGTGCGCCATTTTTTTAATCTTTGCTATAGTGCCTCTGAACTGGTGTCTGAACCCATTTTTTTGCATTCCAAAAAAAGCCTCTAAACTCAACTGCCTGGAAACAACCTTAAACAACCCCCCTGTGTACATGTACTGATAAGATACCTCTTAACATCCGTTTATCAGCAGCAGTGTAAATGAGGCCTATAGAATATCGGCCCATCGTTCGCAGAACGGAAATTTTCGCCCGATATTCTTATTGTGTATTCCTGCCATTACACAGGGCTTTGCGTTTGTTCCTAGCAGCTGAACAGAGTGAGATGGGAGCAAAAGGAAGGTAAAAGGAGCAAAGGTAAGTATGTGTCTGGGTAGGTCTGCATTAAAGTGAACCTGTTGTTAGAATTAGGCTTTTGGCCCCATTCATATCTATGTCATGCTTATGCACGCTTGTTTAACTTATTTGTCGCACAACAGCATAGGACAGTCCATTCGCTTGAATGAGCTGCCCTACGTGCAACAAATGCACCAAAGTAGCTGCTGCACCTTTTGTGGGTGGTGAGCCTCATGCGTTTTTGTACCATGTATTTTGTCACATAAACAAATGCGCATCTCCTAGCCAGTGACAGCTGGTGCTAAACATTTGTGTGGGGGCCCAAATAAACCCCCCAGGTCCGCACTCACCCTCCTGCGGTTACGGCGCCGTGGCTTCCCCAGCTTCTCCTCCCGGCCAACCCAGTCTTCTTTAGAGGAGAAGCCAGAAACCGATATTGATTGGTTGGGCTCGGGGAGTACTGCGCCCCGAGCCCAACCTTTTTAAAGCCAATTAGAGCCTCAGGCTCTCATCATGTGCTTGAAAAAAAAAAAAGACCTAATAGAAAGGCATTAGTCTGGGGCCCCGTACATGCAAACTAGGAGGGCCTGCACCCCTTATGGACCGGCCACGACTGCTCCTAGCCATGTTGGGGGTAAAATTAAGAATTACCAGCACCGCAAGCGCAATGCGTGTTTCTGCTTGCGTCCCTGGAATACGCAGGTGTGAATGCGGCCATGAACTTCAGGCATATACAGTATGACTTTTTTTTTTAATGCAAGCAGTGTAAGTAATTTGACTTAAAAAGTAACTCTACTTTTGTGGAGAAAAAAACATTCCCTTCTGTGTGATCTACTGTATGTACAGTGCAAGGATTTTAACAAACTTTGTTGCAAATTCCTAACTTTTGCTATTCGGAAGAAATTACTGTGTGTTTGTCTAAGCCCATGTTGTAAGTGAATCTAATGGGAGTGGTTTCATAATTATCAACCAGCTGCTGCACCTGTAGGGCATTAATGAGTAAAGTGGCAGGGTCTGCATCCCTTTGGACATGATTTCCTATTGGGAGTATCTTATTATATAGTAATATAGTATTTTGTTGCCGGGGATGCCTTATATCTGTCTTGTATCTTAGTGTAGACTTCTGGGGAAATCAGTGAGCCAATCACACAAGTAGGAAATTATGTTTCTGGGAGGCACTCTGTACACATTCTGTGTACAGAGCACCTCCAGGGAGCCATATTGTACTGCACTTCACATAAAATTACAGAGCTGCAGATTGAAAAGGAAAGGTAATTTTTAATAACAATCAATTACAATATGACTTAAATAGGTTGTAAACCTCCCTGTAACACTTGTACCGATAGGTAAGCCTAGAATAAGGCTTACCTATAGGTACTGTAAATATCTCCTAAACGTGCGCGGTTTAGGAAATATTTACTATATAGTGCGCTGATGATGTCATCGGCGCATGCGCTCTGAAGAAACGTCCACCCATGTAATTTCTTCAGTAGATAGTGCCGTGACTGACGGCTCCCGTACGCATGCGTGGGAGTGATGTCACGTGGATCCGGCCAGTCACACAGTCCTGGAAGGAAGACAGGCAAAGATGGATGCGGCCTGCTTTGGGAACAGCGCGGGCTTCGTTTGCAGGTAAGTGTGCCCTTACTTTGCAGGGAAGGGGGAAACTTTTTTGCGTGCAATTTTGACACGATTTTGCGGGAGCGATTTTGACGTGATTTCAGGGAATGCCTGTGCAAACTTAAGGTCTATGGACCTCAACTCGTATGAAAGTCGGACCAAAGTAGTGCAGGGACTACTTTGAAGTCGGCACAAATTGAAGTCGTACAGATATGAATGGTTTTCATTGGAAATCATGGGGAACGACTTGTCATGCAACTTTGCAGGACAAGTCGCACAAGTGTGAAAGGGGTCTAAGCTGCAATTGTATATGCTATATTATTTATTTATTTGTTTTTTCATATTTTTTTTTCCACAAAAGTGGAGTTATCCTTTAAAATATAACTAAAGGCAAGCCTTTTTTTTTTAGTTTTGGATAGAGTGCAGAGGGGTTAGAATGCCTGTCAGTTTTTGTGCTGTCTGTGCCCCGTTTAAGGAGACTCACCCTCTATTTGTCCTGTTTACCATTATCACTGAAAGTAAAAGTAAAAGAAAATCCCAAATTTTGGGTTGTCCCAAAAAAAGTAATAGATGGGAAATCTTCCAATGGGGACACTAGTTCGGGTGACCTGGGGGTCCCCAAGAGTTACCTTTTAATTTGCATGTATTTCCTCCCACTTCCTGTTTTGGCTATGGGAAGTGAAGGGTAGTGTTGAGCGAACCCGGACTGTAACGTTCGGGTCCGTACCGAACTTTCGGGTGTCCGGGGCACGGACCCGGACCCGGACATTTCAAAAATCGTTCGGGTTCGGTCGGTAATCATCCGTACCGACACTACCGAAGATTCCCGTTTGGTCACTTTGCGAACAACTAACCGACGGGACGTCGAAGAGTTGTGCACCTCATTTTATCGTCTTGGGGCCTGGCTTGGGCTTGCTAAAAACTTTACAGGCCCAGGCCCAGGCACGGGGCCTGTGGGCTTTCAAGCCATGCCTGGGCTTGCAATGTCAGGCCCAAGCGAGTTGTGATGGGAAGTGAAGGGTATCGGTTTTGTCCTTCACCCTCCTTTATGTACGTTTAATTTTCCATTGAGAACCCCTGGGGGTCCAGTGGGCTTGATCACAGGGGTAACCTTCTAAAGGGTAGATAATGAAAAAAACCCTGTTGGGTTTTAAACCCTAAAAGAAAATGAAAATGAAAGTCACTATTACCATTTGTCCTGTTTATCTCCCACTCAGAGGAATTTGCCCCGTGTCTGTCGTGTTTTTGACTGTCCGTAAGATT
>BLSH010089414.1:1599372-1626629 GCA_018402905.1 Glandirana rugosa | reverse complement strand
GGGGCGAGCTTGTCTAGGGAGGATGACAGTGAGTTATTGTAGACAAGTGTGGCTAGGTTGGGGCAGGACAAGGGTGAGATTTTGTCATAGAGGTGGTCATTAGCAGAGTGGAGAAGAGAAGGTTTGAGGTGGCGAAGGTTTCTACGGGTAACTGTTAGGTGGTTGGAGGGAGAGGAGGTTCAAGACAGTGAAAGGGTGAAACTAATAAGGTGGTGATCAGAGAGTGGGAGAGGACTGTTGGAAAGGTTGCATGGAGTGCACAGATAGGAGAAGACAAGGTCTAGGGTGTTGCCGTTGGAGTGTGTGGGAGTCTGTAACCATTGCTTCAGGTCGAAAGATGAGGTTAGACTGAGAAGTTTAGAAGTAAGAGTAGTGATAGCGTTAACAGGGATGTTGAAGTCGCCAAGAATGATTGTGGGGATTTCAGAAGAAAGAAAGTGGGGTAGCCAGGCAGAGAAGTCATCCAGGAAAGTTGATACCGGCCCAGGGGGCCGGTAAATGACAGCGACTCTTAGAGGAATAGGAGAAAATAGACGGATGCAATGAGCTTCAAAAGAGAAGAGTGTCAGAGAGGGAGAAGGATGGAGTGCCTGATAGGTGCTGTGTGGTGCAAGAAGGATTCCCACTCCACCTCCCTTCCGCCCACTTGGTCTAGGGGAGTGTGTCCAGAGAAGGCCGCTATGGGAGAGGGAAGCATGAGCTGTATTGTCAGATTCATGAAGCCAAGTTTCGGTAATGGCAAGGAGGTTGAAGGAATTAGTGATAAAGAGGTCATGGACGGCAGTGAGCTTGTTGCAGACAGAGCGGGCATTCCAGAGGCCACAGGAGAAGGGGAGGCTGGTATTAGGAATAAGAGGAATAGAGACCAAGTTCTGTGGGTTGTGGCTGCTGGCAGAGGGTGTTGGGAGATGGGAGCGCCGGGCAAACATGGATGATGGAGGCCCAGGGTTTGGGGATATATCACCAGAGGTTAGGAGAAGCAGGAGGGTGAGTGAGGTAATGTGGGAGTGTGATTTAAATGGAGGGGCATGTCTCAGAGTCCTGGTGGCTCTTTCAGTACATGGATGTAGAATGAGTAAGAGTTGGTGGGAGCAGTAATGGGGAGAGGACAGAAGGTGGGGCGATATATAAAAGCTTGGTGGTGGAGAAGAGGGGTGAAGGTAAGAGAGTTTGAGGAGAAAGGACACAAGTGCCAGAAGGAGTGGTAGAGAATGCATGTTATAGAGTGGAAGGAGAGCTGAATAGAGAGACAGGGTCACCTGAAGGCTGTTAGGTGTTTGCAGTTTAGTTTGCTATGTATATTCACTTTGTGCAATCGCTGAAGTGCAGAGATTGAAGTGCTGATCACTTGTAGAAAGCATCACTTCGAGAAAGCAGCCCCTGCAATGTGCTTGCCCCATAAGTGTGCTCAAATTTTATACTGGTAAAAGGGTGGGGGTGGAAATTTGTTAATTAATCATGAGTGATTATAAGGATGCCTAGCAATCAAGTGGACCTTTCACTTAAGACAAACCAGAGATGGGCCATAAAGATAGCAGCACATAAAACTTGGGTAAGACACTACAGAGAAACAAAAACATTATAATAATGCACATAGGGCAACAGATGGAAGTGACCACATACCATAGCAAAGATACATAGAGATTAAAGTAGAGTCCAGTTAAGGGTGGATGATCGCTTCTGCTGACACATACCATAGCAAAGATACATAGAGATTAAAGTAGAGTCCAGTTAAGGGTGGATGATCGCTTCAGCTGACACATACCATAG
The DNA here is from genome assembly GCA_018402905.1 of Glandirana rugosa. NCBI lineage: Eukaryota > Metazoa > Chordata > Amphibia > Anura > Ranidae > Glandirana > Glandirana rugosa. The sequence continues at coordinate 1,624,859 of BLSH010089414.1, read as the reverse complement.
CAAAGATACATAGAGATTAAAGTAGAGTCCAGTTAAGGGTGGATGATCGCTTCAGCTGACACATACCATAGCAAAGATACATAGAGATTAAAGTAGAATCCAGTTAAGGGTGGATGATCGCTTCAGCTGACACATACCATAGCAAACATACATAGTGATTAAAGTAGAGTACAGTTAAGGGTGGATGATGGCTTCAGCTGACACATACCATAGCAAAGATACATAGAGATTAAAGTAGAGTCCAGTTAAGGGTGGATGATCGCTTCTGCTGACACATACCATAGCAAACATACATAGTGATTAAAGTAGAGTCCAGTTAAGGGTGGATGATGGCTTCAGCTGACACATACCATAGCAAAGATACATAGAGATTAAAGTAGAGTCCAGTTAAGGGTGGATGATCGCTTCAGCTGACACATACCATAGCAAAGATACATAGAGATTAAAGTAGAGTACAGTTAAGGGTGGATGATCGCTTCAACTGACACATACCATAGCAAAGATACATAGAGATTAAAGTAGAGTACAGTTAAGGGTGGATGATCGCTTCAGCTGACACATACCATAGCAAAGATACATAGAGATTAAAGTAGAGTACAGTTAAGGGTGGATGATCGCTTCAGCTGACACATACCTTGGAAGGGACAGAGAATAAATGTTTACATGATGCAGAGATTGAAGTGCTGATCACTTGTAGAAAGCATCACTTCGAGAAAGCAGCCCCTGCAATGTGAAATGTTTTTTTTGCTAAATTGTCACTCTTCTTTTGTTTTGTTTATAGCGTGATCAGAAATGACGCAGAGGTGATCAAATACCACCAAAAGAAAGCTCTAATTGTGGGAAAAAAAGAATGCAAATTTTGTTTGGGTACAATGTCACACGACCGCGCAATTGTCAGTTAAAGCGACGCAGTGCCGAATCGCAAAAAGTGCTCTGGTCGAAAAGTGGGAAATCCTTCCGGGGCTGAAGTGGTTAAATAATACATTTATTTATAGAGATCTATACTGTAAAGCCAAAAAAGGGATGACTGAGGAGGAAAGAGGGACAGAGGGATTTTGTTTCAAAAGGAGACAAAGACTCTCCTAAGGAGGAAAAGTTGGAAGCTATGCACAATGCCAGCCCCATAAATACATGGTCTGCGCATTTTGCCATGGAGGGACTCAAGTGGCCTGGACAAAGTCCTAACTTCAACATTACTGAACACCTTTGGGATAATTGGATCACCATTGCTGGCCAGGTCTTCTCATCCAACATCAGTCCTGACCTCAGTTGGCTAAATGGGCACAAATTCCCAAAGACACACTTTAAAAACTTATGGAAATCTTTCCCAGAAGAATGGAACCTGTTTTATGGGGAAGACCACCAATGTCCATGGTTTGGGATATCCAAGCAGCTGAAATAGGTGTTAAGGTCAAGTGTTTAGAAACTTCTTGCCATTGAGTGTTTTTCCTCAAATACTCCAATGGTGAGATATGCCTGCCAGTGTGTTCTGCTGTTGTCATTACAAAGCCAATTGATGGTGTCACTAATGAATTCAGTGGTTTAACACCAACAGGTTTTCAATAGGTTGCAGGTACGTGAACAAGACCCATTGTCTCTACCTTGTGCAATATATAAACCATTTATCATAATACAGGGGTTTCTGTTCCTTTTACAATTTTTTTTCTCTGCAGTTGGTTGAACATTCCTTAAAGAGAAAAGTAAACTGAAAGTGATTAGGGTACAAGGTGACAGCTAGCGGAGTAGAATTTATAGCTACAATATTTGATATTGACAAATCCACCATAGGGATCCCTGCACGAATGTCATATCCGAGCATCACCAGTGGGTGTTTCTATGACGACCAAAGGTTAAGATTGTCTCTGTGTCACAGAAAAATAAAAGATGCACCGATATAACTTATAAATAGTTCCTTGTGATTGGTATGCTATATTTAATACATCAATCATGTTACTCTACAAAGAGGCGTGCAGTAATTTCAGATTCAGAAACTGATTTGTAAGATGAGATATTGGATGGAATAAGGAACTTGTATTCATTTTTTTTCTTGTTTATTTTTTTTTCATGAAAATAAATTGTCTTTATGTGTAAAGGACAGAACGCGGAAAACTTACATGGAGGCAATGCTGAGAATTTGTTACTAGACAGAGCGTAGAAATCTGACTTTTGTAGATCAAAGCGACTACTCCACATGGATTAAACATCTCTTTAGATTCCGCACTGTAAAAATGCATGTGGTTTTTAATGTGTGCAGATATATGGTATCCATGCATTTTATGTTCCTTCCTTCTAGAAGAAAAGAGCAAAAATAACTGGTATGCAGCATTAAAAATGACAGAGGTTTAACTACATTAAAATAAAGGGTTAGTTAACCTTGATATTTTAGTCTTAGGTGGGGCCTAGTGGACTGAGCCAGCCCCGGGCTTTTTACATTTCTTGGATACACTGAAAAATCTTATCTGAGTGCCCAGTTAGTAGCCATAATGGTGCCACATCCCGATAGACAAGTACAAAATCGAAAGTTATGGGAGGGACTTTATAAGAGGCACCACCATGACCACACCCAATGACCTGCTGCATACACTGATGGGAACACATGTGAATTGTAGTATCGCGCCACTCGGAGCTAGAATAGATCTCGCTGATGTCCGCGTATGGTGTTTACTGGAGCTGCCATGGTGTCCCCCACCTCACGTCTCGGAGATGTACATCACTTCCGTCTGGCGGCTAAATGAAGCCGTTATTTCCGGTCGAGACAGATCCGCGGCGGTGCATCAAATGATGCAGAGCACTTCTGTATCATTTGATGCACCGCCGCGGATCTGTCTCGACCGGAAATAACGGCTTCATTTAGCCGCCAGACGGAAGTGACGTACATCTGTTGTACGTACATCAGCATGTTGTGGCATCTGTTTTAGATTGTATTCAATAAAATGTTGTACTTTTATATATATTCATTTTGTCATGGTGGCGCCTCTTCAAATGTCCCTCCCATAACGTTCGATTTTGTATATTTCTTGGATACACCAATGTTACTACCACATTGGCTTTTTCCTGTCCAAATGGGAGCTTTGGGTGTTCCTGTTCACCTTTGCGTGTTTACATTCCTTCTGCTGCATTCTTTATTATTCTGAAAAATACAAGGAGGGTAGAGGACACCTGTTGTAAAGTCTACAGCATGAGTGTAGGCTCAGATGTCTCATGTTTTTTACCATATAAATCTGTAGCACTGCCCCTTAGGGATTGCTGTGTGTGGACTTCCCTAGGCTTTCCCCTTATTATCTTGCAGCCAGTTGCTTGGGGTTTTCACACAACCACCCGAACTCTGGGCGAAGGGAAAAGTGGGATACTCCAACTGGAACTAATTACAGATGAAGGCACTCTGCCTCTGCCTCACCAGGTTAAATGTGGTAGAAGACTTTCTGCTAGACCATACAACACTTGTATGGGAGAAATAAGGCTCCATTTACACCTTCCCTGAACGTTTTATCTTGACAGCTAGGAACCGGCGTCTAAAGCGTCCTTTCTCTGCTGCGTTTTGCATGCCGCATTTAGCGGCGTTTTGCCGCATTCACATCTAGGAGCGTTTTTGAAAAAAAATATTATTTTTTTTTAAATGGAAACATCTGTAAATGAAACGCTCCTAAACGCGAGTTACCGTGTTTAGGCGCGTTTACATTTCAAATGCCTCTGAACTGGTGTCTGAACCCATTTTTTTGCGTTCCAAAATAAAGCCTCTAAACTCAACTGCCTGGAAACGACCTTAAACGACCCTGTGTAAATGTACTGATAAGATAACATAGAGGAGAGTTCAGGGGCACCTGAAAAAAAAACACCTAAATGCCTCTAAACATTCGTTTACCAGCAGTAGTGTAAATTAGGCCTTTGCTTGCTCTGGCAGCAGACGTGGCAAAACTGTTTATCTTCAGGACACTCACTAGCACCCCCTTTGACTTACACCCGTCCACTGACTCTACTACCTGAAGGGATGGCCCTCACAGGACAGGCCCCATGACCATGGGCGTCCGCAGAACTTTTTTCAGGGGGGGGCAACATTTTAATTGTCTGTAACTATGCCTATGCTCTCATTTGTCAGGTTTCCTCCCACTGTCCAAAATGCCCCCCTATTGAACCAGTGTGAAACATTCAGACAACATGAGCAGCATTTGAGCACCATGAGCAGACCCTATCAATGGATCCCTGCTCCCTGGTAGGCAGAGAGCATCTAAATTTACCTGGCAGTCTTCCTGGTAATCAGAAAGACCCAAAAACTATACTCTCTTCTAGCACCTACCTAGGGGGGTGCTACAATTCAACTAGATAGCATTTTCTGTAATAGGTTGAGAGGCAGAAATATGACTGGAGCTGATTGATTTGAACACAGTTCGATGTCTGCATGCCTCCCTACAATCCAGGATTCCATGGGACTGTCCTGGGATTTTAACGGGACTCTCTCACTGATCCAGTTGGGTCTTGCTGGCAGGCAGGCAGGGCTGTCAACTGGGGAATACAGACAGTCCTCCCTAACCAGAGCTGTGCCCCATCGGGTCAGCAGAGGGGGATCAAAGCCTGGCAGGGGCTACCCATGGACGACTGCACAGCTTATGCCGATGATGGATGACTGGGAAGATTGTCAGAACAGTGTTCTGAGAATGAAGAAGTATACAGGGCATTGGAGTGTTGTCACCTCTCTGATCCATGCGATCGCCCATAGACAATTACATTAAGACAACCTACCTGCACTGCATGCACATTAGGATTGTATTTATTGGATTAGGGAGAAGGTGAACAGAAAAAACGTATTCATCACTGTACCAGCTCCAACTGACCCTAGCCATAGACAGAGCAATTTTCTTTCCTGCAACCCAGTGGAAAGAAAATAACTTGGATACCCCATCAACACAGCCAGTGTTGATGGGGGAATCCTTCCCGCAGAGCCATCATGTTCTCCCCATGGAAGGGGGGGGGTGTATGCGGGGGAAGCCGCCTCTGCCTGGAGAACACAGTGATTATTGCTAGCAGCTATAACAGGCGCTATCAATAATCGGATGTAAAATCTGACAGTATGATTGCACATTTAGCCTGCTCATACATGGTTCAAATGTCAGCTGGTTCCTGCTAAACCGGCTGAGATTCAAACTGTCTATGGCCAGCTTAACAAAAAGGCACCACTTAGCTATCATCCCACCAAGGTCCCACCCAAGCCCTCTCCAATCTGGTAAGCTTTTTTAAAACAAAAGTTAATTTAACCCTGTGTTAACCCAGGCTATCCTGCAAACCTAGTCAGGTCGGCCTTGCACTTATGCTGGACATCCAGCTCCAGGCCTTTTTCTTTTTAAGAATTTATATGAGGAGTTTGTTATAGTGTACAAAATTCAAATATTTGTTTATTCATACTTGTGAATCAAGAGACTGTGCACAAGTTATAGCAATTGATACTGGTGTAGGTGTGAGCTGTATAGGGTGAGCATTAGTCACTCGGTAAGACAATACACACATGATTAGTAAGACACAGGGTTATATGACACAGTTCCCAGTATTAGCAAGCAGCTCATCTGTCATACCTCCCAACAGGGACAGCACAGCTGCTTAGTAGCTAGCACTTTTATCTTGCAGTGCTAGGGTTTGAATCCAAACTACAACATTTCCTTCATGGAGTTCTCTCTGTGCTTGCATGTTTTCTTCTCACACTCCTAAGAAATGCTGGTAGATGTATTTGATTCGGTCTAAATTGGCCCTAGTATGTATGTGTGTATACCCTTAGGTAGGAAACTTAGATTGTAAGCAGCTTGAGGGCAGGGACTGTTGTGCATGTGCAATATATATATGTAGAGCACCATTTAAATATAAGCATACATAATAAATAAACAGTTCAAGATTCTATGGGACTGTCTCGGGAGAAAATCCCAGCATCTCACAAATCTAGGCCATGTCACAGCTTCCGGCCAGGTACTAGAACACTCATTCTTGCACCCAGCATGGCTCCCTATTGTGTTGAGTGGGAGTGATCTCCTGCTTGACATGAACACTATAGTTCCAGCAGAGATGGTGGTGGGGCCTGACACAGATAATGGATAGATGAGTAGCCCACTCAACACCAATGTTCCTCACCCTAACCTCCCCAAGCACCAATGACAGTGCCCCCCTCTCCCTCAACAGAGCACTGGTGCCCCCTCTTCCTCTACAGAGCATCATTCCCCCCCCCCCCCTGATAGAGCACCGGTGCCCTCCTTTTGGTCCAAAGAGCATCAGTGCCCCCTTCTCCTTCCACAGAGCATCAGTGCCCCCCTTACAGAGTCCCTATTTTCCCCTACAAGCTACCAATGCCTCTTCTCTCTCCCACTGAGCATTTTCTTCCTGCCACTGACTACTCACTGTGGCCATTTTTCCTTCCATTACCCACCAACACCAGGCACTTTATCCTCACCCTGACGCTGACCCCCACAGACGCTGATCTTTTCTTCCACTACTTTTCTTCCTCTTTTTCTGGTCCTGATGACCATTTATGACAAGTATTTTTGCTCCCCCCTGACCACCAGCACTAGCCATTTGTTACTCCCCCTAACCACTGAGGACTGTGGAATATGTGGTCAGTCTGTGTTATTCAGACTAAATGTAATCATATTCCTTGATGTGACACCCAACAACCAGTGCAATTTTCACTGTGCCACACTTCCCATGCCGCTTATATTCTCTTCTTCAGGTTGTCCCTCTTTCTCAATTTATGATAGTGGGAGGTATATGTCTGCATCAGTCACAATCTAAACTTATAGATTAGAATATAGAATATGGGCAATGGATACAAACCCCACAGAATAAAGGAGGCAAAACAAAGTCATACTGGAGGTGCTTTGTAGGTGACCTTGGTCACAGTGGCTTTGGGAAGCAGTAAGTAGTTTCTTTAACTGTTAACAATAATCCAATGATGCTATAAAGCTGGCTATTCAGTATTGCCCATTTTAATGATTGTTTATTAACTATAGGGCAGGGTACAGCAATAACACACTAATGCATTTCGGCCAAAGCTATGAGTAGGACTTCCTGTACATTCACAAACTGAAGGTGATACTAAAGGCTAAGATTTAAAAAAATAATAACAAACGAATGAAAAAAGTGTCATACTTACCTGCTGTGTACAATGGCTTTGCACAGAGCAGCCCTGATCCTCCTCTTCTCGGTCCCCTGCCAGCGCTCTGGGCTCCTCACCCCCACCAAGTGCCCCCATAGCAAGCCTCTTGCTATGGCGGCTCTCGTGTGATCGCTCCCGAGCCCCGCTCTGTGTGCACATAAGACACATAGAGCATGGCTTGGCCCCACCTCTGCTCCCTGTGATTGACAGCAGTGGGAGATGAGGAGGCCAATGAGGCGGCAGAGAGCCAGGACAGCACAACAGAGTGAACATCTCTGGATTGAGATCGGGCTCAGGTAGGTATCGGGGGGGCTGAAGGGGAAGCTGCATACTGAAATTTTTTTACCTCCATGCAAAGAAAGCATGAAGGTAAAAAAACCTTCAGCCTTTATAACTACTTGAGGCATAGTATACATGATTTGCTATGCTTTAGTTATGAATAAACACATTGAGTGATCGTACTGATCACTCACTGTCACTAGCGGTTCATTCACAAAAGGAAGGTGCCAGAAAATGACATATTTATTAGCCCATTACCCCACTGCCTATCCTGAAACATCCCCTGCAGGAGCCGGTGGGAGAGGAGGGGAAGCCAACAGCACTGTGAGGGGGCCAAGGGAGCACACAAGAGGGGCAGATAGCAGAAGGAAGGGGAACCTGGATAGGAGGGGCAGTGAGAGCAGCATTTAGTTGCTGTATTATCCTCCTGCAGCAGCTGAATGCTAGCGGAAGGGAGAGGAAGAGAAGTGGTCTTTCAGCTGCTGCAGGACGAAAATGCAGCCCATCAGTTTCACTAAATGCCGCCCCTCCTCTCTAGGTTCCAGCGGGTTGCCATAGATTGTACTGTAGATGTGGCTGTGCTATTCCAGCTCTCTCCACCTTCTGACCTTCTCCTGGATGCTGACACTCCCTGGCAGTGCCCCTCTCGATGTGGCACCCAGGGCACATGCCAACCCTGCCCCCCAATAGTTTCAGTCCTGTTGGCATGTGTAGTGACCACAACTAACATGCACGGCTCTTTCCAAACAAATGGAAGCTGGAGGCATTTGTGAGCTCATGTAGGACATTACAAAGAGGCAGAAAAACACAATGGGCTTTATTTACTAAAAGTGGAGAGTGCAAAATCTGTTGTAGCTGTGCATGGTGGCCAGTCAGCTCCTAACTTCAGCTTGTTCAGTCAAGCTTTGACAATAAAACCTGGAAGCCGATTGGTTTCTATGAAGAGCTGCACCAGATTTTGAACTCTCCAGTTTTAGCAAATTAACCCCAATTAGAAGCAATTTCATTAAGTAGTGTAAGAAATATTTTTGGAGAAAAACTATATTATTTAGTGTCACTTTAACCACTTGCCGACCGCAGTCTGATGGCGACAGAGTGGCTCGATATCGCAAACCATCGTCATATGACGGCAGCTGCGATATCTCTCACTGTGAGCGCACGCGTGCTCACTGTGTTCGAGGGGGGGAAGGGAGCGGGTAGGGCAGACTCGATTGCCACCGCCTACCCGCGATGGCCCCCCGCAGTGAAAGAACGGAGGTCCGTGTAAGTAAACACGGATCTCCGTTCTGTTAGAGGGGGGAGGGCTGTGATCACAGGCTTCCTGTATATGGAAGCCGTAATCACTCCCTTCCCCCAGCCAGGCCAGCCCACATACAGTTAGAACACGCCCAGGGAACACAGTTAACCCTTAAAGCGCCCCTCCAGGTTAACCCCTTCGCTGCCAATGGCATTTACACAGTAATCAGTGCATTTTCATAGCACTGATCGCTGTATAAATGCCAATGGTCCCAAAAAAGTGTCAAAATGGTCCGACATGTCCGCTGCAATATCGCAGTACCGCTAAAAATCGCAGATCGCTGCCATTACTAGTAAAAAATAAAAACCCCAGAAATTAATTCTCATCATCTGTAAACGCGGTAACTTTTGCGCAAACCAATCAATAAAGGCCGATTGTGATTTGTGTTACCAAAAATACGAGGAAGAATATAAATTGGCCAAAACTGAGAGAAAAAAATGTTTTTTTATATTTTTTTTTTGGATTTGTATTTTAGCAAAAAGTAAGAAATTCGTTTTTTTTTTTCACTCTTCTTTTGTTTGGAGCGGCGATCAGAAATTACGCAGAGGTGATCAAATACCACCAAAAGAAAGCTCTATTTGTGGGGAAAAAAAGACGTAAATTTTGTTTAGGTAAAACATTGCATGACCGCGCAATTATCAGTTAAAGCGACGCAGTGCCGAATCACAAAAAGTGCTCTGGTCCTAAAGTGGGAAATCCTTCCGGGGCTGAAGTGGTTAAATTCCCTCTACCTTGTTTTTTAATGATTTTATAGAGAAACCCAAAAGTAAATGTAGGTAATTAGCTTATCACAAGAATATTTACTAAATTTAGATTTTTCCCTTTTGCAGAGAACATTAGCAGGCTGAATGATCTAACTCGCTTATAAAACCTTGGACTGCAAACTTTAAGCTGCACCTGTTGTTGATTCAGAAACCTTGGCCCCCGAAGTGTATCATTCTATATAGTCAGTGTCATTCTGCCTCCTGGGGAGCACACGGTGACCGATAATATGACTTATTTACATGGTTACCGTGGCAACTGACTTTCAGGGTTTTCAAATATAAATTCTGAATAAGAATGATAAGATCCCTGCTGTTTTACTGCTAGAGGAGCCTCCGAAGCTTTACAAGGCCCGATGGCAAATAAGAAGCTGAGTTCTCTCTATCGTGTAATCGATTGCAGGCCTGCATCCTCTCAGGCATGTGAAAAATTAACCCGCTTATATGGGATGAGCACTTGACAGTAACTAAGAAAAAGTGATCATCGCCCCAGCACTATAAGCTGGCCAGAATAATTTAGCAAATATATCACCATAATACCTACAGACACTTTACTGCAGATGTCCGCTAAGGATTCCTATTTATAGTCTGTGTGTGGTTTATTCTATAAATCTGAATATTCAAAGTTTGCAAAAGGCTCATGCTTGCATTTATAAAGCATACTTTTAATAATATATTAAAGAAACGAAAGAATAAGAATCAATAGTATTGCAACATATGAGTCCTTGGATGTGGTGGCTGCATTCATTTTTATCACTGTTTTTCCTTCCTTTATTTATTATTTATGCATTTATTTATTATTAATTATTTATTTAATAGAATATTATTTATTCTTTATTTATCATGTTTCCTTTATTTTCCTAGTGTAGCCAATGCCCCCTTAGGGGTGGCTGGTAGATGTGCATCCGGAGTCATAGAACAAGCCAGTACTTTGTTTTTGTTGTTTTATTGAGAGAATAAACTTGGATAGAGTAGGGACGACTGTGGGATACCCAAAGATCAATGATACAGGACCATTCTATATACATCCCTTCTTCCTCCAGCACTGACACTTGCTGACCGTTACCCTCCTTCACTTGCTTCTTCACTGTTAGGCCTGAAAGGAAATTTATTAGGCCTCCATTACATCTTCCTCCACCCTAGCTAGCACATGGTGAGGCCTGAACTTTTCCCAGGAGGACCTCAGGACCGCCCGTTACAGGGAAGGGCCACGGGCCCTCAGATTGTAAGGCCACGTGCCCCCAGAGTGTAGCAAAGTACAATTGTGCTAGCTGAGTCTTGATGGACTACTGCTCCCAGCCCATCCTCTTCCAGGCCTACCTCACTGTCCAGTGACACCGCTCCCCTGACTGGCTCCTTCACCTTTCACAGACCGTCCAGCCTGCTGCAGTCCTCTTCTCCAGCTCCCAGGGTCTGTCACTCATCGCACCGGTGAATGCTTCAAATAGCCTTTCCTGTAGCCTCTCTGTTGCTCTCCTGCTCCCTTGTGCTGCTCCAGGATCTCTCTGCACCCCGAGCCGCCAGGCCTCAAGGTCACCCCCCAGACTACGGGCTCCCAGGTGAGGCCTCAGCAACCTCTGCTACATCTCCACTCTTCCACCCGACACTCTCCTCCCCCCAGCTGGACAGACCACAGTATTTAAGGAGGCCTGCCCCCTGCCAATCCAGGTTGGGGATTGGTCAGGGCTCCTTAACATACCTCAGAAAGTCCCACCTCCTTTTCCGCCCCCTTTTCCAGAGCCTCCTGGAAAAAAAGGGGAGGGGTAACCAAGGAGTGTTCCTTCCTGCAGTCTCCAGCTCCTTCTTGGCCACTCCCTGCCCAAATCAAAACATTCAGGCCTGCACAACAGTCAGGCCTGACTAAATTTGCCTCTCCTAGCAAAAATCTATCACAAAAGCACCTTTTCACTATGGGGGCGCAACACACACCCCCCCCCCCCAACCTCAGGTGGTCACCAACTGAGAAATTTTGAAAAAATGGCTCTTGGGCCCAAGAGCAAGGGCATCCCAAAGTCAAACAAATGGGAAGGGGGAAAAGGGTACAAACTTGGAGGGGAAAGTAGGAATAAATAAGTACAAAAATAAATATACTCTCTGCACATTATTTTCATTTGCCCATTAATTACATTTGCACATTACGACAATCCTAACTACTGATCCCTGTAGCTAGCAGCACATTTAATACACAATCACTGAGTCAGAGCACTTCTCCCAGGAGAAAAGTACTCTGCTCACACAGTAGTAGAAAGAAGTTTTGCCTCTCGCCGGAAGGAAATGGACAGCCGTCCCATTCCATGGATCCTAAGAGAAGAAACAAGAACTACAAAACTACAACTAACTAAACAGCACACTGATCAGCTGGAAGGGGGTGATGGACCTCCCAGCTGAGCAACAGTAAATCCTACACCACACATTGGTTTCCTCTGCCACCTGTCTGATCTGTTGGTGAGGGGTTATAACACACCGACAGAAATAGGAAAAGGAAAAGAAAGGCATGCATCTAGAACTATGTGAGTTTTTCTTAGTGTCCTCCCTGGACAAACAGGCTCGGAAGAATTTTTTTTGAAAAGCTAGAACATACCTCATCCCAGCGTTCTTTCTATGAGCCAAGTTTCCAAGTTTCTGCACTTGGACTCAGGGTGGCAGGCTGGCATGTTCTGAGCAAGGTTAGGGGAGAAACAAAAACACAGTCTTCCAGCAGTCTCTGGTGTCTTTGGCTCCTACAGAAAGAAAGCTGTAGTCCTCTAACAGTCTCTTTAGATGTAGAAACATAGGTCAGGCAGTCTCATCCTGCTTTCCCCTTCTCCTCTAGTTGAAATGGAGTAGCTCCTTGCAAGTCGATGCGGCTTCACTAAAAGGACCTCATCTCCATAGATGGCATGTCCCAGACCCCATTCTTGCTTTAACTCCACAAAGCGGTTCCAGACATCACATTCCTGCCATCTCAGTTGTTTGGGGACATGCAAATATTCCCATATCATCTCATCCTCCCACTCTCCTCTGGAACTCCTTACGGCATCCATGATATGGGGAGAGATTTATGGAAAGTCTAGGCCCTACTCCAGGGCAACTTTGTGTTGTACCTCCCCCGGGTAAGCCTGGGTAACTCCTTTACCTTCCCTTTTCCTGGCCGGATCAGGGTGTCAGGGGATCTGATCACCTGTTGCCAGAAGGTACTTTCCCTGGTCTGAGTAGTGGAGGGCCTATTAAGGAACAGCTGACTTTGGGTGATATAGGTTCCTGCAGCCTTGTCGGTGTCCAGCTCAGACTCTGGTCTCCTCCCGTGCACCGAAGGAGTTTCCAGCCCCTGGGATCTCCCTGTCTCCCACTCCTCTTCGCCTGCGCTCTCTTCGGGGAACAACCACTGTATAAGTCTTTCAAGGGACCCAAACTCAGCTTGCAGTCTGGGGGAACCCCAATCAGGCTGCCTCTCTCTCAGTTTCTCGCTCAGCTCACCAGAGGGCACCTCCCCCTCCTGCACTGCGCTGGACCAGGAATGGCTATGGGCAACCCTATGGCTGGTGTGGCTGGGGGCTCTAGTTCCTGCTGGAGATTACTTACAGGTCCTAGTTCCCCGACCAGGCATTCAGTCATGACAGCTCCCTCTTTCCTTCCCTCTCTGGTGTTCGCGGGGGAGTAGCCAGGAGGCAAGTCCTCCCCGCCGTGACAAGGTGGCTCCAGGCTCACTATGGCCTTCCCGGGACTTCTCAGGCTGTGGCATGCAAAGTCCTGACCGCAGGTCCACATTGAAGTAGCGTGGATCCTGCCGGATGTCCATCTGCCACATAAGTGGCTGGTAGCAATGGCCACACCTTGCCCATGCTTCCACTGCTGCTGTTGGCATCTGACATTCTGGGCAGAGCAGACACAGTCTTTCCATCCCATTGACCACCCCAAGGGCGAATCCCCCACGGTGCTTAATTTAGACACTTGTGTCCAGAAGTGTCTGTTCCAGCAGCCAAGTAAAGGCTGGTAGCAAACGACTGTTCCGTCTGGGAATCATTCTAACATAGTCTATCCCCTGCAATCCCGCCAGTTTACCTTGATCACTCTTAGCAACAGGAGACATTCCCAGGCACACTTCACCATTGCAAGCAGGATTTTTGAGCACAAGTTCCCAGCATGTGCCCAGCATTAGCAGAGTCCTGGACATGTTTAACATCCAGTGATGAATGTCCGGCCTTGGCAGGGCCTGGGACATATTTGTAATCCATGGGCAGAAACAAGGTAAGTGTCCGTCCGTGTTACTATGACCAATGGCACATTTGCAAGAACTTCCTGTTTTAGCAGGCAAACACACATAATTTTCTTTCATGCTAGTGCTAGATCCTCACTTCATTAATCTATTAACTTCAGGATCGTGTGTAGCATATGGCTGTTATTATTATTATTATTATTGAAATTTTCTTTCTATCTATTTTATGTTTGTTGGTTAGGTCAATTGCCATGAGCTTTTTGATGCATTAGAGCAGGGTAAATTAGCTTGGTGTTGAGCACTGTTTTTTATTTTTAGTCCTCCATAGTTCAATTAATGTAGTTAGAATTCATTTATTTACTAGTCTTGGGCTTTTTTTTAGAGAAGTAGTAAGCTTATCGCCCTCTGAAAAATATCCATCGTATGGCAGCGACTGACACCTCCACTTTTTTTTTTTTTTAAATTGCTAAACAGCAATTTTACATTGTGGTACCAGGCCACAACTGTGAACCAAGCGGATGCGGTACAGCTCCATTGATCTCAGTAGGCAAGTTTGACAGACAGTGGTGGTATATGTGAGAGTCTGCAGTTTGAGTGAAAAATTCTGCAGCTGAGAAGTAAGGCATCACGGCCACAACATGTGTACAGCCCTGCCAGGCTGTAATGTTAGGATTCCGGTGAACAGCCAGGGGGCGATAAAATCACGGCTCAGACACCTGTTTCTACCACCCCCTGAACACCCATGTGAAAGAGCCCTTACTGAAATAGAGTGAAATTTGATAATTGCGTATTCACTACAATCAGCAGCAGCTGAATTGACCAATAGAGGAAACCAGTTACGCTAATGGGTTCCATCCCTTGCTGGACCAGAATGCTGCAGAATCTCATTTGATAGCAAGAATACTAGGGGGGGGGGGGGGATTAACATTTCACTGGTATAGCCATTGAGGAAGCAACTCTTTAGGGAAAGGTAAGTGGTCTGACATCGGCTATAGAACTAATCTTCATAATTTCTGTATGTAAGGCAAATTATTGTTCATTGATCCTGCTGTGATTTCTCTCTGTACGATATCTCTGAATTGGCTCAATACTTTAGGAGTGATAGAAGTAGCAGAAGGTCCCCAGGATTGAGGCACAAAGGGAAAGTATTAACTTGGAATCTGCTGCATAGAGGAAAATTCTCCCTTCTTTTGTCACGACTTGGGAAGGTTGTTAGCACCTGACATCTAAAATTATCCTATACTCCGTCATTCACACATACAACGTGAAGCCTATTGCTTTCCTGCTAATGAATGTATCGTAATCTTCACACCCCTTTTTATCACCATTTTCTCTTAGTAAGTCCTCTAAATATTGTCTACTGTTACCTTTCACTAAAACAACCAACCAAGTTCATTCATTAAGGATTCACCAGTCGCTCACTGTTAAAATCATACTGTCTACTAGAATTAAATGGATATATTTGCTACCTCCTTATTTTTGGGAATCATCAGTATTACTACTATGTCATGCCACTATGACATTTGGCCCCATTTCTCCCATGCTGGGGAAGCAACCGAGGTCCTGTGGTATGATTGGAAGAAATGTATCCTCCTATCCAGGGCTTTTTTTCTCAATGAATAGGTGCAGGGACTCCCCTTTGTGTGTCACCTCTTTTTTCCACCCCTATGCACCTCCGAGCACCATCCCTTGGTTCCACCCCCTACCCACCTCCCAGTAACACCCTTTTTAGATAACACAGAACCAAGTATCATTTTGTGGTGCTGAGTAATTTGTATGGGATTTGTTAATGATAATAAGACAGGTAGTAAAATAGATCCCCTGTAGCTAGCGACAATGGACACCCCCAGTAACAATAGATCCCCCAGCAACAACAGACTCCCAATAGCCAGCATCAATAGACCCTCCAGCAGCCAGCAATAATAGACCCCTCCCTCAACAGTTATCACCCAGCAACATAAGATAGATTCCTTCCAGCAACAATAAATTCTGCAGTAGCCAGCATCAATAGACCCTCCAGCACACCCCAGCACCCCTTGCCATTACATACATTCAGCACTGGAAGTGCTGGAACTGCGTTCCCCCGTTGAAAAATAGCCCCGCTTCTATCAGGAGACAGGGTACTGGTTGCTGAGTCGTGAAAGTCATTCAGAGGAAGTCATTGCAGCAACTAATTTTTCTGCGTGCTGTAGACACCCAGGCCTGCCTGGTTACTTGACAGAGTTTCCCTTTCACAGGGTAACAGAGGGCGAGGGTCGTGTTCCCTCAAGAATTCCCTGCTACATAGCAACAGACTGCTACACAGGAACAGATACATCAGCCAAAGTCAAATAATAGTATAATACACTGAGAAGATTTTAGTAAAGTTTACAAGTGGGTAGTCTCCTGTATCCAATGGAGTTATTAAAGAAAGTGAAGTAAATGCCAGTATGGAGATTAAAGTTGGGTAAGTTGTACAATGTATGGAAGCTATACCAATGTGGCTATAAGGGGAGGACATCACCTTTCTCAGGTCTAGCGTCTGGTGTGAGAAGTTATAATAAAGTGAAATTCAGAAGAAGGAGAAATAAGTCCTCTGGTGATTAGCAATGTGATTAGTTGATGAAAGCCAATCTGTATTTGCAGACAACGGGGCTGAGCCTCAGATGCCTCCAAACAGAGAGGCCTCTGGGCACGTAGCCTAGGGCACTGGCTAATCGTACAGCCCAGGACCTCATTGTAGAATCTCTTTGTTACAAACTGAATGTGTAATGATTCTTCCCTTTACTTCATGGAAAGGCATATTGGATGGACAAGGATGTCTCCTATTCTCAAGAAATGTAGCTTTACAGTCCTGCTAAAATAAAAACACTTGAAGCTTGACTACACATGTAAAAATATTGTAACACACTTCTAAAACATTTCTATAGGCTTGCAAAAATCTCAAATAAAACCCCCTGAAAATCGTTCCGCTCAAGTGTGAATGCAGAGCAACATGTGATTGATTACTCTTGCCTGTCTCTGGAAGAAGGAGGGTCAGCCATTGAAGCTATAAGTACTGTATTTATCTGTTCTCAGCCAATCCCTGGGAATTGCACCAGAAGGTGGCTGAGGGAGATAAATGTTTGGGAGGCTTGCTCTGAGTGTTCTTATCCTGGATCTGCTGCCCCTAGTATGCAGTCTGTGTACTGGAGATGCTGTTTGGGCCTCAGTTTATGCCTGACTGAGGGCCTGAAGGAGATCTGATTGAGAGACATTAGCTGGAGGGTATCGCTTGAGGAAACTGTTCTGGAGAAGGATAATTCCTTCCTCACTGGAGAGTGTAGCATGGAGGCTGGGAGGCAGGCAGTTGTCCTTGGACTTTGTGAGTACAACTTTGATTATGGATCCCAGCTGTGCATGTGCTTCGGGATATAAGTGCCAGAGGTTGCTATAAGGACTGGGACTGGAGTTCCAGATTAGCTAGCCATTCCATTTTACCCCTTGCAAAGGCTATTACAAGAGGATCTTGGATTAAGTTTATCCTCCTGCTAATTTCTCCTGACGTTTTGGAGTATCCTGCACCTGCCCTCCTCTCCAAATCAGGTTTTCTGCATAAAATCCATAAAATGACATCCCTTAGACTGAGCCTATATTTGTTGATGTGCTTGGAACTGGTTCTGGGTCTGATAGCCTCTTTACTAGCAAGGGAGACCCCGGCATCTTCTCAGAGGCAAACAAGTGGCCACTGCCCCATCTATAACTGGTCTATTGCAGCAAGGAGCACTGGAAGGGTGACGCATGTCAAACAAATGCAAAAGATTTCCAAGCTCAAGTGGCCACTTGTTTGTGTTTTGGTTATATTGGTCAGGCAACGCACTGACATCTTTGCTGCCATAGTTCTCTGTGCTGGGTGTTCAGTGTGCCCCTGTTCCTTTAAGGAGGGGTGGGCTCCTTCCAGGCTCACCTGCCCTCATCCTATCCATTAAAATGCATGTGTATAAGACGGGAATTGCAGCCTACGTACCGGGAGCATCTACTCTATGCTTCCGAGGCTGCGGACAAGAGGGCACAGTGTACCACATTTGGTGGCAATGCCCAAAGGTGCAGAGGTTTTGGATTAGAGTATACAACTTTATATATTCACTTACACAAGTGAACTTAATCAAATCCCCAAAACAAGCTCTACTAGGAGGGAAGGTGGATGGTGTGTCAAGGGCTCAGGGTCGCCTTGTAACTTTCATATTTACAGCAGCAAAGATTACCATCGCCAAGTCGTGGAAATCAGCTAGCTTACCCTTGGCCCAACTCAAACATAAATTATCCTGGATAATGTTAAACGAACGCATGACAGCGATCCACCAGGATAAAATTAAAGAGTTTGAAAAAACTTGGGACCCTTGGATGAGATATTTATCTGGGGATCCTAGGGCCATGCCGGACTAGGGAAATCCCCTGAAGAGGGGATCGGCGTTGTGGGTCCCATATCTGTCAGGGTCATCTTATCTTTTCCTTCTTAATTTCCTTTCCTTTTTCTTTACTTCTTACACACCAGATGCAATAAGAATCCCACGTACCCACATGGGTGGTGGGGATTCTTATGTCTGGTTAAGTTTTAACACAAAAAATTATGTGATAATGCATCCAAAGTTGTAAATATCCTACCTAGCCAACCAGGCGAATAGCGAGGGAGATCTCTCCCCTCTACCACCTGCTATAATGTCGATTTGTTATACTTTGTACTCTTTTTCTACTATGAAAAATCAATAAAAACCATTGAAAAGAAAAAAAATTAATGTGTATCCATTGTGGAGACTTAGAAGTTAGAGTTAGGGACTACAGAAAACAGGGTGTCTTGACAGGGCCTGTAGCTTATGCATGTATTTGCAAATATGTGCAGACTAAACCCCTGTTCTTAATGCATATTGTTAGACAGGTCAATTCAGTTGACCGCTGGCTGGTTGGTAAATTTGAACTTGGAAATCTCTTTGTATTTGTGTGACATCTTCTCAGAGGCTCCTTCGGGCTACAAGAGCAATATTGGAGGGCTGGTGGCTTCTACATATATCTTGATTGTGAGAAACGTTCTGTTCCTTTGTAACTATAGCAACCTTTAATTAAGGTCATACTGTTGTAAAAAAATAAAGTTTTGTCTTCAGATATACTGTGAGTGTATGATGCTTTAGGGTAGGGGATAACTTTAAAATTTTGAGATAACATGCGTAGTGTTGATACTTCCACTTCTTCTTGGCACCAAAATGCTAGCACCGAGCAGCCCTGGACTTCCAAAGTCATGACAAAATATACTGTATTGCTGGATCTGGGGACTGGATCAATATACACTGTTCAGGTCTTCATCTGAAAGAATATTTAGTGTGAGTGGTGGTGAATAGGGTTTAAATTTTATTATAATGAATCTGTCCTGGATAAATAACCATTCTCACCTACATCTTCCCAACGTTAATGAAAAGGCGGATCATTACTTTTGCCATTGACTATTGGTGCCATAACTATCTACTGCAGGTTCTCAATATATGGTAGAACAATTTTAATAAAAACACTTAAAATATTATTTATTGTTATTACTTCAATGTTCAATGTTCCTGGGACAAAAATAATAGTAATTAGCAACACTGTTAGCAAAATGTACTTTTCCCAGTAATATTTCCACCTGGAAACCTTTCTACATGTTTGCAAGGTTATAAAAGAGCTGTCAGGAACTCCATATAGAGCATTTTTTTCCTCCATTATTTTTTCTTTGCTTTTACACCAAAAGATGCATATTCCTATTAAAGGTCACAGCAGATGAAAGCAACCTCCACCAAAGCAGTTGACAAGGAAGGAGTTTTAGTACTGAGAAAAAATATGCTTGAGTAATGGTTACTACATTGTTCCGATCTCACAGAAGTAGGACGTTGTCTGTATTAGACTTCATTGTGTGCTAAAGGATGAAATTGGTATAAGCATATTTTTCTTCTGACAGAGCATCCAATGAAAAAATCCATACATGCTTTTCAGCATAATCATTGCTAACTGCGATTATGCAGTGGGTGTATAATATTTTTGCACTGCTTAACCACTTCAATACATGACGTTTATGACGTTTACGCCCCCTTCCTGCCCAGACCAATCTTCAGCTTTCAGCGCTCTCACACTTTCAATGACAATTACTCTCTCATGCTACACTGTACCCAAACAAAATTTTTATCATTTTTTTCACATAAATAGAGCTTTCTTTTGGTGGTATTTAAGAACCTCTGGGATTTTTATTTTTTGCGACATAAGTGAAAAAAATGTGAACATTTTGAAAAAAAAAACACTTTTTTTTAGTTTCTGTGATAAAATTTTGCAAATAAGTAATTTTTGTTCATAAATTTGGGCCAAAACCTATACTGCTACCTATCTTTGGTAAAAATAACCCAAATAAGTGTATATTATTTGGTCTGTGTGAAAGTTGGGCCCCTTTCACACGGGCAGATCGTTCGGGTCCGCCTGTCTGTTTTTCAGGCGGACCCGAACGGACGCTCCATTGTTCTCTATGGAGCGACGGATGTCAGCGGTGACATGTCCGCTGACACCCGATCCGCTCCGATCTGCCAAAAACAGACGGATGGAAACCCTAATTTCCATCCGTCTGGCGGATCGGATTGGATGAACACGGACAGACGGTCCGTGTTCATCCGATTCTCCATCGAGGAGAATGGAGCTGTGACAGGTCAGTCTCTGCACAGAGTGCATAGACTGTCCTGCTATCCGCCGGCTCAGCGGGGATCAACGGGTGGATCCCCACTGAGCAGTGGAGCCTGTCAAAACGGGCTCCGCTAGTGTGAATGAGCCCTTATAGAGTCTACAAGCTATGATGCCAGTCATTGAAAATTGATCACACCTGATGCACTGATGGCCTATCTAATTTCTTGAGGCCATGAAATGTCAGGAATGAAAAAATACCCCCCAAATGACCCCCTTTTGAAAAGTAGACATTCCAAGAAATTTAGTAAGAGGCATGGCAAGTTTTTTGAAGTTGTACTTTTTTCCCACAATTCTTGGGAAAATTAAGAAATTATTATTTATTTTTTTTACACAAAATTGTCATAACAACAAGTTACTCTCCCCGAGTATGGCGATACCACATGTGTGAGACTTTTTCACAGCCTAGCCACATAGAGAGGTACAACATGCAGGGAGCACCATCATGCATTCTAGGAGCAGAATTTTCACATCTAATTTCCTAATGACCTATTACACTTTTGAAGGCCCTGAAGCACCAGGACAATGGAATTACCCACAAATGACCCCATTTTGGAAAGCAAACACCTCAACGTATAATCTATGAGTCATTATGAGTCTTTTGAATGGTTCATTTTTCTCCACAAGTCTTCGAAAAACGTGGAAAGAAAATGAAAATGCTTTTATTTTTACACAAAGTGGTCAATTTATAAGATATTTCTAACACATAGCATGTACATAGCAAAATTAACCCCCAAAATATATTCTGCTACTCATCCGAGTATGGCGATACGACATGTGTGAGACTTTTACACAGCCTGGCCACATAGAGAGGTCCAACATGCAGGGAGCACCGTCATGCATTCTAGGAGCAGAAATTTCACATCTAATTTCCTAACCACCTATTACACTTTTGAAGGCCCTGCAGCACCAGGACAATAGAATTACCCACAAAATGACCCCATTTTGGAATGCAAACACCCCAACGTATATTCTATGAGGCATTATGAGTCTTTTGTACGGTTCATTTTTTTCCACAAGTCTTCGGAAAACCTGGAAAGAAAATTAAAACATATTTTTTTTTCACAAAGTGGTCAATTTATATGATATTTCTAACACATAGCATGTACATAGCAAAAATTAACCCACAAAATATATTCTGCTACTCGTCCCGGGTATGGCGATACCACATGTGTGAGACTTTTTCACACCCTGGCCACATACAGAGGCCGAACATGCAGGGAGCACCGTCAGGCGTTCTAGGAGCATAAATTACACATAAAATTTCATTCATACCTATCACACTTTTGAAGGCCTTGGAGCACCAGGACAGTGGAATTACCCACAAAATGACCCCATTTTGGAAAGCAAACACCCGAGGTATATTCTATGAGGCATGGGCTGCAGATAGGTACGCGGGTACTCTGATGGGCTGCAGATAGGTACTCAGGTATTCTGATGGGCTGCAGATAGGTACTTGGGTACTTTGATGGGCTAGAGACAGGTACTTGGGTAATCTGATGGACTGGTAAAAGGTACTTGAGTACTCTGATGGGCTGCAGATAGGTACTCGGTTACTCAGATGGGTTGGTGACAGGTACTCGGGTAATCTGAAGGGCAGGTGACAGGTACTCGGGTACTCTGATGGGCTGGTGACAGGTACTCGGGTACTCAGGTGGGCAGGTGACAGGTACTTGGGTACTCAGGTGGGCAGGTGACAGGTACTCATGTACACTGATGGGCTGGTGGCAGTTAATTGGGTACTCAGATGGGCAGGTGACAGGTACTCGGGTACTCTAATGGGCAGGTGACAGGTACTCGGGTACTTTGCTGGGCTGGTGACAGGTACTCAGGTTCTCTGATGGGCAGGTGACAGGTACTCGGATACTCTGATGGGCTGGTGACAGGTACTCGGGTAGTCTGATGGGCAGGTGACAGGTACTTGGGTACTCTGATGGGCAGGTGACAGGTACTCGGGTACTTTGATGGACAGGTGACTGGTGCTCGGGTACTTTGATGGACAGGTGACAGGTATTCTGATGGGCTGTGACAGGTACTTTGATGGGGTGGTGACAGGTCCTCTTTATTAGGGGGGGGATCAGTGTGCTTGGTGTACACAGTGGGCGGTAACGAGCTGTTACCGCAATCTCCCTCTCACACACGATTGGTGTGTGACAGGGAGAACCGCGGTAACGAGCTTTGTTTACATCACATGACAGGCTGTGATTGACACTGGCTCTTTACACTGATCGGAGCTGGGCTTTGTCTGAGGGACAAGTCTCAGCCCCGATCGCCGCGCTGCACGCCCCCGGGGGCGCGCACGAACGCCGTGCTTGTGAAGGTCGGTAGTGACCGGCTGTGATTGGACACAGCCGGTCACGTGGTAAAGAGCCAATTTTATTGGCTCTTTACCCTGATCGGGGGGGACATGACCCCCCGGCACACGATCGATCCGTGATCGCCGCTCTGCGGCGAGAAGCGGCCGACGTCATATGACGTCGGCCCAGATCGACAAGCGGTTCCTGCCGACGTCATTTTAGTATGACTCGGTAGGGAACCGGTGAATTGTATAAAAAGCAGTAAAAAGGCATATGCGTTTTTGGTGCATTTTTGGTGTGTTTTCTGGTTGCCACGCACCTGTGAAACATGGACATTCAACTAAAAAAGTACACCAAAAATGCAGCTGTGGTGCGTTTTTGATGCGTTTTCCATTTCAATAAGAGGTGTATTTTTGCTGTGCTTTTTTTTAATCAGGACACCAAAGATCAAGTCCGTCTGGAAAACTGACAGGCAGACCTGATCGGAACACCCATGTTTTTTTCACACGTTTATAACCTATTGTTTACAATTTAGGACCTAACACCCTGATGGTGGGGTTGCCACCTCATCCCTTTAAACCCGAGCACATATGAATTACACAGGTCCTGAGGCCAGTTGAATGCAGATAAAGCACCAAGTGAGTTTAATTACCACTTTAATCAGCCAGAGCACCTGTGCAATTCATATGTGTTCGGTTTTAAAGGGATGAGGTGGCAACTCTACCTGAGGGGCAGATTTATAATGCAGAGTAGAGAGTCGCTCTCCATTATACTCGATACTACAGCAAATTTTGTGGCCCATGCAGGGCCGGATTAACGTAGAGGCTATTGGAACTGCAGCTCCAGGCCCCTGCCTTCATATAGGCCCAGCCACCCAAAAAGAACAGGCGGTGTCAAGGACTAATAGGATCAAATGTAATTTAAATGTACATCGAATGACAAGCCCAGCTCTATTGGGGGGGTTAATAGTTATGTGAGTGACATGCTTACTCTCCCCTAACCTGCACTATGTTCATGCTCCTAACTTGTACTCACCCAGCCCACCATTGGCGAACCAGGAAGCGGCAAAGCAGAATGACTGCCCATATTCTGTCCCAGTTGCAATGCTCTGCTCCCTACAGGTGAGTGGGTAAGTGGCGTTACCAGAAGCAAACTGTACCAGGCTAAAAGGGTTCAAGCCGACCCCACATTAACGCCTAATTTGCTCCTTCCTTGCGCCCCATTAGCACCTGCCTTGCGTCCTATCAGCGCCTAACTTGCACCACTAGTGCCCTGCCTCGCTTCTCTCTCACTATAGCTGACAAACCCGCCCAGTGTGAAGGAAGGTCTTCCTATAGCCGCACATCTGTACAATCCCAGAGATCGATGGTGAATGGCAAGCTCGGCCTGGACTTCAACAAGGCCACACCCCAACATGTTTCGCTCCGCCCATCAGAGCTTACTCATGGGGTTGGAGATCCCAGGCATAAGGCAGAGTTATTATGCATCATTGGTTGTCATGTTAAATGAAAAATTGATTGTCATCTGCTATAGAGCTCTATGAGGAGCATATCAAAATCTGTGATCAATGTGATTAGACTGCAAAGACCTGTGGAATTTGGAATACATTGGTTAAAGTAATCTAAGTACAAAAAAGCAGAAACAAAAACAGGAAACAAATATGCAAAAATGAAGAAATGCAAAAAGCCTCCCTCAAAAAAAAAAAAAAAATCTTCTTTATTGTGGTGCTGATTAAAAACAACTTGAATGAAAAAATATATAAGAAAATGCTTTATTTTGCTAGATCTGAAAAAAAAAATATTTATGAGACTCCAAAGAAGGGCAGTGCAGTCAAAATGAGTTGATGTAATCATGAATATAGTAGGTCTAAAAGACAAACCCCGTCCACCCCTCTAGAATCGGAGCATTGGCTCTGGAGTTGAATATAGGCAGAGATTCCTTGCCACTTTCTGATGCACTAAAAGTCCTTTGGGGCGGTGCTCTAGTTCTAGAGGTGGTGGGCGGGGTTTGTCGGCTACAGTGAGAGAAACAGGGTGGGGCTCTATAGGGAGAAATTAGGCGCTAATGGAGCACAGGGTGGCAATAATCTAAGTGCTAATGGGGCGCAGGGTGGCAATAATCTAAGTGCTAATGGAGCACAGGGTGGCAATAATCTAAGTGCTAATGGAGCACAGGGTGGCAATAATCTAAGTGCTAATGGGGCACAGGGTGGCAATAATCTAAGTGCTAATGGGGTACAGGGTGGCAATAATCTAAGTGCTAATGGGGCAGAAGTTATGCGCTAATCGGACGCCAGACATGCACTCTCTTTGCTCAATTGAGCCATGCTCGTCCCCCCAACAGTCCGCTCTGCCTCCCCCACTTTCATTGTAGCTGATAAACCCTGCCTACCTCACCTGGTAACCTCAGCGCTGCACCTGGGAAATAATATGGATGAGGATTCTACTTTGCTAGCTGATAGGCTATCTCTGTCTAGCAAGGCTGAAGAGACCGGACCGGAGCGTCGGGCTCCATCTTCTCCGCCACTTAGTGTGCTTTGTGGTTGGGAATGTGCTGACTAGTGAGGTGATGAGTGAAGGTGCTGCAGGGCGGACTGACCATTTATCAACATAAACTCACAATAGAAGACATACTGATCACCTCCCCTCTCGCCCACCCCCTCTCTTTCACCTCCCCTCTCTCCCTCTCACCCACCCCTTCTATCGGATAGTCGATCGTTTCATCTTAGGAGTAGGTATAATAAAGGGTCCACGTCGCGACTCCAATGGTCCACTCCATCCGTCCCAAATAGTCGATGTTACTTTCACCCCCTCCGTCTCGCCTG
>BLSH010089414.1:1578708-1595530 GCA_018402905.1 Glandirana rugosa | reverse complement strand
TTTCTTTCATCTTCTGTGAAATCATCTAAAACTGTTGCTGTTTTGTGTCCTCTTCCTGGCACTGTTGGTGCAGCCCCAGCTGCACTGATACCCCCTGAGAAGGCATCGTCATCAGTGTCAGAGAGATCAGGGAGATCCACCTTATCTGGGAGATCATTCAGAGTATTGTAGTACTACACATGTGCAGGGCCACCTTAATGCATGGGCAACCCTGGGCACTGCCCAGGGGCCCCAGGGGCATGGGGGCCCCATGATAATCTTGCAAAACATCATATTTGCCAACCATCCTGGATTTGCTGGGACAGTCATGTTTTTTACAAAGCTGTTCCAGGATGGCAGCCCCCAGGGCAGCGTTCCAGATTCTGTACAGTGCCCTCCTGATACCAGTATTGAGCCCTTCTGTTTCCCCCCTGTACTGTGCCCTTTGTGTTGATTAGTCTTTGATTTATGGCATGTGTTATTATTGTTTAAAATCCATTTTATAAAAGTACTAATAAATATATGTTTATTTCTATCAACAATTCATACTTTAATTCTTGAGAGTAGGTGCGTAAATTGGGCCAGGCTGGTAAGGGCCCCAGAGTATTACTTTGCCCAGGGGCCCATGATGCTATTAAGGCGGCCCTACACATGTGCGAAATGGAGCACATGACGTCCTGTGGCTCATCTATCTCAGGTGCTGTACATCCCTACATTCATCTGCTTAAAAAAAGGCCTTCTGATGAAATTTACCAGGCAAATGCAATGAATGATGGGTCATATATCCCATTTCATGCAATATGCGCAATAGAACTATATTGTGAGCAGACCGCAGAAAAGAATTTCAAAATGGTGGCGCAGGAGTGAGGGAGCAGAGATGCACTATAAGGATGATAGAAGAAGGAGAGGCAACATGGAGGTAGGTAAGTGTACTTGTTTCTGTTTTAGGTCATCTTTATGAAGTTATCTATAAAAGGGGTGGGGGGAGTTCCTCTTTAAAGACCTCCCCATTTTTTTTCTTGTTTGCCCTGCTTACCTGTAGGTGGTATCTGCACACAGTGGTGGCTGGTGCTAAACTTTTTTGGTGGGGCAGCAAACAAACCCCCCTCCAGATCCACTTCACTGCTGTGGCTTCTCCTCCCGGCCAACCCAGTCTTCTTCAGATCAGCCTCCTGCCCTGATTGGCCGGGAGGAGAAGCTGGAAACCAATAGCGAATATTGATTCGCTAGTGTCACAAGTTGGTGGGTTGATTGGCTTGAAAAAAGTTGGGCTCAGGGCACAGAGCACTGAGCCCCGAGCCCAACCTTTTTCAAGCCAATTAGAGCCTCAGACTCTAATCATGTGCTTGAAAAAAAAAAAATAGAAAGCTATGAGTCCGGCACCCCGCATGCAAACTAGGCAAACAGATACTCACCCATCCAGTGGATCCAGTGTTGACCAGCTGAGATCATCTCATGCCTGGCCACAGCTCTGTCCTGCGCTGTCATGTTCTATCTGATGTCATCAAGAGGCCCGTCGGCTTTTCCAGGATCAGCAAACGAGCCTCTTGATGATGCCCCCCCCTCCTGTTCTTCAATGAAAGCCTATACCTCCTGGGATATGTGACGTACTGTACATATCCCAGGAGGCACAGAGGGCAGTGTGCGTGTCATTCACCTGAGGTGACGTGCATGGGGAGGCGGGGCGGACTTCCAATAGAAAAAAAATATGTAAGCGAAAGAAAAAATATTGCCCTATTTCGCCAGAGGAAGGGAGGAGGGGTGGAGAGGTGGGATCTTCCTTGGGAGGTGAAGGTCCGCTTTAACATGCCTTGCGTTAAAGCTTCCCATTCATTTGAATTTAAATGGGCTGCCTAACGCACCTGAAAAGGTGCATGCAGCGTTACCAAGCTTGCAGGAATCCATGCATTATTGAAGGGCAATAGTGAGAACAGGCCCTTAAGTTATTAAACCCAAAACCAAAAATGTAATACATTGCAGTTTTCCAGTCCTTAGGTGTGGTGGCTGCATTCCTTTTCTTTGTTCTTCTTTCTTCCCTGTGTTCACCTGTATTAGAGTGCCTCCACTCTGGATGAAGGAGCACAGGATCAATTTTGGACAGCAGCATTGTCAGTCTGGGTGGAGAGGAGTGTTAGATGCACTAGCAGATTTAGATACACTAACAAATTGAAGCCAAACTCCAGCTAATACTCTATAAGCAGTTACAGTAATAGTTTTGTTTCTTTTGGGATAAATGTTTTACATAAATATATAAAATCTGACCTTTGTAAGCACCCCAGTCAGTGGTAAATGGTTTGTGTCTACCCTGTAACTGCTTCATCTGCAGGACAGCTTATTCTGTTTAAAAACAACAAACTTACTGACCAGTTCATCAGGTGAAAATAAGGAAAGAAAGCCTAATAGCCATCTAAGGATTGGTACGCTGCAATATAGTAAATGTTTGTTTGTGGGTTTAATACTGCTGTAGGCTGGGTTCATAGACATCACATGTGATTCGCACCGCATTGCTGTGCAGATCAAATGCGATGTCTGTGCAATGTGAATTCGGCCATACAAACTGTATGGCTAAAATCGCATCGCATTCGCACCAAGATGGTGCAGGACCCTTTTTTTGGTCCACGCTGGAATCGGATGGCATGGGTGTTCACATCTATGAAATCCAATTCCTGCACCATTTCACAGTTCGCATTGTGATCTGTGAATCGATCTGGGGGTGTCATTAACTTTGTAAAAGAATAAAAAAAGGGCGCACCAGCCTTGCGCATCACCCAAGTAAATGTATTAAATCTAAAGGAAAAGTTGATACTCACAAACAAAAATGGAAATGAAGGCATATCAAAGTCCACAAAGGACCAACAGCGACCACGTCATCAAGGCTGTGTCCAGCACGCCTGGATGACCCTTGGAGGGCAGCAGGGCCTGTGCTTCCTTTGTGAACGATCAGTTCCATGCCACTTGCCATTGCGATGGCATTACTGTTGAGTGCAGGAGAATTTGTTTTGATGGTGTCATTAACTTTACATTAATACCCCCATTGGTTCGCAGATGTCCGTGTGAACCAGTGTGCAATTCAGGTACGATGTGGGAACTGGCACTGGCTGGCAGGGTTTCCCGCATCGCACCAGTGTGACAAAGGGTATTGGTTTGTTACTGGTAGTTCAGGAGGCATTGGTTCCCTAATGGGAGGATGCTGTTTTTATTACAGTAATGCTGGCCTTACAAGTCAGATTCAGGTACTAATATCAGTTGAATCTAAAAATGCATCTAATATGTTTCTAATTAACACATAACTGCATTCATTTGGTTGTATCTCTGCCGGAAGTTCAGCTTTATGTTTGGGAAGCACTGGTTTAATGTGTTGTTTCAGGTGACGAAAGGGCCCATCCGCAAGGTTGTGAGAAAGTGTCACTCATTTTCTGTTAATGGATAAATGCGGTGTGACCGGCTAAAAGTCTTTCTATGCAGTCATGGATGTGCATCTAATAAATAAAGCATGCAGCTGTAGAGAAGTGACATGCTGCGAGCCCACGAGTCTCTGCAAATGACAGGAAAGCTTTCCATCCACTCACACTCAGGCCCCCAAGCACATGCCGCCTTTATAAATGTCTGCCATTCACCCGTCACTCCTGTCAAGAGGTGTCTCAGTCTTCCTTTCCTCACAAAATATCTCAAGCACTTCATTAGCAGATTATGCTTTACAAGCCTTTCAGTAGGAATCACAGTAACAGAAGAAGAAGAATAGAAATGGCGCAAGCTTCCAGAACTCTTTATAGGAAATTTCTATATTATTATTTTTTTCATCCTAAGATATCTGTTTCAGCACAATTACCTTAAAGCAGTGGTTCTCAACTCCGGTCCTCGGGACCCCCCAACAGGCCAGGCTTGCAGGATAACTGAAATACATCACAGGTGATATCATTTGCTGCTCAGTGATTGCAGTGTTCTAGTCTGCATCTCCCCAAGGTAATACTTAAAATCTGGCCTGTTGGTGGGTCCTGAGGACCGGAGTTGAGAACCACTGCCTTAAAGGCATCGATCACAAATAATCCAAAGAGGAGGACAGGTGGCTGATTGGCCATCTCTTCCTGAATGCTAGTTCCCTCTTTGACTTGACGGAAGCCAAATAACTAGTGCCATTCCATTGATCATGACTAGGGTATAAAAGTTGCTTAGCTGATACCCTGTATCTTTTTGAAACTTTCAATAAAAATAATTTTGGAAAAAAAAAAAAGTTGCTTGTCCCCCCCAAACTGCTTGACCAGCATTCCTCCACTAACCTTTTCCAAGAATAACCACACGAGACTCAAGATGGTGTACAATGACCATAGCAGCCTTTTATTATTAACAAATTCTAAATAACATAAACATATTCACATATAAACAGGTAGCTGAAAGAAAAATGGGATCCCCAACCCTGCACAGCCAGGCACACCGAATTTCCACAGGATCTCCGAGTCAGAGAACAGTCCGTGACTTTGTTTTGTTTTTCTTATTGAGGGTTAAAAATTTGGATAGGGATGGGAGATTATGGGATGGGATGCCCACGTGAATTCAGAGCAACTTCAGGGACATTCTTCCTATATACAGTCCTATATACAGTCCTATATACACTCCACTTCTTCATCCAGCGCTCAGTTGCTTGCAGAACTCCACTGGCACACTGTAAAGATCTGACAAGGAACTTAGTCAGATTAGAGTAAAATTGTTAGAGGCAGGAACCCGAGGCCCCTTGGATGTGTAGCAAAAGTTCAGTGTCCAGCTTACATTTCTTCTGTGGCTACTGATCCCAGCACTACCTCTTCAGGCACTGCCAACCAGCATGGCTGCAACTGCCCCTTTCTCTAGTCCTCCAGGCTAACTTCTCCACCACAGTCCTCCAGACGGACACCCACCAGCCCACCCGGCTGACTCTCAGGAGATCTCCCAGACATACCAAATTGCTCCCGCTGTCCTCTCTCCTTGGTCCTGTGCATCCAGGAAGTGTTTCCGCTATGTGGTTTGGGGGATCCTTCCAGGTCCCAAGCCCCAGACCCAAGGTCACCCCCCTCCCCCAGACTAGGGGTGCCCTGCAAGGGCCTCTGACAGCCTCCTTAGCACTCCATCTCCATCTTCCACCCGACTGCCCCTGCTGGCGTGACCAAAAATCACAAAAATATGCAGTGATTGTCAGAATAAAAATTATGAATATAAAATCGTCATAATATAAAAAAACTAATGTGTAAAAATTTCCAAGTCCAAAATAAAGTTCATAAAAGCCCAAAGGATCCTCTTGAAAGATGCAAAGGGCCCAGTAATAAGCACATCACCAACTGAGGAAAAAGGGTGATCAAGCAATCTCTCCCATGCACTGTGATTGAATCCACTACCAATAAAGGGAGGCAGCTTACCAGAGCCAGGTGGCCTCCAACCTAATGGAATGGCCTAAACGCATGTAGGGAACATATCTTCTTTCCCAGGGGTGTGTAGAATAAAACTTTTATTCACACATTTATTTAAAAACAGTCACACTCACATTTTGCTATGGTGTTGGCGGCTGGCACACGCACATCATGGCAAAACATGATGCTGATCCAGGGTAGGTGGCATACAGGGCCACTTCCAGTATTCATGAGAGGACAGAAGTCTACCTTTTCCAGACCTGCTCCACCTCCTGCCCTCTGCCACATTGCTGGAGTCAAAAGGTAGGGCTCTGATGTGAAGGGGAACTGTGTGATTGGGGGGGGCTCTGTGATGGGGATGGACTGTGTAATTAGGGGGACTTTGATATGGAGGGGGGATGCTGAAATGAAGGTGGGACTCTGATGTGAAGGGGAGACTCTGATGTGATGGGGGATACTGAAGTGAAGTTAATTTCATCAAGGCAGTTGTGTGCATCATCCC
Source organism: Glandirana rugosa (assembly GCA_018402905.1). Lineage (NCBI taxonomy): Eukaryota > Metazoa > Chordata > Amphibia > Anura > Ranidae > Glandirana > Glandirana rugosa. Next base: position 1,589,671 of record BLSH010089414.1, on the reverse strand, counting down.
AGACTCAGGATTCCATGTACATTTTATACTGGGGTTCCTCAGGAATATATTTAACCACTTTAGTACTGTGCTATCGACAAAAGACGGCTACAGCATGGCTCTATAGTTCTGGGAGGGCGTCCATAGATGTCCTGTGAGAACCCCACCCCCTGTGTGCCCCCTGCGGCTCTCATCAGGCACACTCTGTGACCGCAGATCAGGATAAAGAACCAATCACAGTGACCCTTTACCATGTGATCAGCTATATCAAATCACAGCTGATCACCTATAAACAGACTTGCCGGTTATTGGCAGTCCTTTAGCCACGCATGTGTCTATGTGAGGAAAGGAGAGGCGATAACAACAAAGCTGTCAGCACACTGTTTACATTGATAATCAGTGCCCTGATCCTCAGTGCAGCTCCTTCAGTGCAAATCAGTGCAGTTTATCATTGCCCATCAGTGCTCATCAGTGCTGCCTATCAGTGCCCATAAGTGCTGCCTCATCCATGCCCATCAGTGCAGCTTTTCAGTGCCCATCAGTGCTGCCTCATCAGTGTCCATCAGTGCCCATCAGTGCTGCATCATCAGTGCAGCCTCATCAGTGCTCATCAGCGCAGCCTCATCAGTGGCATCAGTGCAGCCTCATCAGTGCAGCCTCATCAGTGCCCATCAGTGCAGCATATCAGTGCCCATCAGTGCAGCCTCATCAGTGCCCATCAGTGCAGCATATTAGTGCCCATCAGGGCAGCCTCATCCGTGCACATCAATGAAGAAGAAAATTACTTATTTACAAAATTTTATGATAGAAACTAAGAAAAACTTGTTTTTTTTTCAAAATCTTTGGGTTTTATTTTTTTTTTTTTGCTTAGTAAAAAAAAATGGTGATTAAATACCTCCAAAAGAAAGCTCTATCTGTCTCAAAATAATGAAAAAATAAACTTTTGGGTGCAGTGTTGCATGACAGCACAATTGTCATTCAAAGCCCTGAAAGCTGAAAATTGGCCTGGGTAGGAAGGGGGTTAAAGTGCCCAGTATTGCAGTGATTAAAGGATTCTGGGACTGAAAAAAAAGGTGTGAAATGCTGGACTGGAAAGTACCTTAAAAACAAAATCAATTGTGTATGTAAAATACTATTTTTGATTGTTTTCTACATATACTCGAATGATTTATCTAAAACGTATAGAATTAAAGTGTAAGACGTGTCAAAGGACATAGAAACCTCGTTTTCTGTCCAAGTGCAGCCTGATTGCTTATGTACAACAGTGTGATTTCACATGAGCTACCCAGTCCGGGGTGCCTAATGATCCCATAGTAATGACATACAGCACATTGTTTAGCTGTAGTGTGCCCCTCAGGAGCAGGGAGGGAGGCTGGAAGATAGGTAATTGCTGACAGGTCCTATAAGATGGGGGATAATGATATTGATCCCAAGGACTAATGACAGCTGGAGTTTAGAGTGGCCTTGTTGCCATGCACCAATAAACAAATGGAATTTTTCGTTTTAACAATGCTTTACAAATACAACACATAGGGTTCCTAGGGATCTTCTAAAAGGAATAAAGCATGTGTAATTTGCAGTCACTCTCAGCATGTTATTGTACAAGCTATTCCTTGATTTTAAAATGTTAGCTATTCCTTGTTTAAAAAAAGTATACAAAATACAACTATTAATAAAGTTAGGATTATTGTTTTTGTTGTTTTATAGGTCATATAGGAATAGGACATACAGTATGTAGTCATGTTCTTGTATTGAAATATATGGGTTACAACTAGAGAATTACAGTACCTTGTAACCCAATGGCCAAGTGGTTGGCATATACAGAATCTGACAAAAGTGAATACACCCCTTACATTTTTGTAAATATTTTATTCTATCTTTTCATGTGACAACACTGAAGAAATTACACTTTGCTACAATGTCTAGTAGTGAGTGCACAGCTTGTATAACAGTGCAAATTTGCTGTCCCCTCAAAATAACTCAACACAGAGCCATTAATGTCTAAACTGCTGGCAATAAAAGTGAGTACATCCCTAAGTGAAAATGTCCAAATTGGGCCCAATTAGCCATTTTCCCTCCCCGGGGTCATTTGACTCGTTAGTGTTACAAGGTCTCAGATGTGAATGGGGAGCGGGTGTGTTAAATTTGGTGTTATCGCTCTCACTTTCACTTACTGGTCACTGGAAGTTCAATATGGCACCTCATGGCAAAGAACTCTCTGAGGAGCTGTTGCTCTACATAAAAATGCCCTAGGCTATAAGAAGATTGCCAAGACCCTGAAACTGAGCTGCAGCAAGGTGGCCTAGAAAGACCATACAGCGGTTTAACAGGACAAGTTCCACTCAGAACAGGCTTCACCAGGGTCGCCCAAGTTGAGTGCACATGCTCAGCGTCATATCCAGAGGATGTCTTTGGGAAATAGACATACGAGTGCTGCCAGAGGTTCAAGGGGGGGGGGGGGGGTGCACTCAACTTCTTTGGTCAACCATGGCTAGGTCTGTTCTGAGTGTCCTGTTAAGGTGCCATGTTGAACTTCCAGTGACCAGTATGAGAGAATGAGAGCGATAACACCAAATTTAACACACCTGCTCCCCATTCACCCCCGAGACCTTAACACACATAAGCAAGTCACATGACACCGGGGAGGCAAAATAACTAATGGGCCCAATTTGAACATTTTCACTTAAGGGTGTACTCACTTTTGTTGCCAGCAGTTTAGACATTAATGGTTTTGTGTTGCTTTATTTTGAGGGGACAGCACATTTACACTGTTATACAAGCTGTACACTCACTACTTTACATTGTGAGTCATTTCTTCAGTGTTGTCACATGAAAAGATATAATAAAATATTTATAAAAATGTGAGGGGTGTACTCATTTTTGTGAGATACTGTATTTTGGGCTTCCTCCAGGTGATCTGGCTTTCTCCCACAACTCAAAACCAATGCAGTAGGTTAATTGGTTTACAGTGGAACTTCAATATTATGCTCAGTTGTACAAGAGCCTTTCCTGTACTGAGTTTTCTTATTTTGATTTTACTGCACACTGTAAAAAGCCTACCGAAGGGTATAAAGAACTGTCATATGACCCAACCCATCATCATTAATGTTGAGTTCCAGGATTTAGACAAAATCTACCTTTGCAGTGCCCCCACTTAGTGTAGGGATGTAAGTGTAGCACCCTTGTCTTAAACAGAGGCTTTTGGTAAATTTAGCTGTGCTTGGTGGTAACTAGCCTGGCTTATTTATAGTCTTAGTGGTCATTTGGGTTTTCTCCTAAGCTTGGTTCAACTGTGGCTACTCCCATCTTTCAATAGGTGCCACCATTGCCTTTGGCATTAGAATGACAAGCTGCAGTGAAACAGAGTTATGAATATGTACAGGTATATCTCTTTCAGCCAATCAGTAGGAGTTTCATGCTGGGAGAGAGTATATATTTGAAGGAAGTCAGGTGATCGAGGTCCTCCCGCCCAGACCTCGGTCTGGTGTGGATGTGTGAGGAACGGCTGTGTTAGGTGAGGCCTGGCCATGTGCTCGGTGGGTTCTGCCTGTTTGCTGCCAGGGGGCATGCGAAAGGATGTGCCAAAAAGCAAAGACCTCTTATTGCCTGGGGGCAAGCGGAGAAGGGTGGAGCTCTGAAATGAAGTACCAGAGGTTACTCTTCATGAGCCGTGGACTGCTAAGAGGCTGGGAATGTGTCAAGGGAAACCCATCCAAGGAAACCCTGCATGGTGTTGTGAGTTTTTGTTGCTATAGAAGACCGCTGTTACTACGTAGGTACAGAATATTGGGTGCAGGCCTAAGGCTCTTGTTCTGTCTTGCTGTCTACCTGGCTGTTTTGTCTGCCTACTGCCCTAAGGTGTCCTGTGCCCTAACCCTCTCTCCTGCATTTTTCTGTTGTGAGCAAAAAATTCACTTTTGTCCATTCTAAAAGTGTATGGTGCCCATCTTTTCTGTAAATGTCCACACCCACCATTCATAAGAACCAACACCCTGAGGTGAGATGTCAGCCCTCCCTAATGCCGAGGGTCGGGGGGGGCGCTACAATATGTTTTACTTATCTCTTGGCCTGGAAGGCTGCAACACTGTTTTCTTCTACCCGAGGCTCCAGGCTGTGAGCAGTCCATCAGTGTTAGCGCATATACTGTAACGCAACATTGTACCCTAGGAGGCGAGCTTGTAACCGTGGACCAAAGCGCCTTAAAGACGATGCTGCGTTGAACCGGTTGCATGAATAGAGAAAGCCTGCCAGAGCCAGGTTTAAGGTTTTATCCAGCCACCTCTAGACTAAATAAATATTTCATTAATGCAGTGCAGGGGACCCATTGCAGGGGCCCTAAGATCTACAATATCAGTGTTTGAGTGATCTGACCCTTTAAAGTCTATGCGGGGTGTAATTATAGTATATCTAAACTCAACAACAAAAATATAATACGTTGCAGATTGGCAGTCCTGACATGTAGTGACTGCATTCATTTCTGTCTTTCAGGCAAAGGATATTATTTGCAAGTTCAAGAAATACTGAATACACCCCCCAGTGTAATAAGAATGAAAAGAGGAGGATGTGATTGTAGTTCAAATTAGAAAAACAATTCTCCATAAAACCAAAATAAAACATTTACAAAAAAAACAAATGAAGAAAGCAGCCTAGGATGAAAATGTTGCTCCTTCATAGACACATTAATGGGAATGAGCGTGGTCTCCCTTTTGCTACTGTGTCCTCCTTTAATAGAAATCTTCTACCCCTGCTGCCGTAATCTTCTGGTGTAGCAGGGGTTAATAGAACTAAGGGAACTGTCACAGGTGCTCATCAAGGGTGATTGACTATGCACTCCCCAGCTTCTCCATTCATAGAAGCTGTACTACAGCTTTTATGAATGAACCATGATCTATGAATGGAGGGAGCAGACCTTTCAATCATCCATCCATCCTCCATTCATAGATCACTTTCTATTCATAGAAGCTGTAGTAAAGCTTCTGTTAATGGTGAAAAATACACACAAATGAAAATCCAGCAGGTACGCTAATCAACAGTTTAGTATAGTCCTCCTACTGGCTATTGGTGATAATTAGACAAGTCAAAGGGTGCTGCTGCTCTCTATGGATCCTCTGGGTGGCAGGAACACATATAGACAAAACACAAAAGAAGAGAGCGCAAAGCCGCCCTAGTGTAACTCAGCTTTAATATGATGAAGTTAAAAACACTACAATGGTCAAACTCACATTGTGTGAAGATAGATACAGCATAAGGATTCCACTGTGGCTGCACTCCTATAACCACCTCAAGATCCCAACAGGGGAAGGGGGAGCCGTGGACATTCAACTTAGCTGCCCAGATCCTGGCAGCACATCCGAGGCTATCCACCGCCATGCTCGACATGCAGATCCTAATGCGCATGCGTCTGGTCCAGCCGGCGCTGCTCTCTGTGGATACACAAACCCACACAAGCAAGACACAGGGGGGAAGAGAGTGAGGATGTCACACAGTTGCCATGACAACACGTTTCGAAGGCATGGCCTCCTTCCTCAGGTCATCCTGAGGAAGTGTAGTAGTGTAGTGTTTTTAACTTTACCATATTAAGGCCGAGTTACACTAGGGCGGCTCTGCGTTGCGGGCTCTCTTGTTGAGTGCAAATAACAGTTCCCTCAGTTCTATTAACCCCCAACACACCAGATGATTGCAGAAGTGGGGGGGGATTGATGGAGGAAATTTTTAAGGAAACCAGGAGCCAGCAGCACAAAGGACACAGTGCATTAATGTCCCTTGTGCTGATTTTTGCTTTTTTTATTTTGACTACACTTAGGTCAACCATTCCCTGTTTCGCCATCCCAGCTGGTTCAGCAGGAACTTGCTGAGATTTGAACCATTAATGAGCAGGCTGAATGTACCAAGTTAATTGATCGTTCATCTTGGGTACAACCAGCCTGCTAGATGGCTTCCCTCGCTCCCCCGCCGGGAGAAGACAATGGCCCTGCAGAAGGGATTCCCACATCAACACTCTATGTGTTGATGGGAGAATCAAGCTCATTTTTTTCCTGTGACCCGTGGTTGCTGGAACAAAATTTGCTCCGTGTATGGCCAGCCTTAGGCTTTAAATTTTAGCCATACAATAGTTGAAAGCACTTAAAAGAAGCACCGTCCACTTCTTTGTATATGAAAGAATTAGATGTAGAGTTGTCTCCTGCTGAAGACCATCTCTATAAAATCCAGCGGTTCTCATCTCAGAAGGGGTGGGGGTCTGATGTAAAGCGGTAAACAGTTTTTTTTTTTTCTATCTCAAGTCTTGTCAAGAATTTATAATAGTTTCTGATCTTCCTTTCAATTTTCCATTCTCATTGCATCTAATGTTCTATTTCCACACCTATAATTTACCTGATGACGGGTCTGCATAATAACTGTACATGTTAATTACACACCCAGTCTACATCCAGCATGAGGCCACTGGAACGTGATCGGTGTAATATTTTCCACAGATATATTCTCCGTACACGGTTTATTATATTCCTCCAGCAATAAATAGCCCACGCCAAAGTTAACTGTTGGTTTAATGTAAATCCTGCAACTCAAACTGAGAATATGATGAAAAAAATGTTTAAAGAGACCCCGTCACCAACATAAAAATTTGCAGGCAAAAGCATAGAAACATCACGTATTGCAGATTTTTTTCGTTTCCATGAACTGTGTTCTATTGATTTGTGCCACAGCAGTTATTGGTAAATTCGACTAATTCAAAAGAGTCAATTCTCTAGCACAGCCCCTTCCGTTCTTGCATGTCATAGCCTTCTCCTCTTCTGGGAGTGCCTACTTGCTGTGCTGGCCTAGCTCCTTCACCCCACCCCGCACCTCTCTACATAACATTTTACGAGGGAAGCTGACACCTAAACATTTTTTACCTTAATGCAAGGAATGCATTAAGGTAAAAAATGTTTAGGCTGTAAAATCACTTTAAGTGCTATTCAAGGGGTTGTAAACCCTCAAGGTTTTTCACCTTAATGCATTCTATTAATTAAGATTAAAAAAACACCTGTACTGCAGCTGCCCCCCAGAGCCCTCCTTTTACTTACCTGAGCCTGATCGTACCAGTGACAGGGACGAGCACACCAGCTCCAGCTGGTGTCTCGGGTCTTCATTGGATAGATTGATAGCAGCAGGGGCCATAGGCTCCCGCTGCTGTCAATCAAATCCAATGATGCGGGATCCAGGGGGCTGAGCTGAGTTCCGCTGCCTGTTGTCAATGGACACAGCAGCAGGACACAGGAGGGCGACCGCACGAGTGCCCCTGACCACTGACAGGGGTGCTTACAATGAATAGCTTTTATGCATTTATGTAAAACCTTTCTCCCAAAAAAGAAAAACTGTTGCTGTAACTGCCTAAAGCTGACGTTCAGCTTTCTTTGTTAGTCAAGTCTATCCACAAATTACATTTCCCTGCCAGCAGTAACATGGACCATATAGATTGATGTGCAAAAAATGATTGGTTTAATCCAAATCTTTATCACTATTTTTCCTTTTTTGGGGGTTTTCAAAACAAGAAATAAAATAATTGAAAGGTTAGTTGAGAGGTTTAGTGCAATAAAACGCTTCTGCTAGTTAAATAATCACTTTTTTTTTTATAGAGATCCTTACCGCAGGTCAAAAATAAGTACACTTGAGGAATAAAAAGGGACAGAGGGCTTTGGATCCAAAAGAGGGCAGTCCCTCCAAATGAGGAACAGTTGGGAGATATGCTCTCCCTAGAGAGACAATGCTGCTGTGCAAAGGTGTCTCCATTACCCCTCCAGTGGAGTGGAGACACCCTACGGCAGGAAGTGTGTTACTGCCCGGATCACCAGGTGAAAAGAAAAAAAAGCATGAAAATGAAAATGAATGCAGCCATTGGTAAACTACAAAATATTACTTTTTGTTTTTGGTTTAATACTGCTTTAATGGTCCACAGGGTCTCTTAAAGTCATATCTTACAACTGTCCTTCATTGGGAGGGACTGTCCCTCTTTTTGCACCAATTCCCTCTGCCCCCCTTTTTCGGTCTGATATATAGCCTTTAAAAAAAAAGTATTTAACTGCCAGAATTGTGCTACACTAACCCTTTCACCCAACCTTTAAAAGCCAGTATAAAGGAAGAGGAGGTGGGAGAAAAAAACTTTTATTTTTAACCAATGATTTTTTTCATATTATTTCCCAATGGTCTGCATAAAGGGGGACATGGCATGGTCTTTACCTACATATTCTGTACTGAAAAATGTGCCCCTTTTTCTCATCTCAGAAAGCTGGGAGCACAGGACTCCATCATTGATGACACTTTGTCAGAATGAACAGTAGACCCGAGATACACACACTATATTACCAAAAGTATTGGTACGTCTGCCTTTACACGCACATGAACTTTAATGGCATCCCAGTCTTAGTCCGTAGGGTTGAATATTGAGTTGACTCACACTTTGCACCTTTAACAGCTTCAGCTCTTTTGGAAAGGCTGTCCACAAGGTTTAGGAGTGTGTCTATGGGAATGTTTGACCATTTATCCAGGAGCATATTTGTGTGGTCAGGCACTGATGTGGGCAAGAAGGCCTGGCTCGCAGTCTCCACTCTAATTCATCCCAAGGTGTTCAAGGTGTTCTATCGAGTTGAGGTCAGGACTTTTGATTTGTGCACTGGTCCAAATCACTTGGTGGAGGGGGAATTAAAGTGTGGGGTTGTTTTTCAGGGGTTGGACTTGACCTCTTAATTCCAGTGATGGGAACTGTTAAGGCGTCAGCATACCAAGACATTTTGACAATTTCATGCTCTCAACTTTGTGGGAACAGTTTGGGGATGGCCCCTTCTGGTTCCAACATGACTGTGCACCTATTTACAAAGCAAGGTCTATAAAGACATGGATGAGTGAGTTTGGAGTGGAAGAGCTTGACTGGCCTGCACTGCGAGCCAGGCCTTCTCGTCCACATCAGTGCCTGACCTCACAAATGCACTTTTGGAAGAATGATCAAACATTCCCATAGACACTCCTAAACCTTGTGGACAGCCTTCCCAGAAGAGTTGAAGCTGCTATAGTTGCAAAGGGTGGGCCAACTCAATATTGAACCCCATGGACTAAGACTAGGATTCCATTAAAGTTCAGACGCTTCTCTTTCTACTGATCATTCACTATGTCACAAAACAGGCGAAAGAGATAAGATTGAGTTCCCAAACGAATCACCACTGGCTGAATAATGACTAGTGCCTTTGTGAAGGACACCGATTTGCACACAGTCACTAGGGGTCAGGATTCAGGTCAGTTCTTACAATTCGACAGAGTCATCAGTTGCTTCCTTTCAGTATCCGCCAAGCAGTCTTCAGTGAGGAAGAAAATTAACTCACAATACCACAGGACAGCTGTACACTCTCCTCCATGAGAGTGGGATCTCGATGACCCTCAAAAAGTGTACCAGCAGAGGCCCCTAGGCAGGGGGCTCATCCTGCAAGACTGGACCCAAGACCAACTCAACTCCAGCTCCAGGTTTCAGCCTATTTATGGGCTCTCTAGCACCCTACTGGGCACACCTGCCCAGGGATTGGCTGAGTCCTCAAAAATGTTCAGTCTGCCCATCTGCCTTTCCTTTCATTGTGATTCCAGAACCCCCTAGAATGCAGGGGGAAATAATCAGACCAGCAGCCTGTAAAACATTGAGCAGGCTAAAGTATTCAACACTGCTCCACTAGATACAGAAGAGCCAAACTAAATTTGCCTGACAACTTATACCCTAACTAGGAGAGTGCTACATCTACATACAGATATTGTTCTTTAACCACAACAGTACCTGGCACGAAAACCCCCTTCCTGTCCAGGCCATTTTTCAGCTTTCAGCGCTATCACACTTTGAATGACAATTACTCAGTCATGCAACACGGTACCCATATGAAATTTGCGTCCTTTTTTTCACACAAATAGAGCTTTCTTTTGGTGGTATTTAATCACTAGGAGGGGGTTTATTTTTTGTGCTATAAATAAAAAAAGATTGAAATTTTTTTGAAAAAATGCCTTTTTCTTTGTTTCGGTCATAAAATTTTGCAAATTAGTAATTTTTCTTTGTAAATTTTGGCCAAAATTTATACTGCTACCTATCTTTGGTAAAAATAACCCAAATAAGTGTATATTATTTGGTCCTTGTGAAAGTTATATAGTCTAAAAGCTATGGTGCCAATCATTGAAAATTGATCAGATCTGATCACACCTGATATACTGACAGCCATCTCATTTCTTGAGACCCTAACAAGCCAGGAAAGTAAAATTACCCCCCAAATGACCCCTTTTTGGAAAGTAGACATTCCAAGGTATTTAGTAAGAGGCATGGTGAATTTTTTGAAGCTGTAATTTTTTCCCACAATTTTTTGCAAAATGAAGATTTTTTTTTTCTTTTTTTTTTTTCACAAAATTGTCATTGTAACAGGTTATTTCTCACACACAGCATATGCATACCCCAAATTACACCCCAAAACAAATTCTTCTGCTCCTCCTGTATGGCGATCGTATGGCGATATCACATGTCTGAGACTTTTTCACAGCCTGGCCACATACAGGGCCCCAACATGCAGGCAGCGCCGTCAGGTATTCTAGGGACATAAATTACACATCTAATGTCATGACAACCTATCACATTTTTGAAGGCCCTGGAGCACCAGGACAATGGAATTGCGGTCCGACACTTTTTCAGAGTCTGTACACTATAGCGGTATGCTAGCGGTATGTCCTCCTCGTCTTCTTAAACAAAACCCCACATTAAACCCCATACGTATACGACACACACTCTTTATTGGACAATGTTACTGTTAAAACACTTTTTTTTTTTTCTTTTTTTTTTAGAAGTAAAACGTTTTTTAACACCCTTTTTTAATGTCGAAGTTTTTTAAGTGGTACGGAGAATGATTTATGGAACCTTACAGATGAAAGGTTTTTCCCCAGTAAACCCCCCATTAAAATGAAAGGACCGAACAATCCCAGAGTTCTTTAC
>BLSH010089414.1:1559232-1576156 GCA_018402905.1 Glandirana rugosa | reverse complement strand
ATAGATAGATAGATAGATAGATAGATAGATAGATAGATAGATAGATAGATAGATAGATAGATAGATAGAGAGAGAGAGAGAGAGAGAGAGATAGATAGATAGATAGATAGATAGATAGATAGATAGATAGATAGATAGATAGATAGATAGATAGATAGATAAAAAGATGCATAGAAATGATGGCTAGAATAGATGAACATATGTATAGGACAGGGTAGATAGATAGATAGATAGATAGATAGATAGATAGATAGATAGATAGATAGATAGATAGATAGATAGATAGATAGATAGGTAGATAGATGTACAGATCACGTAACTGATTGGTTTTCTGGAAAACCTGGTGTAGCACCCAACCTCAGTTAGGCTGAATTTCGTTTTTGGCTCTGCTTTACTCAGTGGAGTAACATTCTGATTTGTTGGTCTGGTCAAGTTTTCTCTAAATTTGGTGATTGATTACTCCTGCCCGCTTTTGGAAGAAACTTCCAGAAAATAGAATAGGAGGGCCTGTCACTGAGCTATGCATATTTATTGGACCTCAGCCAATCCCTGGAAAGGGGCATGCAGAAGGTGGCTGGGAAGATGATAAATGTATGGGAGACCTGTTCAGAGTGTTCTTGTCATGAGGATGCTACCCCTGGGATGCAGCCTGTGTACCTGGGAGCTGAGGTTGAGCCTGGAGGGAAACACTTGTGGAGGCTGCCCAAAGGAGTTCATGGTCAACGGAGGAATGTTGCATGGAAGCTGATAGGTGACAGCTATCCTTAGACATTGTGAGTAGGATCTCTGCTAAAGGGAGTGTGGATGTGCTTGGGGAAGTATCAGAGGTTGCTTTAAGGACTGGAACTGCTCGCATAGAGTCCCAGATTGGCTGGCCATTACTTCTTACCCCCAACAAAGACTTCTACAACAGGATTCTGTCTGAAGTTGTTCTGTTGATTTCCTCTAACATTTTTGAGGATCCTGCAACCCTATCCCTGTTCAGGTTTCTGCAACAAACCCACAGAAAACACATCCTCTAAACTGAACCTACATTTTTTGGTGTGCTAGGAACTGTACCTATGTCGGGCAGCTTCTGAACTACTGATGGAGGCCTGGGCTATATCCAGCGGCCCCTTCGGAGTGAGAGCTACACTAGGATAGGTCAGGGGTCTGGATTAGCAAAGTGCTTGGTGGTTTCTATAATCCAGTTTTTCATCTTTGGCCTAAAAGCCTGGTCAATAAACTTTACCCAGAGCATCAAATAAAAGATATTGTGGCCACTTCTATAGCACGGTATGCATATCTCATACCTGATGGCCCTCTGTCCGATTTAAGCCCACAGAATTGAATGGAAGTCGCATTTAAGTCATATTCTCATCTTAATTGATGTGATTTGGATCCGACATTACAGGAAGATTACACAGGCATTCCCTGAAGTTGCTTCAAAGTCGTGCCAAAGTCGCTAGGCAAAATCATGCGACTTTCAGGTCATGGTAGTGTGAACCGAGCCTAATGCAGGGAATGCATTAAGGCAAATACCTTCCACATTTAGAACTACTTAAAGACTCCCAGCACATACCACAACCAGATATGCTTGGCCCAGTCCTTGATCTTCCCTGACACCAATATCACCCCATTAGCCATTTTTTGCCTATCTGCATATCTGGCCACCATACCTTGCCAGGTTATGTTGCCCTACTAGTAACCAAGCCCCTGACCACCAAAATACAATCTTTTGTGCTTACTGGCTTGCCAGGTGATATCGCAGTAGTATTTTCAAAGATTAGAGGTTTCAGTTCAGATTTTAAAAAAGAAAAAAAAACAACCTTGAGTGGCATCACCTTCAGCGATTGTTTTCATGTTTACAGCAAACATTTGCATGTTTGGTTTGCTTGGAAATCAAGAGACGTTTTCATCATAATTATACTCTGCGTGCCGTATACAGGGGAGGATTGAGCATGCTGAAAGCTGAGCAAAGACCTAAATTGTTTTCAATCAGTGGTCTTTATCTTGTGATTAAAGTAAATCTGTTCTGACTTCGTCTGAAGCGTACGAAACAATGAATCTAGACAGCGGGGACCCTGTGGTGCAACATCTTACCTTCACAGCACCATCCAATTCTTCTGTGCACTGCTGAAATCCGCTGAAAACCCTAGACTTTGTGTATGGTGCAAACACACGTCCTTCCACCACTTGGGTCCATCAGTGCAGTGGTCAACCCTTGAGTGACCTATCACCACGTCTCTGCACTGTTATACTGTATGTGGGGAGGCATGCTTAGCATATGATTTTTGGGTTCCCCTAGTGGTGCACCAAGGAGCAGAACCATGCTTTGAGTGTAAAACTTGGCACCTTAGGGTGTCTGCTGTACAGCTTCTACATTACTTTAATTTTACAGCAGAGCTCAAGACAAATAGTCAAAACATGTGAAAAGTGTTTTACCGATGTCTACTTTTGGACTCCCTGTGAAAAAGGAGCTGGTTTAATTTGTCTTGCTATTATAAAGGTAACAAGAATGTGAAGGATTTACCAAACAACCACTTCACTCCATGTTCGGTGCAAAATTATCCTCAATTTTCACTGCGAATTTCAGTGGTTCAGCTGCGATTTAGATGCGGTTCAAATTCTAATTTTTGGAGCCAGTGGCCATAGGTATCTTTAACAGTTGGTGAGCGGGCATCTGCCACTGCCTCCTTAACGGATGACTCATCAACTGTCAGCGGGAAAAAAATATTGCCGCCAATAAAAAAAATTGTACAAGGAAAAACCCCTTTGGGGTCTGGTACGGATTTTAAGGGGAAGGCCCCGTCAAAATACAAAAAAAAAAAATGGCGCGGGGTCTCCCCCCAAATTTATACCAGACCCTTAAGTCTGGTATGGATTTTGAGGGGAACCCCCATGCCACAACCTATTAAAAAATGGCGTGCGGCCCCCCCAGAATCCATACCAGACTCTTATTCCAAGCATGCAGCCTGGCAGGCCAGGAAAGGGGAGTGCAAGCGAGCAAGTACCTCATACTCATTCACATAGGAGGAGGGCAGGATCTTTGTTAAAGGGGCATTCAAGATTCCGATTAGCCTCCCCACCCACAGACTCCCACACCCACCAGCCAGGGTTGTGAGGAAAAGGTCCTTGTCCCCATCAACATGAGGACAAGGTGCTTTGGGGTGCAAAAACACCAAAGCACCCCCCCCCATGTTGAGGGCATGTGGCCTGGTATAGTTCAGGAGGGGAGAGGATGCTCGCTTGCCCCCCCCCCCTTTCCTGCCTGCCAGGCTGCATACTCAGATATGGGTCTGGTATGGATTTTGGGGGGGGGGGGCTCACGCCATTAAAAAAATATATATAGGCCTGGGGGTTCCCCTCGAAATCCATACCAGACTTAAGGACCTGGTAAGGATCAGGGGGCCCATGCTGTTTTCTATTTATTTTAGTGTGGGGTTCCCCTTAAAATCCATACCAAACCCGAAAGGGCCTGTTATTATTTGGGGGTGGGGGTGGGGGGGAGTGGACTGCCACGCTGGTTTTTGTTTTTGGATCAAATTTGTGTTCAAAACTGATCAGATGTGTGATTCAGAAGTGTTTCCATAGAAGGCAATGAGCCTGAAATTCGTATCTAAACTGCACCGCAGCGCTCAGAAAACACGCAGGACTCTTTTTTAAAATTCATAGCAAATTTGCACTGTCACTGCATTGCATTTATGTGAACCGGCTCCATAGAAAGCCAGTTTAATTCACGTCATGTCAATTGGATGTGGTCCAAAATGCATCCAATTTGCATATATGTGAACGGAGCCTCAAAGATTTTTTTTTAACCAGAGGTGATCCTAGCAAAGGATGCTGCTTTGGTAGCCAAAGGATGTCTGTCTTAGGGCAGCAGTTCCAGGTCTGTATATCTAGGCCCACTAATCTACTTATATTACTTATATTAGGTTATTCAGTTTAAGCTTCCCGGGCATTTAGGAGGGTTGTTGATATGCAGGAATGATCTGATTACTTTTGAGGAAGAGAAAAAAATTTACCAGGTAGATCCGGTACAGGTTCATCTTACAGTATCTGCATACCATGAGACATGTGGAATTGTGGCTATAATGTTGAGTGCAGTGACTTGTCTGTCCTTAATTTTTTTGCAAAAATAAGACAGAATGGCAGATTTTAATAACAGCACAGTGTTTATTGAATATCATTTTATCAGTTAAGCGTTGTCCCTTGATCAACAGCAGAAAGCCAGTTCTACAGACTTTCTTTACAGTGATCACAACTGCAGTTGATAATTAAATCACTTCTGTAGAAGCACACACAAAAGGACAGGAGATACAAGGTGGGACTTTGTGTGGATCCAGGGAAGGTTTTGTGAATTGCTTTTTAGAGGCGTTTGACAGTTGGTGAGGAGGAGATATCAGCACCTCACTGACTCTTTTAACCCTATAAATGGAACACCCCCATGCTGAAACATTGTACATTACACACAGTTGTAGAGCGGTTGCAACATGGCCCCATACACAATGGATTGCATTTGGCAGGGGTACTGCCAGATGAATGTTACATGCTGTTTAATTTTTGCCGTGGCATGTGTACAGCCCTGAAAGTTTGCATGCCCTTCTTTAGGTGGATAGTCAGGGATGGTAAAGCCGCAGCTCAACCTCCTGATTTTTCCCCACCCTAGCCGCCTAATAGAACAATTCCGAAGTCTTAGAACCACTGTGATGTTTCTATTGCTGTCTGCGCCCATGTTATGGAAATGTATTCTCTGTATTTGCCCTGATGTCCACTGTCGAAAATATGGGTTGTGGCATTAACAGAAGTAGAGGGGACATCTTCCAAATAAGAGTCTTCTTCCAATGAGGACAAATATCACTTTGGAGAGACCTCTTCTTACTTCCCATTGTGCCTATAGAAAAAGAAGGGAATGATAACCTCCTCAATGGGACACAGATGAGAAACTATGGCAGGTGTTTTGACCATTCCATAGTCTATCCAAAAGGAAAAAACAAAGTTGTGGCTTAAGAACGTTGACTGATTAAAACATGGCCGGCTGAGAAGCCCATAGAAGTCTCAACCACACCAGCCCTTATGAAGTAGACAGATACTAGCTGAGCTGAAGTGCAGAAAAGTCTCCAACTGTAATTTAAAATAAGAAGTTTCATCCCTCTATCAAGCACTCTGCATCATTATATATAACCTTCACAGCCTATGTTACTAACGATGAGAATGTGCTTCTCAGCTCCTCTTGGTATGAGACTGACAGATCTACTTGATGACTGCCTATGATGTGGAAACAGAGATACAGAAAACTGGTTACAGTTGTAACACTCTACCATGTATGGGGTACCATGGGGTTTACCCAAGCTAATCAATAATTAGATACAATAAGTATTGGTTTAACTTAGAATTTCTAAAAAGATTCACAGGTACCTGATTCATAATGGTACACTTTGCTAATAAAAGAAAAATAAAACCTTTGAAATCATAAAGTTCTTTCATAGCTGCCACGGAACGATCCCTTTTGTCTGAGAATTCTTTATCATAACCTTTTTCTGATGCAGCAGCAGGAGATATTTGAAAGACCCCATACATACCCACTGTAGGCTTCATTAATTCTATGACTAAGCCCTGATTCTAGGTCTAAAGCTGGCCATACACCTAGTAGAATTTTGCTAGAAAAGTTTCATGTTCATTAAATTATTTAATTGTTAGTGGCATCAAATCAACATTTGTTTTCAACTGCAGTGACAATAAAATTCAAAGAAACGGGATACAACTTTTTTCTTGAGCAAATGAAATTCTGACACATCATAAATACTGTAATAAAACTGGTAGATCTGGAATTCTATGCAAGTAGCAGTTCTGGGTGAAATTTAACTTTAAGTTTAATGGGTGTAGCCATTGCCCCCTTGGGGCTTGCTGATTGTAAGTGGGTCACCTGATCACACTGCCCCCAGTCACACTTTTTCCTCACATCCGGAGTCACAGAACAGGCTGGTACTTGGTTTTTGTGTTTTTATTAGGGGATTGAACTTGGATGGGGTAGGAATGATTATGGGATGTCCACAGATCAACAGTTCTTTTATGGGACCTCCATATACATCTCAGTATATACACTTCTCCTTCTTCACTCCAGCACAAACACTTGCTGTATGGTTAACTCCTTTTTCCTCTCCTGCACAACCCATGGTTTCCAGCCTATCTAGCACAGCTAGCTAGTTTTAGCACAGCCTCCAAGCCACCCATTACAGGCAGGGACCGCAGGTCTCCAAAGTCTAGCAAAGGACATAATGTGCTAGCTAGTCTGATGGACTACTGCCCCCAGCCCATTCTCTTCCAGGCCCTGCCAGTCCTTCTGGCTGCAACAGCCCTCTCCACTGTCACAGTGACACCACAGCCCCAACTGGCTCTTGTACCCTTCTCAGACTGTCTCTCACCCCAATCTGCTCTGGTGTACCTCTTCCAGCTTTTCAGGGAGTGCATCATTCACTGACACCTGTCACTTGTAGTTCCTCTCCTCGAGATCTCTCCGATAGTGGTCTCTCTCGCTGTCCTCTCCCGCTCTCCCTTGTGCCTCTTCTCCAGAATCTCACTCTCTCCTGGCTGCACCCGAGCTCTCCTAGACTGAGGTCACCCCCCTAGACTGGTAGCTCCCTCTAGGCCCCGACAGCCTCCACAATATTCCATCTCCAATTCTTTCACCCGAACTCTCCTCCCAGACTGGGCTTACCCCAGATATTTAAGGAGGCCTGCCCCCTGCCAATCCAGGTTGGAGATTGGTCAGGGCTTCTTAACATACCTCAGGAGGCTTCACCTCCTGTTCCCCACCCTTTCTTCCATAACCTTCTGATCCATAAAGGAGGGGTTACCAAGGGGTGTCACTACCTGCAGTCACCAGTCACTCCCTAGGCCACTCCCCGACCCAGAATAAAAACACTTACAGTCAGGCCTGACTAAATTTACCTGCCCTGTCAAATACCTGACACTTAGCACCTACCTACTGCAGAGGGCGCTAGACTCACCCCCCACCAAACCTCAGCTGATCTTCAGCTGAGAAATTTAGAGAAAACAGCTACTGGGCCCAGGAGCAAGGGCATCCCATAACAACAAGGGAAGAGGGGAAAAGGGAACAAACTTGGATGGGGACTGTACAAATAAATAAGTACAAAAATAGATTTCAACATGGAACACAACCAATATACATTTCTGAGCCAGAGCACTTCTCCCTTGAAAAAAGCAGTCCATTCACACGGTTGTAGAGAAGGTCTTGACTCTCGCCAGAGGGGGATGGACAGCTGTCCCATCCCAGGGATCCTAAGAAAAGACATAACTAAACTCCAACTAACTAAACAGCACACAGGTCTACTGGAAGGGAGTTATAAACCTCCCAACAGAGCAACAAAATGCTGATGGGAGGGGCCCCTACCCGAACAACAGGCTCTTAAAAGATGGAAAGGGTCCAAGCAAACCTCACCCCAGTGTCCTTTCAGTGGGCAAAGTCCCTTCCACTGGGAACAGGGTGGCAGGCTGGTCTGTTCTAGCAATTTCAGGAAAACAAGAAGAAAACGGCCGCTGCACTCTCCAGCAGTCCTGGTGGTTGGATTTGCGCACACCCTGACTCTCTCAGTCCTCCTTATGCATAATATCGAGGGTCGGGCAACCATCTTCAACCTCCTTCTTCTGTCTTCCGAGAGACAGAATAGCTTTGAGTCGGCCAACCCACTCTAACGACCAGCACCCTGTCTCTATAAATGGGTCTCCCGATCTGCCATTCTTGCTTGATCCCCAAGAACCGGGCCCGCAACTCACTCTCTGGCCCCCTTTGTGGCTTTGGCACATGCAGATAATCCCAAACAAGATCGTCCTCCCACTCTTCCCTAGAGCTATCCACAAATTCCATTGTTTGGGATGGGACATATGGGAAGTCCAGGCCCCATTCCAGGGCTACCCTCCGCTGTACCTCACTCCAAGATCTGGACAGTCTCAGCAACTCAACCGGATTTCCTCTCCCGGTAAGGGCATCAGCATCGGATGACCCCATCACCCATTGGTGATAAGTGGGTGCCCTGGTCTGGGTGGTGGATGGCCTGCAAAGAAACAGCTGATGGATGTTGATTAGAGCTCCTGCAGCAAGTCCAGGTGTCATCGTGAGCTCTGGCTCTGTTATGAGAGAGTCTCCCTGTATGCTTGACCCTCCACTCCTCTTCCTCCTCTGAGCCTGACCTAGGAGTTGACCACTTTGTCAGTCTCTATAATGACCTGAACTTGGCCTGCAGTCTGATGGAGCCTAGATCCAAGACCCAGCCATCACCTTCTCCATCCAGCTCACCTGAGAAAACATGTTCTCTTGCAGCGGCTCCTTCCGGATGGGCATGGCAAGGGACTTAGGACTATCCGGCACATCAGGGACTTTAACTGGCTCCAGCATGGCAGTACTTACCAATACCAGGTCCCGGGCCTCCGCTGCTTCTTCTCCCAAGTCCTCTGCATTCACAGAGGAATCGCCAGGCCGCAACTTTACCATGCCTTTGGGTGGTGACACCAGGCCCGATCCAGCCTTCCGTGGCTGCGAATGACAGACTCCTGTGCACAGGTCTACCATTTAGGCGCATGGTTTCTACTGTGTGGATACCAGCCAGGTCAGCGGCTCATCACAATGGCCGCACCTGGCCCAGGCAGTGACCTCCACGGTTGCCATCCAACACTCCGAGCACAAGAAGCATAGCCGCTCAGTCCCCTCCATCACACCCAGGGCGAGTCCTCCGCGAGGCTCCAGTCAGACACCAATGTCCACTCCAGCTTGTCCAGCAACCACTGTAGTGCAGGTAGTAGTCGGCCACCCTCCACCATCTTCAGCTGTCTCGTGGTGTGTCTCCTAGACCAGGAAACTCCCATCTCCTCTAGGGCGTGGCACCACCCCCTCATTCCCAGACTAGCTGGCGCCATGAGATCTGATAGGCGGACTTACTCCTGGTCACGCTGCTGTAACCCCTTGAGTGAAGAATGAAAACTTGCAGACACACTGACTCCAGCAGGACTTGTCCTGGCATGTTGGCTCTTTTGGTGGTTGCTGGTAGAAACAGTAATTGTAGTAACCCCGTGTCTTCCTGAAAGGAACATTTTTGGCACAGTCCTGCTTGCAGGCACCCGCAGGCTTATCCCGATCACCCTGGGCAACAGGAAAATGCTTTACTGTTTGAAGCAGGAGTTTGAAGCATAATTTCAATAAGCCCAGCATTTGCTGAATGCTGGGTGTGTTTGTAATCCAGTGAGGAATGTCCAGCCTTTACAGAGCGCTGGACACATTTGTAATCCATAGGCGCGATTGCCTGCCGTGGTTGCCACGGGTGATAATGCATGTTACAAAAGTCACTGAATTGCAGGATTTATAATTCAAGTGTTCGTCCCAGCGCCAGTTGGAGCAACTGGGCAAATAAAGACAGCAACTGGCAATGGCTCCCGCTGGTTGCTATGAACCAGGGCACACTTGTAAAATGTCACTGTTTAGTTGGAAAACACATAAGTCCTTCCCCCGGGTTCAATCCTCCCTAATAGCAGAAAAATCACATTTCCTTGACTCAGTTCACTACAGTTGCTAGGGGTAACGACTGGCAGATTTACATAAAAACAAGCAAATCCCGGACAAGCCCCCAAATGTAGCCATTGCCCCCTTGGGCGTTGCTGATTATAGTGGTTCCCCTGATCACACTGCCCTCAGTCACACTTTTTCATCACATCTGGACTCACAGAACAGGCTGGTACTTTGTTTTTGTGTTTTTATTAGGGGATTGAACTTGGATAGGGTAGGGATGGGATACCCATGGGTCAACAGTTCTTTTATGGGACCTCTATATACATCTCAGTATATACACTTCTCCTTCTTAATTCCAGCACAAACACTTGCTGCATGGTTAACTCCTTGTTCCTCTCTCCTCACTTTTGGCCTAGCTAGCACATAGTGAGATGCCAACCGTTTTAGCACAGCCTCTGAGCCGCCCATTACAGGCAGGGACTGCAGGCCCCCAAAGTGTAGCAAAGCACATAATGTGCTAGCTAGTCTGATGGACTACTGCTCCCAGTCCATCCTTGTCCAAAGCCCTCCTGGCTGCAATGGCCCTCTTCACTGCCACAGTGACACCACAGTCCCAACTGGCTCTTGTACTCTTCTCAGACTGTCTCTCCCCCCAATCTGCTCTGGTGTACCTCTTCCAGCTTTTCAGGATATGCATCATCCTCTGACACCTGTCACTTGTAGTTCCTCTCCTGGAGATCTCTCAGATAGTGCTCTCTCTCACTGACTGTCCTCTCCCACTCTTCCTTGTGCCTCTCCTCCAGGATCTCCCTCTATACTCCTGGCTGCACCCAAGCTCTCCTAGGCTGGGGTCACCCCCCCAGACTGGTAGCTCCCTCTAGACCCCGACAGCCTCCACACTATTACATCTCCAATTCTTCCACCCAAACTCTCCTCCCAGACTGGGCTGACCCCAGGCATTTAAGGAGGCCTGCTGCCAATCTAGGTTGGGGATTGGTCAAGGCTCCCTAACATACCTTAGGAAGCTTCACCTCCTCTTCCCCACCCTTTCTTGCAGAACCTTCTGATCCATAAAGGAGGGGTTACCAAGGGGTGTCACTACCTGCAGTCACCAACCACTCCCCGACCCAGAATCAATACAAAACTTTCAGTCAGGCCTGACTAAATTTACCTGCCATGTCAAAAACCTGACACTTAGCACCTACCTACTGTAGAGGACGCTACAGGGGAATTTCTCTCACTTCCTATCCAGGTGTCAGGTGGAAGAGGAAGTAAGGGGACATCTCTCCAATGGGGATGCAAATAAAATAAAAAATTTGATAGAGGTTTTAACTCTTCCTTTCTCTACCCAACACTAAGAAATAGAAGCATTAGACTGAAGACTTCAAGATGGATTTCTACATAGCCTTGGACCTGTTACATTATCCTATTGGTATTGTTATTTTATCTTTAGGTATTGATGTTGATGTAGGTGATCTGGTTCCCGGGCAGGGGCTTTCATACCCCAGAAGTTTTCTATGGTCTCCATTTCTAGTGGTATATTGTAGTAAATTAAAGCGCCACACCAACGTGACCACTGCAACTTTATTCCAATAAATGTCAGGGGGACAATCAAAAGAGCTCCATTGTGTTTTCTTTTACTCCTGAAATGCTATAGTTACTCTTACAAATTTCATATCTGGACCTTCAGTTTACATTTGTTTTTCAAGATAGGTTTCAATACTGGGGTTGAAATCAATCAAGTCCACTTCTCTTAGGTTGGAATAAGGTTATTGACACACGTGCTGGACACTGTCCTTTATTAGGAGAGTTTTGGATACAAGTTTAGTAATAGGGGTATTTATATAGTGTAGCAAAATCATTGTTGGTCAACTGTATTTACAGACATTAGGAAAGCTTGAAAGCACAACTAATCTAAGCAGATTGCCAAATATTTCACACAATAATTAAAAAGCAAGCCCGGTATCTTTGACATTTGCTACAAGGTCATCATGGCCATCAAGCATTCACGCATTACACTGTAGTTACTGTAGCACTACCCCCATAGGGGTTGCAGATGACTGGGTTCCCCATTCCTACGCAGCCAGGCAACAAACAATTTTCCCACACTTTCTCCAGACACAAGAAACAGTCTTTGAGCTTGTTTTTTGTTATTTTATTAAGGGTAATAACTTGGATGGGGATAGGAACTATGGGAAGCCCAACTTGACTTGCAGAAAACCAGGGACAATGTCCTCCCTATGTACACATTTCAGAATTGTCCTCTTTCCGAGCACCAACATTCTCTGATAAATGAAAGATGCAAAAAGTCCCTTACAGACTTGGAACTCTCAGTCCTTTGAAATATACAACACTCTGTGCTACTCTTTTAGAGTACCTCCAATGCCCCTGTAGACACTGGCCCCAGCTCTACTACTGCAGGAAATTCCAGCCCACCTGGCTCCTTCTTCACCAGTCCACCCTGCTGTCTCTCCACCAGCCTGCCTGACTGTTCCAGAAATCTCCCAGGACAATGCTAATTAAGCTTTCAGCACACCACTATCTTCAAGAGAGACCTACTATGTGCGGCAGTCTCTCCCTTGTAAGTCCCTGACCATGCTGTAGTACTCACACTGTCCTCCTTGCTCCCACTGCCTCTCAGGAAAGACTACCTCCAAACCTCCAAACTGCTTCTGTTGTCCAGATCCTCCCAAGCCAGCCCAAGGTAGAGCCCAGGCTCCCCTGAGTATGCAGATCAATCCTCCTGGGCTCCACCAACTAACCTCTAGAAGTTTCTCCAAACTTCCAGACCCAGAGGGAGGCACCAGAGACTTGCCTGCATGAGTCTCCCAGCCTAAGACAAATAAAGCCTGTTCTGGCACTGTTCTAAACCTCACAGAGATGAGCCCGTTTTCAGGCAGACTAAGGGACCCCCCCAGGCACTTTATTTAAAGGAATATTTCATTTTTATTGTTTCACTTTAATTAAAATCACTGCTCCTGAAAAAACTATTGATTTAAAAACTTTTTTTTGCATTGATACATGTCCCCTAGGGAAGGACCCGGGTCCCCATACACTTTTTAGGGCAATAACTTGCATATAAGCCTTTAAAATGAGCACTTTTGATTTTTCATTTTCGGGTTCCATAGACTTTAATGGTGTTCGAATTCGCACACATTTTTTGCCTGTTCGCAAGTTCTGGTGCGAACCGAACTGGGGGGTGTTCAGCCCATCCCTATTCATGACACATTGTTCAACCATAATTCACTTACCAGGCGTAGACTATTTAGAGTTTATGCATTTTTTTCAGGTTCAGTTCTTTGTCAACATAAACAAAGAGATGCTTGTAACAAAGTGGATCTAGCATTACAAATATTTTTTCATATAACCTGCATTCATGCAGATTGTGTAAGTGTAACATCTGCAGGTATTTATCACTTTTCACATGGCTCACAGTATTCTCCCTGACAATGCCTTTATCTGCTTTTCTTATCAGGACACAGCCATCCTTGTAAGGCATTGTCTAGGGCAGTGGTCTCCAAACTGTAGCCCGCGAGCCAAATACGGCCCCATGCTTGCCTTTATCTAGACCTCGGAACACTGTTCCTCCCACTGATGAGACACTATTCCTTTGACTGAAACCAACAACAGGGCATTATTACACCCAATGAAACAAACAATGGGGTATTCTTTCTTCCACTTACATTAACAGTGGGGCACTATTCCTCCCACTGATAACAACAATGTGGCACTATTTCTTTCACCAATAGTAATGTTGGGGCATTATTACTGATCATGGGTGCTATGGAATTTTTTTATTCTTACGGACGCTGGGGCATTTTTTTACTCCCACTGGCCTTAGCTCGCCCCCCTAATATCTCAAGTACAGTAAACTGGCCCTTTGTTTAGAAAGTCTGGAGATCCCCAATATAAGGTTTGCATTTACCAGTGACAGACACTCCATATGGGGCGCAGGACCACTGCCCCCTAATCTATGCACCCAGCCCCTAATTTACATGCGGGGTGCCAGACGCATGGATTCCAATGGGGTTTTTTTTTTTGAAGCACATGATTAGAGCCTGAGGTTCTAATTGGCTTCAAAAAAGGGTGGACTCTGGGCACAGAGCACTGTGGCCTGAGCCCACCCACTTGTGTGACAATAGCAAATTAATATTCACTATAGTCTAACTGCTTCTCCTCCCGGCCAATCAGGAAGCAGGAGGAGCGTGATTGGCCGAGAGGAGAAGCAATTGTATCGACCGCTGCCGGGGGCAGGGAGGATGTACGTGGAGATCTGTAAGATAAGCCTACTCTGCATCGCCGCCAGGAGCCCAGTTGTGTGAGTACCACCCACCGGGGGGAGGAGGGTTTTGTGTGGTCTGTTTGCCGCCAGAGGGGGTCGGGTGGCCTGTTTGCCGCCGCCAGGGTAGGGGGGGATCAGGTGGTTTGTTTGCCACCCCCCTTCCCAGCTGGAGCACCAGCCGCCACTGTAATTTACTTCCAGAACTGAAACGTTGGCTCAGAGAGGACACAGTCATGTAAATACTGGCTGTGCAGTTTCTTTGTGTTGTAGCCATGTCCCCGTAGGGGTTGCAGGAAGTAGTGGTTCACCTGTCACCCTGCCCATCCAGACATCCATCTCAGGCACTCAGACACATAGATCAGTCCGTTACTTTGTTTGTTTTTTTTATTGAGGGGTATTGAACATGGATAGGGATTAGGGAATAATGGGATGCTTAGGCTTCCTATATACACTTCCAGTATATACACATCTCTCTTCACTCCAGCACAAACTCTTGCTGCTTCCCGTTATTCCTCCAGCACAAACTTTCTGCAGACTGTTCCTCTCTCACCAGCACTCTCCTTGCAGCAGACTATCACTCCTCCAGACTGACTAGCACCGCATGGGTAGGCCTGACACACTGACTCAGTCAGACCTCGTGGACCACCTTTTGCAGGCAGAGGCCTCTGGCCTCTTTAGTGTAGAAAACTTAAGGTGCTAGCCGTCTTCTCTTCAGCTACCTCCCCCAGATTGCATGCTTCAGGCCCTGCCAGCCAGCATGGCCACAATGACCACTCTCCACTGCCCTTTCCATAGTCCTCTACTCCACTGGTTCTGCACCCTTCTCCAGCCGCCAACTCCCAGCTCTCCTCAGGCATGCCTCCCCAGTTTTCCTGACTGTGCTTCACCAGCACTCTACTTGCTGCGACCGGTAGTCCTCCTGGAGGTGTGCAGGGATCAAGGCTTGTTTGCCGAAACTAGTCTGCCATTTCTATTTTTGTACTCACTGGTGTGGTCTATATCAATAAATCATCAGAGGATTACGGAGTTGCTGGCTGTTTTTCCTTATCTTTGAATACCATTTTGTATGATGTGTGGGAACACATCACAGCGCAGGCACCCTGGCTACCACTTTCAGTTTGGATTTGCTGTTCCACTTTGCAGAGCGTTGCAACCATATTGCTTGAGTCCTCCTGAAGACTCCTATAGTGTTCTCTCCCGCTGTCCTCTTTCTGCTCTCTCATGTGCCTCTCCTTACAGGATCTCTCTCTCCTCCCGGATGCACCCGAGCCCCAGCCATGGGTCACCCCCCCGACTGGGAAGCTCCCTGTGGGCACAACAGCCTCCACACTCCTTTACTCCATCTCTTCCACCCGACTACTCCCCAACTGGGCTGACCCCAGGCATTTAAGGTGGTTTGCCCCCTGCCAATCCAAGTTGGGGATTGATCGTGGCTCCTTAAGAGACCCCAGGCAGGATCCACCTCTCTTCCCATCTTACCTTCTAGAACCTTCCAGAAGGAAAGGGGAGGTATTAAGAAGTGACCTCACCTGTGAGTCACCAGCTGCTCCCTGAGCCACTCCCAGCCCAGAATCAATACAAACAGGCCTAGCAACCAGCTAGGCCTGCAAAAATTTGCTTACACTGCCAGAGAAACATTCTCACTCTAGCACCTCACTACCTATAGGGCGCTACAGTGTTCACACAAATTTGATACAGACTAGCCCCTGTTGCCATCTCTCGACTTGCTACAATGTTACAACATATTGTCTGAGAGATCACTGGAAAAGTGACTGACTAAATGCTATCTACTATCTGCAGCAGATTGATCATCTCTGACTAGGCATATTCTATTCATCGGAGCTCAAAGGTTCTACCTTTTTTTATCAAAAGCAAGGACTTTTCTGAAAACATATACTGCTCCTGTATATTGTGACAGGTCAAGGAATGAATTCATGCAGGCTTGTCAGGTTGCTAAAGTGTCTACTTTAACAGGGTCAGCCTTGCTAACTAAAACAAGACCCAATACCATATAGACTAATAGCACTGTGGCGGCACACAGGATGCAGCAAAGTGAAACCCATTGCGCTAAAGTGGAACTTGCAGGATATTGCACCGGATAAACATTTCGGTTTATTATATTGGCTCACCGCCAGCTTCCTATTTAGACTATTTAAAATGAAATGAATTCCGTATGACACGAGGAGGGCTAGAAGTGGTGCATTTAGACGATGATAATGTGAGTCAATAATGTTGTGCGTCATTTCATCTGTCCCTTCTCTCAGAGGAATGTATTTAAATCATCAGCACACCACTGCAGCAGTTTAGCAGTGAGGAAACATACGTATACAGTCAGAGGAACGAATGGGCCAAGTGGCACACATGTGCAGTAGGGGCTGCATACAGCTGGGACTTCTTTCTGCAAAGACTGTGTGTTACTTTGCAAGGCAACACGGCGATGGAACAGTAGTGGGAATGAAGTATTTAGGTCGGTGGCTGCCACTCAGTTAAATTGTCTTTGAAGATGATATTTGGGGAAATAAAAACATTTACCATGCAGTGGGTGCCCCTCTCTACTGCAAAGGTTAACTGCTCGTTCATCATGGGGGATAATAATTAAGGTGATATACTTTAATATTTCCTCACTCCTCCTCTGGCAGATGGCGCTCTTGGGTTGCATGCAGGTCTTTGGCATTCCCCCATTCAATACATTACTGCTGGTTCTTCTAGGTATGGTATGATGTCAGAGAGCTGCAATTGGTCAAGCAGTGCAAGGAATGGGTTTGGGGGTACTGGCTGCTTGAAGAGAAGGAAGCCTGAGGAGCAAGAAATAAGGTAAGTATATTACCTTGTTCATGATACACTAGCAGAAGTGGCAGAACAGGTATGGGCAGAAAAAGTTCAAATGTCCTACTGGGGCAGGTGCATCATCTGTTGCTAGGATGCCAGCAGTCTTAGCAAGCATGCAGAAAGAAACTCCGGACGACCGCACTCCTTTGCAATAATTTAATAAATCCAAATCCATGTGTACAGACAAGAGAAGAATTGCTAACGCGTTTCACGCCAACCTAGAAATGGAATAAAGAACGAGGAGTCCGAAGGAAGAGAAGTTCGTCGGTCATGGGGGTTTGGGTAAGGAACGTGACGAACTGGTTAACGTCGAG
>BLSH010089414.1:1540789-1553298 GCA_018402905.1 Glandirana rugosa | reverse complement strand
GCCCCAGACCTGCAAAGAGACAGCCCCAGACCTGCAAAGAGACAGCCCCAGACCTGCAAAGAGACAGCCTCAGACCTGCAAAGAGACAGCCTCAGACCTGCAAAGAGACAGCTCCAGACCAGCAAATAGACAGCCTCAGACCTGCAAAGAGACAGCTCCAGACCTGCAAATAGACAGCCTCAGACCTGCAAATAGACAGCCTCAGACCTGCAAAGAGACAGCCTCCGACCTGCAAAGAGATAGCCTCAGACCTGCAAATAGACAGCCAAGACCTGCACAGAGACAGCTCCAGACCTGCAAATAGACAGCCTCAGACCTGCAAATAGACAGCCTCAGACCTGCAAAGAGACAGCTCCAGACCTGCAAATAGACAGCCTCAGACCTGAAAATAGACAGCCTCAGACCTGCAAAGAGACAGCCTCAGACCTGAAAAGAGATAACAACTGAACTGCAAATAGACAGCCTCAGACCTGCAAAGAGACAACCCAGACCTGCAAATAGACAGCCTCAGACCTGCAAAGAGACAGCCTCAGACCTGCAAAGAGATAACAACTGAACTGCAAATAGACAGCCTCAGACCTGCAAAGAGACAGCCCCAGACCTGCAAAGAGACAGCCTCAGACCTGCAAAGAGACAGCCCCAGACCTGCAAAGAGACAGCCCCAGACCTGCAAAGAGACAGCTCCAGACCTGCAAAGAGACAGCCCAGACCTGCAAAGAGACAGCCTCACCTCCTTGTTGTGGCCATTACATTCTGTCCATGCATTTTCAAGGCAATCCCACCCTCCCCTGAACTACATCTCCCATAATTCTTTGCAGTACAGAAGGGAGGGGGAGGGAGGAACACTGTGCTCTGTTTCCCTCCCCTAACCTCTGTACTGCGGGGAGATTGCAGGGAGGAGGGAGCAGACATAGGAGAGGGGCGGGATGCTGGGAGGGACTGCATTCAGAACACCTGGCAGCTTCCCAGAGGGCGGCGGCCGTGAGATGAAAAGAGCCCGCTCTATCCAGTGAATGAAATTCAGAGGAGGAGCGGCTTCAGCCTGTGTGCAGCTTGTAGCATTGCCACCGCTCCTCCTCTGAGTTTCATTCACAGGACAGAGCGGGCTCTTCTCATCTCACGGCCGCCGCCCTCTGGGAAGCTGTCAAATAAGAATAAGGGATAGTCGGGACTCGGGTGGGCGGCCAAAATGACATGTGGACTAGCGGCCCCGGCCCACCGGGCATATGCCCGGTGTGCCCTATGGACAGTCTGGCCCTGCTGATAACAATAGGGCACTATTCCTCCCATTAAAACCAAACATGGTGGGGTGTGTCTGGATGTGAGAGGAAGGGGACGTGCCATAGTGAGCTCCGGTGCCCGTATCAAACAATCCTGCCTAATCCTGCACTCAGATGAGCCATCCAGCTCAGCAAACACCTACCGCCGGATCAGGGGTTTCTCCCCATTCCATCTATGCTGACTAGAAGCCACTCAAGGAAGAAGCAGATGCCTCCCAAACAGCCAAGCTCTCCGACTGAGACACGTGCAGCGACCATCTTGCCCCAGTCTCAGAGAGCCGGGCTGACGTCTACACTCCGCAAGGACCTGCGGCTGCTACTCACAATGGATCCAGATCCTGAAGGGTCTTCATGGCCTGTGGCAGATATACCTTCCCCAGAGATCTCCTCCACCTCCGCCATCCTGGCTGCAATCGAGGCCAGCAATACTACACTAATGGGCCGGATTGATAATCTGGCAATTGAGTGCGGCCTTATTTGACAAGATTTGGATAAACTCAGAGGCTGACTCTCCACAGCCGAGACCTGCATATCTGCGGTGGAGGATACAGCCGTTACCACCACACAGGAGTTTATAGAATTACAGCGAACCGTAAAACTTCTTATGTCCCGGTCAGAGGACATGGAGAACAGGCTTTGCCTCAATAAGGTGCAGGTGGTAGGCCTTTAAGAGGGATCGGAGGGTACATCTCCCTGTGGCTTTGCTGAATCCTTCTTTAAGGACATCCTCAACTTAACGCAAGTATCTACTGCATATATTGTAGAAAGGGCACACAGGGTACTAACAGGCCCCAGACCACGGGAATCTCCATCTAGACCATTTCTGGTCCACTTCCTAAATTACAGGGATAGGGATCTCATTCTAGCAGAGGCCATAAAACATCCTCAGCTCCAGTATGAAAACACCACCCTGCATTTCTTCCCGGATATCTCCCCGGAGTTACAGAAGCGTAGGCGTTCCTTTGTGGAGGTCCGAAAACAGCTTTGCAAGAAGGGGTTGACCTACGACATGCTTTATCACAGCAAGCTGTGCATGGCATCGTGGCTCAGCCAACGTTTTCGATTCTCCATCATGCTAGGCTTGACACCCTAGCATGATCTTCCTATGAGCAGCCACTGAAAATGCTTACAGGCAGCCCTGTTTGGTGTCCTTACCCCTGGAGGGGCTTGCAGTTTAGCTCAGCACTCCTCTTCAATCAACAGACTGGTTGGTCTTTGTTAAGTCAAAAGTCTTCCCTCTTTATTGTTATTTTTTCTTTTGACTTGGGCTTTTTCTTTTGTCTTTATTCCTTAACTGGTCAAAATTGCAATTATCCACCAGTCCTAACCCTTTTTGCAGGGGTCGTAGCCCCCTCCTCAGAATTTTAGTTTCTGAATTTGGAACTGTAAGGTTATTCTCACTACTTCACCTCTCTAGACTATGCACTAACGTGGCCTTTGGCTCCTAGTAGTTTGTTTTTGCAATTTAGCTGTTTTGGGTTAAGGCCTTGCCGTCTGTATGGAGGAAGAGCTAGCACAGGAAGGGGAGCCACAGTTGCACCTGGGATCATGTTTAGTTTATTATGTTCTGTGTTGTTTAACCATGTACTTGGTGTTGACCGAAGATTATTTTGCTGCCCGTATGATGGTCTATTTTCCGTGTATGTATCACCTTGCTGTGATTTTAGTTTAGTTTAATTTACATTAGACTGAAATCACCCACCATGCTCAATATTGAGCAAAATAAAATTTCTTTGAACAAGGTGATAAAAATGGGCGTCTATTGGCGCTTCTGGCCCAACATGACCACCCCACCACCACTATCCCTACTCCCTACCGGTGATACAGTCTCCACTCGTGAGGACATTTTGGAAGCCTTCCATAATTACTACCATGACCTGTATACCTCCTCACTCTCCTGGGACTTCTGCCCACATTCCCTGTCTTCCACTTTGGACCAGGTGGCTTTGGGCTGGCTCACAGATAATGAGCGTTGGCCTTGGTAAGCCCCTTCACAGCAGATGAAGTGGCAAGAGCTATTGGCTCCTTCCCGTCAGGCAAAGAGCCAGGCCCCATAGATTTCTATAAGACACATGTGCGCTCCTAGCTCCCATCTTAGCTTCATTATACTCCCACTACCACTCTGAGGGCGAGCTACCTGAATCTATGCGGCATGCACATATTGTCTTGATCTATAAGCCTTCCAAGGACCTGAGTTTGTGTGCCTCGTACAGGCCCATTGCTTTACTAAATACCAATGCTAAAATTTTAACCAAACTCCTTACATTGAGATTACAGAAAATACTCCCTACAGTAGTTGATCTAGACCAAACTGGTTTTATGATACACAAATCTACGGATATAAATCTCAGAAGATTACTCATAAATATTCATGCACCTCCTTAGACATTGAAAAGGCCTTCGACATGGCCGAATGGCCTTTTCTGTGGGAGATCCTCCGAAGGATGGGCTTTCCTCTACTTTTTATAGAATGGCTTAAGATATTGTATGCTAATCCTACTGCCTCAGTTAGACTTAGTGGTGGCCTTTCACTCTTTTCTTTACAGGGCTGCCTTCTCTCTCTGACCCTAAATTTGCTATTGGGATGGAGCCCATGGCGGAGGCTCCTCGCACATCTTCACATATTAGGGGCCTGCGTGTGGGCTGGTTGGAGAAGAGGGTAGCTCTGTATGCTGATGATCTGTTGTTGTTTCTAAATGATGCTGGTCCCTCCTTGCAGGGAGTGCTACAAGTATTAAAGACCTACTCCAAATTCACAGGTCTGTAGGTCAACTGGACTAAGTCCTTATTTTTCCCCATTGATCCTGAGGCTTGAGCCTTGGCTCCTTCAGATCTCCCATCTTAAATGTCTTGGAGTATGGGTCTCCCAGCAGGCCTTGGAATACATCTCCCTAAATTTAACTCCGGTCCTACAAGATACTAGGTGTCAGTTGAAGGTGTGGGAATCGCTGCCACTCTCCCTGTTGGGTAGGGTCAATTTGTTAAAAATTGAAGCGTTACCAAAATTTACTTACCTCTTTCGCCACTCTCCCTCTTGGATCCCTAAAACCTTTTTTACTCACCTGCAGCAAATTTTCTCAGTTTTTTTTTTTATGGGGCCCCCACCCTCCACAATATAAAATGTCCACACTTATGAGTACTTCTTCCCAAGGGGGATTTGCCCTCCCAGATTTCTTATAAATATTTTCTGGCCACTCAGTTGGTTACTGCCGTCAGGTGGCTCTCTCCAGACCTTACTAATTCATCCACTATTCTGGAGGCGGTCATTGTTGGATCCTTAGAGGCTCTGCAGGCTCTGGTATTTCGTGGCCCAAAAGCCTTTATCCCCTAACTCCATCTATGATTACTACTATTAGAGTATGGAGGGCCAGATTGGCGAGTAAAAATACCCTGACACTGCAGTGTCACCCACTGCACCTTTCTTTAATCACCTCACTTTTTTATGCCACCAGAGCCGGCTGTGTGGACTAAATAAAAAATTAAATGTATCTCCCAAAAAGTGGACCAGAGCCTATTGCGCCCTTTGGCCTGCCTATCGGATAACTTTAATATGCCCCCTACTTATGATTTTAGTTATAGACAGCTTTCCCACGCCTTCCATAGCCAATTCTGTGGGCCACATTGAAGATTGTCAAGTCAGATCTGGAGCAATTGCTTAGAACTGTAGATCTTGACAAACCCACATCACGTATCTATGCCCACCTGGTGTCGGTCGCCTTACCTCCACTGGTCAAATTAAGGGGGAAGTAGTTGAGGGAAGCACCTCACTTAGACAATGATGATTGCGACGACATCTGGGATCTTCCCTTCAAAACACTGGTTTCTTTGCGTGATAGACTAATTAAACTTAAACTGGTACATAGAACTTACTTTACTCCCTCTAGACTACACGTAATGAATCCCTCTCACTGTTCGGAGTGCTGGAGATGTGGTGATTTCTTCAACATATTTTGGTCGTGCTCTGAGATAGTAGGGTTCTGGACGAAGGTGCTAATCCTCGTTAATAAACATACCTCAACACTGATCCCACAGGTCATTGAAGTCTGTTTATTAGGCCTTGTGGATAATATTCTGCATACTAGAACAGAAAAAAAAAACCTTGTAAACCTTCTTCCTTTCTATGCAAGAAAAGCCATTGCCTTACACTGGAAGAAAAAGGCTCCACCTTCCATTTCCTTCTGGAAACGTCTGATCACCAATAATCTTCTGCTATATAAAGACACGTATACAAACAGGGGATGCCCTGCAAGATACAATAAAGTGTGAGCCAAGTGGTTAAAAGATCCTGCCACGGCTTTCTAGTCACTAAGACATAATGAGGCCTATAGAGGCCTTTTTGCACTCCCGGTAGTTTTGTTTTATACAAGGGAAAACTGAGTCAGTCATCTTTTAATGACATAGTTGGTGGCACCTAGTGGTGCGGGTTCCACGGTCACACCCATCCACTTCGGTGTTGCTCTACTCTCTGGCATTTCTATCCTATTTTGAGTACAAATGTCCCCTGCGTGGGCAACACATATTCATTTACTGAATTGTCTATATATTTGTTCTTCTTGTACTTGTTTTTGTACTTGAAAATATAATAAACATATTTAAAAAAGAAACAAAACAATGATGGGGCTGGGCACTGATGTTGGGACATTATCTACTCCCTCTGGCCACAGTCCGTCCCCCTAAATTATGAAGGACAGTAAACTGGCCCTTTGCTTAGAAAGTTTAGAGACCCCGGACTTAGAGGAAGACTTGGTGGGGACTTTTTTCAAGCAGGGCCACCGAGCTGAGGCAGAAGGTATTTCAGCATTTGGGCTGCACCTAGGTTGGGGGGAATTAATTGAGAGCCCATTGTATTAAAGACATATTTGACCTTTATAGTAAGCCCTCTGTGTCTGCAGGCAGAGTGGAGCAATTCATCCTCAATGTTTACAGCAGATGCACTGAAGTTGTTAAGGTTTTTTCTTAGCAACTCAGCTCAGCTAAGACAGGGTTGTTATTATCCCAGTGGTTGTATGGCATGGTGGGGCAGCAAAGGGAAGGTTAGTAGGTGCTGCAGGGCAAAGCACAGGTTCCCTATGAAGGCAATGCTGATCTTTTCCTTTAAAGTGAATGCAAACCCTTATATATACCCAGCAAAGTGACTGGCCTCAGGTGATACACAGAGATGAAACACATCTTTCTACATAAGTTGTATCTGTTTATCTGCAGCTTCTTTTTTCCATCCATGTAAAGTGCTGAATTTTAAAACTTGTCGAGAATTCAGAAAAAAGGGGGTGACGAACTGAAGTTACACTCTGCAGAGCACAGTGAGGAGAGACCTGAGAGCTGACTGGAGATAAGAGACACGCCACCCTCCACACAGCACACAGGAACAGAGCTGAGGCTGTCGATCAACTGGAGGTCCCTCCCCTGTCACTATTCTTTTCTTGGTGTCAGGAAAACTTTTCAGAAGTGACTCATGCTGAAACGAAGCTGTCATGATCAGAGGGTATGATCATCTGGGACTGTAACTCAAGATCTAGTGACCAATGCAACAACTAAACAGGTGTATCCGGGTATGGGTCCTCACAGAGTGCAGGAGCATTGTGACCCCACGCAAACAAAGGTGTGCCAGAGTATCAGGGTCTAAGGAGTTACCTGGTCTTCACCAGAGCCACTGGAGGTGTAGATGTTGTGCTGGTGCTCAATATTTTGGGGGGTGGCAAACAAACCCCCCTCACTCGCACCGCCGCCACAAGCGGCACCCCCCATCCCCCTCGTGGGAGGTGGCCTTACCTTAGGAGATGACGAGGATTGAGGACAAGGGGTAGGGCTGCTGCTTCTCACTCCAGCCGAGGGAAGAGCTGGGGCTTCTGCTCCCAGCCGAACAGATGTTGCTTCCTAAGACTCCTGACCAATCGGGTCTCAGGACCCGCTTTCCAATTGGCCAGGAGGAGACTCAGGAAGACAATAGTGAATATTAATTTGCTATTGTCACACAAGTGGGTGGGCTCAGGGTACAGTGTCCACACTTTTTTTTAAGCCAATTAGAGCCTCAGGTTCTAATCATGTGCTTCCAGGAAAAAAAAAAAACATTAAAATCCATGCGTCCGGCGCCCTGCATGAATGGGGGGGGGGGGGGCGCCACTGGCGGCACAGTGCGGCAAAATAGCACACTGGAGGGACACAGAATACACACAGAGACTATAGTGAGGAACAGGGCTGTTGATACAAATCATGGGGCCCCATACAGCCTACCTGACAGGGCCCCCCTCCTCCAAATAACATTTTTGCTAAAATGCAATGCTATGCTTTGCAGCCATGGCAGAAATGATACCCCCATCGAACAAGGTCCATTTAAGTGAACAGCACAGAGGCAATATCTGCACCCCCCACAGTAAGTGTCACGTACCTGGTGGTTGAGTCTGGCTTATGCGGGGGGCAACCTCTCTTGCGGCCCTGGCTCGCGAACCCCTGGTAGTGCAGACAGGGAGCTCGGGAGCGCAGGGGAGCACGAGGGCTGGACAAGTCTCTGTAGGTGGGTATGAGTCCACTGAAGCTCGTGCAGACTGAAGGATGGTGGTGCGGTCCGGGTCGGCAACTGGCTGGCAGCAAGGTACAGAGGGATCAGGCAAACGGGTAGTCGGGTACAGGCTGGGTCGGTAATGGGCAGGCAACTGAAGTACAAAGGGCACAGGCAGGAAAGTGGTTGTAAACAATCCAAGGTCAAGGCAGGCAGCAAGTAGCAGAGTCCAAAGGGGAAGCTGGGGTCACAGGAACAGGAAGTCTTCACAGAGCAGACACTGGGGGTAAACTGGTCACCGGAACGCTGTAGAACGGACAGCATCTGCTGCAGGGTGTTGTCCAGCTAAATCCAGCCATTGGCGCGCACACGGTCACAGACCACAGAAACGGCCATTTTACTGACAGTGAGTGATCGGTACCGTTCATTCAAGATGGTGAGCCCCCTGCCCTCCAGGGGCACAGATACTAGAACCGATCCCCCTGCAGTGTAGCTGGAGGAAGAAAAGAAAAGTAGAAGCCGGGAGCACTGCACAAGAGTAACAAGTGTCAGCAATAAGGCAGTACTGCTGGCCCTCCTACTAGGCAGGTGCCCAGGCCCCCCTTTTGAACTGATGAGGCCGGGCCCAGTACAGGAGGGTTGGCTGTACTGCCTTATTAGTGACCCTTCTGAGACAGACACACACAGCAACAGGAAATGAAGGAATCCACTGAGAGAAACCAAAGGGGATATACTGCACAGCCAGAGGGAAAGACTGAGAACCAAGACAGGATCAAACAACATACAGAATAAGGGAATACTTAACAATATAGCAATAAATAAAAGAAAAGGAATCCCGCTCTCACTCCAATATACAACAGAAAAGGGGATAGCTCCACAGTTGACAGCCCGCACAGCAAACAGACCAGCTTGCAAAGTCAGTAAATTCAAAAAATGGCAGCACCAAAAAAAGTTTTTCTGTCAAGTATATCCAATTATACAGAAAATATAACAAATATGTACCCTCAAGGGTACTGAAAGCAAAGTATCATTAAACCAGTTCAGAGTGATATTAACCAATGTTCGTAGTAGAAAAAGAGAAATCCTCCTTCTAGAAGCAGAAGGGGTAAACTCTTACCAGATACCAGTGGAGTATAGGCTGCATGAGATCCTGGAATCGCCTGGTAGCATCCGGTCTTCAGGTCCTCATTCAGACTTCTTCTCAAGATATGCCACCGCTGACATCCGTCTCGAGGTCCAGATACCAGTGGGATATAGACTGTGTGGGATCCTGGAAACACCCGGTACTATCCAGTCTTCAGGTCCTCAATAGAATTTCGTCTCAAGATGTGCCACCACCAACATCCGTCTCAAGATCACTCCAAAAATGGATCAAAGGGGGGGGTCAAACCGTATGATTCCAACAGCCCATGTGGAAAGTGGGAGAAAGGAGGAGACCCACCATAGTGTGATGACGTTTCAAAATTTATTCCACAATAATTCTGAACACTTATTTTTGAGATTAAAATAGAGCTCTTTGAATAAAAATGTTGTTGGTGACAGAAGGGAAGACCGGACCCAACGCGTTTCGACGCCAAAGGTCATCATCTGGGGCTGAAGACTGGATGGTACCGGGTGTTTCCAGGATCCCACACAGTCTATACCCCACTGGTATCTGGACCTCGAGACAGATGTCGGCGGTGGCATATCTTGAGAAGAAGTCTGAATGAGGACCTGAAGACCGGATGCTACCGGGCGATTCCAGGATCTCATACAGCCTATACTCCACTGGTATCTGGTAAGAGTTTACCCCTTCTGCTTCTAGAAGGAGGATTTCTCTTTTTCTACTACGAACATTGGTTAATATCACTCTGAACTGGTTTAATGATACTTTGCGTTCAATACTTAACAATAGCAAACGCCAGAGGAACAGGAGGGTCCAGCTTTAGCGTGGAGACATGTTGCTCAAACACCAAGTCACAGGTGCACAGGCCTTTGGGTGGAGTGGGGGAGTGACAGGAACCCGAGCAACTTGAACAGGAAGTGAAATCCGGTGCCGGATCAATGTACACGGAGCCGTGACAGAAGCAGCAGACAGAAATGACACTTAGTACTCTTAAAGTAGTTGTAAAGCCGCCCCCAGCCCCCCCCCCCTCCCCCCCAAAAAAAACCCTGTAAAGAAAAGCATAATGAGCTAGTATGCAGGGCATACTAGATCATTATGAAACACTTACCTCGGAACAAAGCTGTTGCAGTGGTCTCGGCACACCGCTGTGACCAGCGACATCAGTCTTCCGGGTCTGCATCAGGAGATATTTCCTGGACATACAGGTAAGCCTTATTGTAGGCTTACCTGTAGTTTAAAGTGGTTGTCATGACTTGACAACCACTTTAATTGAGACAAGTACACACTATAGAGCGATAGACTTTGTTCATATTTCATGTCTGAGGTTTACAACCCCTTCATGCCTAAGCCTTTTTCTGACATTTGTTGCTTATGAGTTAAAATCTGTATTTTTTGCTAGAAAATCATTTAGAACCCCCAAACATTATATATATATTTTTATCAGAGACCCTATAGAATAAAATGGCATTTGTTACAATATTTTATGTCAAACTGTATTTGTGCAGTGGTCTTTCAAATGTAATTTTTTTTGGAAGAAATACACTTTCATGAATGAAAAAAAAAAAGTAAAGTTAGGCCAATTTTTTTGTATAATGTGAAAGATGATGTTACGCCAAGTAAATAGATACCTAACATGTCATGCTTTAAAATTGCGCGACAAACTACGGTATCTAAAAAATTTCCATAGGCGACTCTTTAAAAAATTCTACAGGTTACCAGTTTAGAGTTGCAGAGGAGGTCTTTTGCTAGAATTATTGCTCTCACTCTAACAATCGTGGCGATACCTCACATGTGTGGTTTGAATACTGTTTACATTTGCGGGCACGACTTACAGTATCTCACAAAAGTTAGTACACCCCTCACCTTTTTGTAAATATATTATTCTATCTTTTCATGTGACAACACTGAAGAAATTACACTTTCCTACAATGTAAAGTAGTGCGTGCACAGCTTGTATAACAGTGTAAATTTGCTGTCCCCTCAAAATAACTCAACACACAGCCATTAATGTCTAAACCACTGGCAACAAAAGTGAGTACACCCCTAAGTGAAATTGCCCAAATTGGGCCCAATTAGCCATTTTCCCTCCCTGGTGTCATGTGACTTGTTAGTGTTACAAGGTCTCAGGTGTGAATGTGGAGCAGGTGTGTTAAATTTGGTGTTATCGCTCTCACTCTCTCATACTGATCACTGGAAGTTCAACATGGCACCTCATGGCAAAAACTCTCTGAGGATCTGAAAAAAAAGAATTGTTGCTCTGCATAAAGATGGCCTAGGCTATAAAAAGATTACCAAGACCCTGAAACTGAGATGCAGCAGGGTGGCCAAGACCATACATCAGTTTAACAGGACAGGCTCCACTCAGAACAGCGACTTGCCATGATCGTCCAAAGAAGTTGAGTGCAGTGCTCAGCGTCAAAGAGGTTGTCTTTGGGAAATAGACGTATGAGTGCTGCCAGCATTGCTGCAGAGGTTGAAGGGGTGGGGGGGTCAGCCTGTCAATGCTCAGACCATACGCCACACACTGCATCAAATTGGTCTGCATGGCTGTCGTCCCAGAAGGAAGCCTCTTCTAAAGATGATGCACAAGAAAGCCTGCAAACAGTTTGCTGTAGAGAAGCAGACTAAGGACATGGATTACTGGAATCATGTCCTGTGGTCTGATGAGACCAAGATAAACTTATTTGGGTCAGATGGTGTCAAGCGTGTGTGGCGGCAACCAGGTGAGGAGGACAAAGACAAGTGTGTCTTGCCTACAGTCAGGCATGGTGGTGGGAGAGCCATGGCCTGGGGTTGCATGGGTGCTGCCGGCACTGGGAAGCTACAGTTCATTGAGGGAACCATGAATGCCAACATGTACTGTGACATACAGAAGCAGAGCATGATCCCCTCCCTTCAGAGACTGGGCCGCAGGGCAGTATTCCAACATGATAACGACCCCAAACACACCTCCAAGATGACCACTGCCTTGCTAAAGAAGCTGAGGGTAAAGGTGATGGACTGACCAAGCATCTCCAGACCTAAACCCTATTGAGCATCTGTGGGGCATCCTCAGACAGAAGGTGGAGAAGCAAAGAATCTCTAACATCCACCAGCCCCGTTATGTTGTCATGGAGGGGGGGAAGAGGACTCCAGTGGCAACCTGTGAAGCTCTGGGGAACTCCATGCCTAAGAGCTGGAAAATAATGGTGGCCACACAAAATATTGACACTTTGGGCCCAATTTGGACATTTTCACTTAGGGGTGTACTCACTTTTGTTGCCAGCGGTTTAGACATTAAAGCGGAGGTCCGGGCTAAAAAAAAAAATTAAAAGTCAGCAGCTACACATACAGTAGCTGCTGACTTTTAATATTAGGACACTTACCTGTCCTGGACGTTGTTTTCACTCATGTGGGGATTCACTTTTACAGGTTTAACCCGGGTTTCACAGTTATAAAACACACCGGTGGTAATAAAAGGTCGAGAATCCGTACCTCAAGGGGTCTCGAAGTGTCCAACGGTGACCTCAGGAGAAGGGGGGGAGGTACTGTTGTATTGCCCCGACCACCTACAATCTCTAAGAAACGAAGAGGTGGAAGACAGACTCCTACGGGGTGTCTACGAGTTATCCCAAATCCAGACCTCTAC
>BLSH010089414.1:1509093-1521346 GCA_018402905.1 Glandirana rugosa | reverse complement strand
TATAAAGCTTACCCTTTTTTTTATACTTTTGATAAACTTACTGTTGCACTCATGCTTGCCTTTTTAGCAATCATGGTTCCCTATGTACACATGAATGGCTGTATGCATTCATAAGTCTTTACTTGCTAACAACTAAACCCTGAATGTATATGATATTAATTGCTTTATACACATTGTATAAAGAGATCCATCGATTTACCATTTTAAGGTACAGTTGCAAGTTATGTGATCTTGAAATATGCAATGGTATCCATCCTGTGTGTCTCCAAGCAACCTATACAACTCCCTTGTAGCCTTACATAGCAGGTTATAGCGTATTAGAATTTGTATACCTTTCCCTTACAGATCCTTATGTGAAGGTGTCGTTAATGTGTGACGGGAGGAGACTGAAGAAAAGGAAAACATCAACAAAGAGGAACACATTAAACCCAGTGTATAATGAAGCCATCGTGTTTGACGTGCCGCCAGAGAATATTGATCAGATCAGTTTGTTAATAGCAGTGATGGATTATGACCGGTGAGATATTACAATGAATTCAGTGCAATTACCTGAGTCTACTCAATGGGAGTCAAGGGTTTGAAAGGCATCTTTTATGTATAGTCAGCATGTTCATTGTTTGCTACTTTGGTTTCCTTTTCATTTATTATGTAGGGCCAAGGATAATGTTAGAGTGGCAGTATAAAGCCTAATAATTTAAGTGGCATATCTAATACATGCAGTGTTTGCAATGACTATACAATCTTTAATACTACGTTATTTGTTAAAATTGGGCAATTAAGAGTTTCTAATTTCCCAACAAGCTGAAAATTGTTTTATATTACTGGGCTGGAGTCATTATGTGTTCATGTTAT
Organism: Glandirana rugosa; assembly: GCA_018402905.1. Classification (NCBI taxonomy): domain Eukaryota; kingdom Metazoa; phylum Chordata; class Amphibia; order Anura; family Ranidae; genus Glandirana; species Glandirana rugosa. The sequence continues at coordinate 1,520,494 of BLSH010089414.1, read as the reverse complement.
TGCCTGGGCTAGTCTGCTAATCATATTACTGGGCTGTAGTCATTTCTTTTAGGGTTAAATGGGAAGGATACTTTTGTTATAGTCCCATGTCAAACAAGTTGGGCTGAATACCCCAAAGGTTTCCATGGTGCTCGCTATTCAAGCAAAGGACAAATAGATCTTTCAATGACAGTGAGACATGTGTCTGTTTATGGCCATTCTTTAAAGTTGAACTCTAGGAAAACAGCTAAATTCACCATGAAATCCATGTATTGGGGCATTCTTTTTTTTTTTTATCTGTCAAAGAGTTTGTATTTCTGTCCATCCAGTTCTGAGATTTACACATGCAGCAAAGAAAGCCCTGCAGGGTATCTGATTTGTATCTGCTGCAGTTTAGTAATATTTGTAGTTCTGGTCCCTAGCCCATCCTATGACTGGACAATGAAGGGTGAAGCTGCAAACTGATGAACTAATTTCTCTGTCACTCAGTTCTCTCCTTCTATCAGCTTACTAGCACATTAACATTACACTATAAGTGAGTGGCCCCTTGTGCTACCCTCCCTCCTTCAGTCTGAGCTCCTCTGCCCATGTATTAACTACAGCGCTGCATTAATTGCGTTTTTGGACCTGCCTGGAGTTCAACCTTAAAGAACCTTAAACAAGCTATAAATGAACCAGTACTTGCATGTACTGTACATGTCTAGCAATTAAATGTTAAAATTAATATCCTTATGTAAATGTGTTGAGGCATGCCACTGGCATACATTTTCTAACACGTTTCAATGTACTGCATACGGAAAAAACATTATGTAACATTTTCACAGTGTAGGTCACAATGAGGTCATCGGGGTATGTCAAGTTGGCAACGATGCAGAGAGCCTAGGCCGGGAACACTGGAACGAAATGCTGTCGTATCCCAGGAAGCCCATCGCCCACTGGCACCCACTTGTAGAGGTAAGATTGGCATCATTTTTCAATATGGAGGTTTTGGATTCTGGACAGCTCCAGCATTAAAAAAAATGAGTTAACCATGTAACAATGTCACGGGGAAGTATCAGGATATAAGTGTATAACAAGGAACCTAAAAACATAAGCATTTTGTTTCATGTGGGCACTAAAGCATAACTGCAGAAGGTACATATATCTGTGGGGAAGTGAGGACATCATAGAGCCCAAGTGTGATGTCAACTCTACACTATTAATGTTCATTATCCGCTGTGAGTTATATACAGTATATTTTGAATAGAGTAAAGCAGCTTACCTTTTACATATTTTTTTTCTTTGTTATTCTGTCTTCTGCTGTGTGTAAGCTACTACTAGGTCTATTAGGTTTACTGAACTAAAAAAGAAATAAATATATCTTTGTAGTTGGAAAGTGTCTACAAAATTTTATCACTGCATGGGCTAGATGGGACAGCTAATAGTTTTTCTACGAAATATGGAATGACTTCTATACAGATTTTGCACAATAGAGTTTGGTGAATGCAATCACATACCTTTTTTATCTGGGAACCCCAACAGGGAAGCCCCCTTTCCTTATCACCACCACGGTCCTCAGTTTCAGACTCCTTGACATGGCTGTGAACAATTGAGCTTGTTTTTTTCTTAGGTGAGCCACAGGTGTTTCCAGCCTGTTTTCCAAATATTGATATGGAAAGACTATCAGAGGTGATCAAAGACAACTCACAGAACTTTTAGCAGCACAATAATTGTGTGTTGAGAAGAGTAGTCGCTTCACAAAAACAAACTGGTTAATGCATTGGTCACTGCTAGACCTTGCAAAAATGCTGTTTGGTGCGAATGTTATGTTCTCTTGTTGCTCTCTGTTTACGCCAGCTATTCTCAACTAGGGTTCTGTGGAACCTTAGGGTTTCTCCATAAGTTGTTAGGGGTGTGTTGAGCTGTGGTTGATTGTCCTCTCACCAGCTGGTTCCTGCATAGATCCAGGGTAAACACCACTTGGCAAAGCCAGTGACATTATACAATCATCTTTTTAGCTGTATGTAAGGGGGCATTCCTCCATCTGACCACCAATGTAATGGGCATTCTCCCCACTGAATTGTTTTTTTCCAAGGGTTCTCAAATAGGTTCTTCTAGGGTAAAATGTTTGAGAAAGGCTGGTTTACACACACCAATTAGCCCTGAAGAAGGTGACACAGATCCACAAAATGTGTAGGGTTTTAACTAGTTATCCAATAACCTACACCTCTAAAGACATTTGGTGCTTCTTCCAGTCTTTTTATTCCCCTCGGCTTTGGGCATTATCCCTTTAAAAAGTTGAGCACACATCCCTTCTTAGCAATGTAGACCTGGCATGGAATGAAACCCAATCTCACTTCACCTAAAATTTGTAAATGAATTATGGTGGGGACGGAGTTTACTGTCTTGCATTCCACGCACAGTGCCATCAGCAGATTTAAGTGAAAAAAAGTTACATGAGAAAATGTAAATGCTCTGAAATGTAATTATTCATTGACACTAGTTAAACTATGCCCCACGCATTTCAGCTTTGTATTGCTGAAAGCAAAACCCAAGGTGTTTAATTGTGAATCAACCTCACAGCCTCCTAATTAGAAGTTCGTTTTAGTCTGGAGAAGTGAAGACAACCCCTGTCTCCAAGCAATATAACATTCACTCCCTAGTTATTTTGAACAAGTGTTTTTAGAAAAGTATTTAATATTCTAGCAAATTACATTTTTGGGAAACTTAGAAGACAAAGTTTTGCTCTACAGTGTAATTTATGCCATGTTACTTTATTATTATAACTATTATTATTCAGGATTAATATAGGACCAACAGTTATAGGGAGACAATACAGTTACAATACAATACAACACACAGGGGTTAAGAGGATCCTGCTCATAAGAGCTTACAATCTAATAAAGTGGATTCAAAGTAAAGGTGTAGTTTGCCCACACAGGAAAACGCAACAAGTTAAATTAATTTAGTTCTTCCATGTATCGTTCAGCTGTGAAGAACATTTCTGGTTTGCCTACAATATGCTGGATAAATACCTTGAAATGAGGCTGGCGGCACTCCAGGCTTGATGCAATGTAAAAATTTATTTGAATTCCAAGAAGATCATTCAAAAGTATACATGGAGCTGGATACAAATGGAAAGGTAACGCGTTTCACACGTCTAGCGTGCTTCGTCACAACGGTTGTGACGAAGCACGCTAGACGTGTGAAACGCGTTACCTTTCCATTTGTATCCAGCTCCATGTATACTTTTGAATGATATTCTTGGAATTCAAATAAATTTTTACATTGCATCAAGCCTGGAGTGCCGCCAGCCTCATTTCAAGGTATTTATCTATATCTGCAGCAGCAACAGGGTGAAGCACCCAGGGGATAGCAATCTACCACTATGAGTGTTTGAGTCTCCTGGAGCAGCTAAATGGTATTTGGATTACAATATGCTGGAGTTGTAGCTTTTGCGGGACTATGAATTACTAACTGATTGGCCCAGTATGTATATGTCGGGGGAGGGGGCTTTAAGGCGAATTCCAGGTCAAAATTAAAAAAAAAATGATATGCAGTACATGTTTGCAATACATGTACATTAGCCTGTGTTTCATTCTTTTAAAGACCCTGCAAGTACATAAAGTACCTGTTGATCTGCCAGAATTGTATTCCTAAGTCTTGTTTACTGGGAACGTTGGCCCTCCCAGTTGTCTTTTTTCAAACTCCTTAAAGCAGACCTTTACCGTAAAAATATTTTAAACACATATGCATGTAACTCTGCATGCTCAGCAGGACAAACATTACAATTTTAATAAAACATGCCATCAATTCCTCAGACTTTTTTTTTCCACATTTCCCAAGTCATCAGTGTCTTGAAATAGCCAGATCTCACGAGATTTCATGAAATAGTATATTCTCTTCAGTGTCACAGGTTGGTCATCCCAGAGAACCTAATAGTCTTCCATTTTGATACCTATGTCATGTACATAGTCTCAAGTTCCCCTTTTTAGAGAGATGGTCCATTTTTTGACCATGTTTTGTCTTTATTTATCTGTAGTTGTCCATCATTTAGGTCTAATGCATAAATATGTAGTACTAAAAGGGTACAAATTTTTTACCAAACTATCAATTATTTTCAATTGGTAGCTTAAATTAGTGATGCTGCTCACAGCAACCAATAAAATGTCTATTTTCAGCTCTTAGGCACTTTGAAAACAAAAATGGATTTTGTATTCATAAGCATCAGTTTTTGCTTTTTAAAATGGGCATTGTTACGTAGATAATTAGGTTAAACAGAAAGACACGTGTCTATTACATTCAACCTCAAAATAAAATAAAAAAATGAGAAGCCCTAATTTATCCAGGAAAAGGCACAAAAAATATAAAGCATGGTCCAATTTGCTTCAACAGGGGAAAAATGCCTTCCTGATCCCTAATGGCAATCGGATTAATTCATGGATCAACATTCTACTATGTATTTTTAGAAATGTAAGTAACCCTTTATATTTTGTTCACTGGTGATTAAACTTTTTTATCTTTCAGTCTTGAGGGGTGATCTCATGTATTTACTAGAGGCCTTACATTTAACAATTTACAGCTAAATATATTATATGTTCCATTTATATATACAGTATTTGTATAAAATATATAATAACCTCTCTGGGTTACTTCTCAAGGTTCAATAAATTAGGTTCATTTGGCCCTTCTTTATATCTACTTAATTTAGCTGCCCTTCTCTGAAATATAACTCTTTATTCAACATGTCATGCTAATACTTTAGGGAGAAGTTGCTTGCTCTCAATTATGTCTATGTCTCTTTTAATACAATTGGATTTCTTCTTAGACGTTTGGCATTGCATACTGGTGTTAAGCCTATGATGTACATCATATCCTCCCTTGACTGCATGTTGCTTTAGTATTATTAACCCCACAGTATAACTACATCATCCACATTAAGCTTATTTAACACCATAGTTAACCAATCTTTCAGTATATCTAGGTGCACGTGTAAACTGGAGACATCTTCTATGAATTGTATTACATGGTTTTGTATCATCTCCAAACACTGAAATGTTACTTTGGGTTCTAAACATTGTATCATTTGTACATAGATTAGAGAAAAATGGTTCCAAAAAATGAACCTTGCGGTATACTACTTTAATGTAAGAGTAGTGGTGGTCAACTTGAAAATTATGAGACACAAGTAGTGCCCCCGACACTTCCAGAGGACTACACATTGCAGTGCAGTTTTTTGTGTCGAGGTGCATCATTTTAGGCAGCTCATTCAAACTTATTGGGATGCAACATACCTGAACACCCATTTTTTCCATTGTTGGGGTCAGTGGCAGTATTAATAGCCCACAGCATTGATGTAAGTGGTGGCAATAACTACGAGCTTTGATGTTAGGGGCTGCAATAATAACGCCCAACATTGGTGCCAGTGGCTACAATAATAACCCTCAGAATTGGTGTTAGTGGTGGCAGTACCAAACTTCCGCATTTATGCCAGTAACTTTTACAATAATGGCCAGCATAGGTGCCAGTGGGTACAATAATAGCCCCCAGAATTGAAGTCAGTGGTGGCACAAATGAGAAGAGGGGGTTTTTGGACTCAAAATGAGGACATAACAACCTAATTTATGTGCCTCCATCCCCATATCTGAAATAAAATAAAAAGGAAGGTTGGTACTTTGAATGAGGCAAGTGGCACAAAACTGGTAAAATGATTAATACATAACATATTTATTGGTAAATTCATGACACACAGACAGGCTGAGAAGGGAATAGAGGGGAGGAGCAAGAGATGCGGGGCAGGTAGTCAGTATGCCTGCACTAGCAAGCCCTGACCACACAGACTAGTACAGTCAAGTGTCGGAGCCTGTCAGGATTTGCGGTGGCCGGCGGGACCGTATCCAGGATGGGTGGGAGGTATGGAATGCCCAGCAAGTGGAGGCGGGGGAAGAGCCGGAGCCAGCACTACAGCGGATCCGTCCGCCCCTGTCCCCTGCATTCCAGATTGCTAATTGCAGGACTGCACCCACCTGATAAGAGACTCGGGGCTATGGGCCCCAGACTCAGGGCTTTAGCCCCAATAGCCACCCCCTAGCAACGCCCCTGTCCCCCAGCATTGATGTTAGTGGCAGTACTATTACACCCCCCCCCAACCTAGGTAGTCAGTGCTGTTAACCCCCCCTTACACTAGTTGTCAGCTGGAACTACACTTGAGCTGGCAGGCCACATGTTGGTTACTAGAGCATTTGACTATTCAGAGTAAATTTATTGCAGCTCTAGGGATGTAATCTTTAACCACTTCAGCCCCGGAAGGATTTCCAGCTTTAGGACCGGAGCCCTTTTTGCGATTCGGCGCTGCTTCGCTTTAACTGACAATTGCGCGGTCGTGCGACGTTGTACCCAAACGAAATTTGCGTCCTTTTTTTCCCACAAATAGAGCTTTCTTTTGGTGGCATTTGATCACCGCTGCGTCATTTCAGAACGCCGCTATAAACAAAAGAAGAGCGACAATTTTGCAAAAAAAACCCAAATTTCTTACTTTTTCCTAAAATACAAATCCAAAAAAAAAAATATAAAAAAACATTTTTTTTCACCATTTTTGGCCGATTTATATTCTTCCTCATATTTGCGATAAAAAAAATCGCAATCTGCGTTTATTGATTGGTTTGCGCAAAAGTGGTCGCGTTTACGGATGATGAGAATTCATTTTTGGGGTGTTTAATTTTTTTTTATTTTTTACTAGTAATGGCGGCAATCTGCGATTTTTTGCGGTACTGCGATATTTCAGCGGACATGTCGGACCATTTTGACACTTTTTTGGGACCATTGGCATTTATACAGCGATCAGTGCTATAAAAATGCACTGATTACTGTGTAAATGTCATTGGCAGTGAAGGGGTTAACCTGCAGGGGGTGCGCTAAGGGTTAACTATGTTCCCTGGGCGTGTTCTAACTGTATGGGGGCTTGCCTAGCTGGGGAAGGGAAGTGGTCACAGCCTTCACGTACAGGAAGGCTGTGATCACAGCCCTTCCCCCTCACACAGAGCGGAGGTCCGTGTTTACATACACGGACCTCCGCTCACTCGCTCTGGGGGGGCCATCGCGGGTAGCCGGCGGCAATCGAAGCCACCGCACCCGCTCCCTTGCCCCCCCTGGACACAGTGAGCGCGCGGGCGCGCCTCCGGCAGCGCGCGCGCGATCACTAAACTCGTTCCCGCAGCCGCCGTCGTATGACGGCGATTTGCGGGAACGAGCCACTTTGCCGCCGTCAGATGCCGATCGGCGGTCGGCAAGTGGTTAAGTTAGCTTACTGTCCATGGACATGGAAAGTGACCCTGTTCAGATCTCCACACATATAGTATTGTGGTAATGTTTTAGGCAGGTGAGAAAAAATGCTGTAAATGAAGATGCTTTCAGAAATAGAAATGTTAATAGTTTCTTTTTATCAATTAACAAAATGGAAAGTAGATGAACAGAACAGAAATCCAAAAAAAAATGAATATTTGGTGTGACCACTCTTTGCCTACAAAACACCATTGATCCTAACCACATCTACAACTCTGTTTGCAGAAATGCAGCCGCAAACTTGCAAGGAACCTCCACCATGCTTCAGTGTTACCTGCAGACACTCATTATTGTACCGCTCTCCAGCCCTTCGCGAACAAACTGCCTCCTGCTACAGCCAAATATTTAAAATTTTGACTCATCCATCCAGAGCACCTGCTGTCTTTTTTCTGCACCCCAGTGCCTATGTTTTTGTGCATTGTTGAGTCACTTTGCCTTGTTGCTATGCCGGACGAATGGCTCTATGGCCACAATTCTTCCATGAACACCACTTCTGGCCAAACTAGATGGATGTAGCCCCAGTGTGCTGATAGCACTGCTGGACATCTTCCGATGTTGAAGGAAAGTAAACACTCTGTGTTTTTCATCTGCTGCATTAAAGTGGTTGTAAACCATCTAATATACCCAATGAAGTGGATAGCCTCAGATGATACACAGAGATTAAACAAATCCCCCTGCATAAGTTGTACTTGTTTATTTCTTATTCTTCCCTACGCCCCTTCAAAAGGGCAGAATCATGTTAAAATCCTTCCCCGTCTGTTAGTTTCCAGAGGAGGGGGCAGAGAGCTGCAGTTACAGTTTGTGAGAGCTGATTGGAGGAAAGGGACATTCTCCCCTTTATACAGGCACAGGAGTGAAGGAAGGATACAGAGCTGTGAATAGACAAGCTCCCTCCCCGTCACAAATTTATCTCATGTGTCTGGAAAACTGAAGTGACTTATGCTGATAAAAGAGGAACTAAGCACCAGAGAGAAATAACGCTTGGAGGTTTGGAGAGAGATAAGTAAACACTACAGATATATGTGCTTTCCTTAGATTTCATGACTGCGGTTTACAACCACTTTTTTATTTAAAAAATCAAGTTTATTTGTATGTAAAGCATATAAGCATGGTACATGTCATACATTGCAGACAACAAATGATGGAGGTTGAAGTACATATGGATAGCAAATTGAAGTAACTAAACAGTGCAACATGTGCAGTTATAGCGTGTTATCATAGATGCCAAAGTATAGCTCATAGATAACAAAGTATAGCTCATAACTCTGAGCATATGATTTTGGAATATGTTTATTAGGTACATAAGACTAGAATTCATAAGGGGTATTTGGGAGCATATCCTACGTTCCCACTGAGGATCGTAAGACAGGACTTGTTCATTGCATGTGTTGGAGAGCTCCAACCATCTATCCCAGACCTTATTGTATTTGGCAGGACAACACCATGATGGTATACTACTTTCTTGTATAGCAGAGTTGAATTTCTTTCTATGATCCAAGCTTGGAAGGTAGGGGGAGTTGCTTGCATCCAATGACGAGCCACCAATATCCTAGCACTAAAAGAGTTTTGTAAAGAAAAGTGGCAAGGAACTGGTCTATATTGATGTCCAGGAGTAAACCTAACACACAAGATTTCAGGTCTAGTTGGAAAGGGGATCTCATATGGTCATGTAAAAACTTGATAATTTGCACCCAGTAATTTTGAATATCTGGAAAGGTCCACATTAGATGAAAAAATATGCAGGGGTGGCCAGCACATCAAGAACATAGTGGGCTATAATTTGAACAATATTTAGAAATTCTCAATGGAGTTAGGTAGGCTCTATGTATTATGTATAATTGTGTCAATCGCTCAGATAGTCTAGGTGAAGTCTTCGTATTTTCTAATATTTCATCCCATTATGACTCTTCTAGAGGGCCAACGCAATGTGGTATATACCAGTAATGTAGATATTAATTTGGTAGGGTCTTCACTTGTAATTATGTCCACTAAGGGTAAGGTTTGTAGAGTGGGGAAACTCTCTGAGAATTGGGTTTGGAGGGCATGTCTTAGCTGCAGGTACCTAAATAGTATGTAGAAAGGGAGCTCAAATTCCTCCTTTAGTAATTGAAAGGGCCTCACTCCTGTGGGAGTAAGCACCTGTTATAGGTAGATTACAACCTTAGAAGCCCACAGATCAATGTCTGGGATAGAGGATAGTTCCTGTAATTGGGGGTTATGCCACAAGGGGATGTGCGTGTGGTAGGGAACAACATTGACTCGCATTTAAGCGCTAACTCCCATATGCGTTTGTGGTGAAATAGCATGGAGTCTCAGGTGTTGGTTGTGCCTTGGTATCCCTTACCTCTGAAGAGCACATGTAGGGGAGAGTGTGCAGTGCAGTTTGGAAGCCTACAGATTAACATTTGGTACCTAAGTGCATCTGATTTGTGAAGGTAATAAAAATGAGAAAGTTGGGCTGCTATGTAGTATAAATGAAAGTCTGGTAAGGGCTGTGGTTGGGTTTTTAAGAGTGAGTCAGGACAGTTTATGCCTTCCAGGCCCCCAGATAAATGTGTTGAGAATGCTGTCAATTGTTTTAAAGATTTTTTGAGGGATTAGGACTGAGGAGTGCCACAATATATATAGGAACTTAGGCAGGAGAATCATCTTGGTTAGGTTTATCCTCCCCATCACCCCCAGTGGAAGTCTTGCCCAGGATTGTGTACGGGTTTTTAGGATATTAAATAGCAGTTCTATGTTGTTAGTTATTATATATTCTTGGGGCACTCTGGTGACTTGTACTCCTAAGTATTGGATTGAGGATACCCTATTTAATGGGAGAGAAGCTGAACTGCTCGTTGGTGGATATGGGTCTAGAGGAAGAATTTGTGATTTCCTCCAATTGATACGTAGCCATGAGTGTGTTGCAAATTCCTTGATGGTCTGAAGGGCAGTTTGTAATGATGGGCCAGTGACTTCTAGATACAGGATCATGTCGTCAGCGTACAGGCCCACAGTTTCTAAAAGAGGGCCTGAACGGAGACTGTGAATATCTGGGTGTGTTCTAAGTGAGATGGCTAATGGTTCTACGGCAAGTGCATACAGCAGTGGGGACAGTGGGGCAACCGTGGCCAAGGGGAAAAGGATCAGAAATCCAACCATTTACTGCTACTCATGCCACTGGAGAGAAGTACAGTAATTGTACCCACTTAATAAATTTAGGACCAAAATTCCCACTCCACGGAATCGAGCGCCTTAGCAGCATCCAATGCCACCACTGCTCTAGTACCAACTACATCATGACATGCCTGGATATTCATATAGAGGCAGCAAATATTTATGGCTGTGTTTTTCCTGGGCATGAAACCCGTTTGGTCAGGATGCATAAGTGAGAGAATTATTTGGTTGAGGCGAGTGGCCAATACTTTCACTAAGATTTTAATGTTAACTTGCAGTAAAGATATTGGATGGTAAGAACCGGGATATTGGGGGTCTTTGCCTGGTTTGGCAAAAGTGGAAGTCTTGCCCAGGATTGTGTACGGGTTTTTAGGATATTAAATAGCAGTTCTATGTTGTTAGTTATTATATATTCTTGGGGCACTCTGGTGACTTGTACTCCTAAGTATTGGATTGAGGATACCCTATTTAATGGGAGAGAAGCTGAACTGCTCGTTGGTGGATATGGGTCTAGAGGAAGAATTTGTGATTTCCTCCAATTGATACTTTGACACCCGGACATGCGACTGCTGTACTAGGACATAGATCTTCAGTGACCGGGTAGTAATGTTTGACGGGAAGTCTGGTAGTTCCTTAAACGTTGTGTGAGTACCGATGCATAGTTAACCTCCTTTAGTGTTTAAGAAGGAGATCTGGGTATAGGTGGTTGCTCGTCAAGTCGAAGAGAGGGTAATTTATCCCATAGGAGTTAGGTTATGAATCCTCATGTTCAGTGGTCTCACGGGGTTCTTATATATTATTGATTGTTGTATCTTGACGATAAATTATAGGATTTTTGGGCATGTGTTAGGACCCGTTCTGAAGGTGAAAACGGTTTGGTCCGTTTCTGGGGGTTATAGGGCCAAGAATGGTAGGTTATAGAAATGACGTTCAATTGTAATTT
>BLSH010089414.1:1475079-1487620 GCA_018402905.1 Glandirana rugosa | reverse complement strand
GCGATCGCGGGTCAGGAGCGGACATCGAGTCCGCCCGACCCGCGGGCACGCCCCCGCCGCCGCCCAGAGCGCGCAGGGGGCGTGTAAAGGGGCGGACGTCCATGGACGTCCCCCCGGATTTTCAGGTCCGCGCTGTTGACGTCTTTTGTCAATAGCGCGGACCTATAGAGGTTAAGCCAGAAATGTGTTGGCTTCAATTTTGCTCCTTTTAAAAAAAAAAAAACAGAATGGACCTAAACTTGTACCTACCTACACCAGCAAATCCCATACACCTATGGTGTTTGCATTTTCTTCTCTGTGGTCTTTATTGAAGGACATTCTGACTCATTGATTGAGCGACTCACCAGCCTTTGTCCATAAACCCAATAAACCACTTCATTGCCACCTAACCAGCACAACCTTAACCACTTCAGAAGGATTTACCCCCTTAATGACCAGAGCATTTTTTACAGTTGGGTACTGCTCTGCTTTAACTGGTAATTGCGCGGTCATGCAATGCTGTACCCAAACAAAATTTGCGTCCTTTTTTTCCCACAAATAGAGCTTTCTTTTGGTAGTATTTGATCACCTTTGCGGTTTTTATTTTTTGCGATATAAACTAAATAATACAAACATTTTGAAAAAAAATGGTATTTTCAACTTTTTTTATTTAAAAAATACAAAAAAAACTAAATTTTAGTCTAACATTTTTGCCAAAATGCATTCAGCCACATGTCTTGGGTTAAAAAAAAGTACAATAAGCGTATATTTATTGGTTTGCGCAAAAGTTATACATTATACGTTTACAAACCAGGGTACATTTTCTGGAATTTACGCAGCTTTTATTTTATGACTGCCTATCTTATTTCCTGAGGTGCTATAATGGAAGGGCAGTACAATCCCCACGCCCCAAGGAATTTGCTGAGAGGCATGCTGAGTCCATTGAATATTTAATATTTTTGTCACAAGTGATTGAAAAATGACAAAAGTCATTAAAATATTCAATGGACTCAACATGCCTCTCAGCAAATAGCTTGGGGTGTCTACTTTCCAAAATTTGGTCATTTGGGGTGGGGGGGGATGTGCTATTTGGGCATTTAATGGCCTCCGCAACTGTGATAGGTAGTGAGTAGTGAAATCAACAATTTTCGCCCTTAGAAATCCTGAGGGCGGTGTTTGGTTTTCAGGGTCCTGTACGTGGCTAGACTGCCAAAAAGTCTCACACATGTGGTATCCCCGTACTCAAGAGAAGCAGCAGAATGTATTTTGGGGTGTAATGCCACATATACCCATGGCATGTGTGAGCAATATATAATTTCAGTGACAACTTTGTGTAATTTTTTTGGCATTTTTCAATCACTTGTGACAAAAAAATAAAATATTCCATGGACTCAACATGCCTCTCAGCAAAAAAGCTTGGGGTGTCTACTTTCCAAAATGGGGTCATTTGGGGTGGTTTTGAACTGTCCTGGCATTTTATGCCCAACATCACCCACTCTTCTAACCACTTAAACCACCAAGTCTTTTCTGACACTTTTACTCAACTAGTGTGTGGTAACGCTGGAAACAGTCACCAATGCAAAGACCAGGCTAGTCAGGACAGGAGGGACAATAATAACGGGTGTCACGCCTGTTTCTGCATCATCTGCAGACACAACATCTTTTTGGGGGGGCTCGGTTGGTAGGGGTACCAGGAATGGAATGCGGAAAATGCCGCCCATGCAGCCGGTTCACTGCATTTGGATTGGGAATGGGGTGCAGCACCATCTGCAAACAAAAGGTCTGTGACAATCTCTTCTTGGAATTTAAGGAAGGATCCAGTCCGTCCATCCGGACGCTTTGTATAGTACATAAGTGTTCAGCATAACGAACTGGAATAAGTATACAGACACTTTTTTGTACCAGCGTCTGGCTTTGCGGGCAATTAGGTATGGTGCCAATAACTGGTCGTTGAGGTCCACCCCTCCTATATTAAGGTTATATTTGTGGACACAGAGGGGCTTCTCCACAACATCAGTCACCGTTGGAATTTGGACTGCCATGTCTGTGTGAAAGGAGGAAAGAATGAAAACATTCTTTGTATCCCTCCACTTCACCGCAAGCAAATTACTACTGCTCAAGCAGGCTCTCTCCCCCCGTCTAAGTCGGGATTCTACCAGCCATTGGGGAAAGCCCTGGTGATTAGGTCGCACTGTGCCACATGCGCCAATTCCTTGATTAAAAAGATGACTAAAAAGTGGCACACTTGTGTAGTAATTGTCCACATACTAGTGGCACCCCTTTCTGAAAAAGGGTGATGCCAAGTCCCAAAAAATCTTGCCAGCGCTCCCTATGTAGTCTGGGCAGTCGGAGGGCTTCACGTGTCTATCTTTTCCCACGTAAACCATAAAACTATATGTATAGCCTGTGGCCCTGTCACAGAGCTTATACATCTTGACCCTGTATCTGGCACGCTTGCTGGGGAGGTACTGCTTGAAAGCAAGAGGGCCAGAAAACGTAATCAGGGACTCATCTACGCAGACAACTTGATCGGGAATAAAAAAGGCTGCTAATTGTTGGGGTGGAATTTTGTGGAGCCGTTCAAATCCAAGGTCACCCCGAGGATGACAAAGTTCATTGTTGTTGAAGTGCATGAAACACAGGATCTGCTTGTATCGTGCCCTGGTCATGGAAGCAGAGAAAACGGGCATATGGTGAATTGGGTCAGTGGACCAATATGACCGCAACTCAGATTTTTTAGTTATGCCCATGTTAAGGGAAAGGCCCAGAAAGGTCTTAAATTCGGAAACCCTAATTGGTTTCAATTCTCTGGCAAGTGACAAATGGGGATTAGCGGCAATGAATTGACCAGCATACAAATTGCTTTGGTCCACAATAGATCTATAGAGATCTTCCGTGAAAAACAGTGAATAAAAATCAAGGGCCGTAAAATCAACTGATTCCACCTGAATTCCGGGTTGATGGGGGAAGTACGGGCACTGAATCAGTGGTGGGTTGCCAATCAGGGTTAGCATATTCAGTGGGAGGGGCACTATGAGCTCTGCGGACCTGTCTTTGTCTTCTTCGTGGCTGCGGGACATTACTTGTGATAGCCACACCAGCTTGAACTGTACTTATGGACAGGGGAGGGCTGGGCTAGGGGTCAGGGTGGCAATTGCCCCCCACGCCACCCCAACTTACATTCGAAAAGGCCGGTGGCCATTGCCCGCTGACAATATTTTCTTTTTGTGGAGGATGTAGGGGCCAGGGGCGCAGCTGCCAACTAACTGCAAGCGGGGGGGGGGGCACCCAGGGCTGGCCCTACCATGGATGATGTCTATTATAGGAGCCGGTCCAGGATGCGGGACTGCGTCTGCACCAGATAAGCAGGAGATCCCCGCTCTTTGTAATCCGGCGGCTCTCCTCTCTCTGCATTGCAGGCTGCATTGCATTGGCACTGGTGAGGCTGCATTGATGGAGACTGATCAGGCTGCATTGATGGGCACTGATCAGGCTGTGCCGATGGGCACTGGCAAGGTTGCATTGATGGGCATTGATGAGGTTTAGCTGATGTGTACTGGTGAGGCTGCAGTGATGGATACTGGTGAGGCTGCATTGATAAGCACTGGTGAGGCTAAGCTAATGGGCACTGAGGCTGCAGATGGGCACTGATGAGGCTGCATTGATGGGCACTGATGAGGCTGCATTGTTGGGCACTGATGAGGCTGTAATGATGGGCACTGATCAGGCTGCATTGATTAGGCTGTATTGATGCGTTATTTTTGTTAAACCTCCTTTGTTGCTATTAACATTAAATTATGTTACCACATTGTATCATATTTGTCTTGCTTCATAACATCAATATCCATTATAAAACCTGGTGGGCATGGACGGTGAGCTGATTCGGTGGTTCAATGGGCCACTTGACTGGACTTGCCCCCCAGGCTTAAGGCTGCCAGCCCTCCCCTGCTTATGGAACTCACCATGTCACCAAGTGTTAATGCAGTGCTGGTTGTACAACCAGGGAGTACCAGGCCCCTGGTGCTTGCCAGTTCACCAGAAGGATGAGCGGCGCTAGTACTGGCTCTCTGCTCCATACGAGAGCCCTGCGGTTCTTGCACCTCAACAACAGCTGAACAGGGTCTGGTACACCTGACATTAGCAGGGACCACAACTTAGTCGTCAGAGCTATCTGTAAGGGTGCCGCTGCTGTCTAAGGCTTCATATGCTGAGCCTGAATCTGACAGTGAGGCTTCCCCATCGCTCTCATCTGACATGCTCTGCAACGTGTAGGCCTCTTCACTAGTGTACCTCGGGTTTGACATGTTGAACTCTAAATTTATAGGTAAACTAGGGTGACTCACATGCAAAAAAGCGCACCTGGATGTCAGAGCCTGCTTCAAAACGCTACCAAAATAGCTGTTAGCGTTCACAGGGATCAGGCGTGAACTCTGCGAACACTGCAGTTATGTATATTGTGTTTGTGATCTATTAGATACTGCACTTGGGTGGGCTGGGCTTGGCAGAGAGGCTAAACGCAGGTGCTAGCAGGTATCTGGGCTGACCCCGCTAACACTGCGTTTTTTAGAACACTGATCTACTGGGGACGCTAATATAGATCTGATCAGATCAGACATTGATCTGTTCAGATACTATCTTACTAACTGACCTATCTAGTGTATGTGTGTGCATGTCAAACTACCTGACTAATCTGACCCTGCCAGGGATTGACGCTGACCCTAACTTAGACTAAAACCTAACTTAGGTCACCGCCGGGAGTACAGGGGTTAAAACCTTTATAAGATATATATATATATATATACAGCGGGTAACCTGACTAAATATAAGACTACCTAGCTAACTAGCGTCACTTGTGACACCAATACAGTGATCATAGGTGACGGGGCAATCAAGGGGTTAAAACCTTTATTAGGGGGTTACCTGGGCCTACTACTACCTACCCTAAGGTGATTTAGTGTCACAAGGGACACAAGTACAGTGATCAGTGAAAGATCTGATCAATGCACTATATGACACAGTGACAGGAGTGAAGGGGTTAACTGGGGGGTGGGGGCGATCAGGGGGTGATCAGGGGCGATCAGGGGGGTGGAAAGCGTGCCTATGTGTGCTGGTGTCAGTGGACTGTTGGTGCACTCATGTTTTAGATGTCCTCTCTCCCTCGCTGGAACCGAAAAGGGCTCCGCGAGGGGAGATGACATCACTTCCTCGTCTATAAACGGCGATCTGCGACAGCTGCCACTTTGCAGCAGTAAATGTACGCGAGCTGGTCGGCAAGCTGCCATAGCTTCCGAATGCACTGGCAAGCAGGAAATGCAAAGAATAAGTGGATCATACTGTGGCAATCGTTATCAACTTACTAGTGCACTGCATACTACAGAGGCCACTGCAAACTATTTCCTGTGCAGTCAGCTAATTCAAATAGATTAACTTAGAAAATTGAAAACAAAAACAGTTTACTCATTCATTTATTTATCTTTACCAGGAAGCTGTCTCCCTCTTTGTAAAGGGAGGTTTTCAAATGCGTCAGCTCCAGAATCAATGGCGGACACATTTGTACAAACTGAGTACTGTATGTGCAGTAAAGCATGCTTGTTATACACAGTGTGAAACCTAAGTGGTTAATCTTCCACATTGTGTAAAAAAGTGGTTTGATCCTGTCTTCTCTGGTCCTCCCCTTCTTCACATCCATCTTCTGATAAGCCTTTGGAATCACTCTGCACATGCTCAGTTTGGTGTGTATTGCTAGAGAGTTTTTTTTTTCTTGGGAGGGTGCATGTGATAAGCACAGGGCCAATCAGCACTGTCCAGATAGACGGTCAGGCATCCTGCAGCCTCATAGGACAGTCAGAGTAGAATGAAAACCCCTCCTTTAACCAGACACTGATAGAAGTTACAAGACTGCTATATACTGCTGATGAGAAAAGGTATTTAGCAGTTTATATTTACTAAAATATTTGCATTTCCATGTTCTGTGTACCATGGGAGACCAGATACAGTCGGTGAATGCAGGTTCCTGGGTTTAGTAATACTTTAAAGGTCCATTGGCATGAGGTGTGGGTCAGGCAGGTGCCTAAAGTCACATTAAAAGTGACATCTTTATTTTCCAAAAATATTCTCTATACATCTACTACTTGATGGCCCTGTAATCTATTTTTCATTAAATCATTTCTTACTGTGTGTTTTTTTGCCTCCATGTAATGTCCTCCATAAGCCCCCAAACCTATATTTTTCCCTCTAACTTCCATTTATTTGAAATGAGCAGTGCACATTAGCTGTGGTCGTGTGCACTGTTCTATGCACAGTACACATCCCATAGTCCATAGTCCATCTCAGAAACAAGCAAGAGGTGGCTACTTTCCTAGCATACATTGGGACCATTAAGAACGAACATAGCCACCTTCTATCAGTAAGTTTGATCACAGCAGTAAAAGCAAAGAAATCTAGAGAAGGCTCAGAGAAATAGAAGGTACTTTTTAAAGTGATACTAAAATATATCTTTTTTCTTTTTAATAACAAATATGTTATACTTACCTGTTCTGTGCAATGGGTTGCACAGAGCATCCCAGATCCTGCTCTTCTTGGGTCCCCTGCTGGCGCTCTGGGCTCCTCCCCCCTGCTCAGTGCCCCCATAGCAAGCTGATTGTCCATGGATACATTGAACTGGGTTCAGCCCTGCACCCTGTTCCTCCTTATTGGCTGCGATTGAGTCTGAGCCAATGAGCAGGGAGAGACCCGGGTGAGCAGCTATTCTCATGCACATCACTGGATCGAGGTAAGAATTAGGGTGGCTGGACGGGGAGCTGCACACAGAAGGCTTTTTACCTTTATTTATAGAATGCATGAAGGTAAAGAAAACCTTCAGCCCTACTCACTTCTAGGGCAGGTAAGAGGCAAGAGCCATTCTTCATGGTGCTTATATCGTAGTCCTAAATGGAAATATTCAAGTGGGGTCATGCATCACCTTCTTCACTTTCTGCTTGATCGGTACTGAGACAAGCAATATATTTCTTCAGTTCTTTATCTTGATGCCATTTTGGACAGGTAATGTTTGCTATCTAGCGCTAAGGCCATGTTATGGACTATAAGAGAGTGCAGAACCTCAGAAAAAGGCTAATAAGTGTTTGTAATTTTGGCATTCTTAGAATGGAGCAATGAATATATTTGACACCACCATGATCATGCTTTAATAAAAAAAATGTTTGAACTCAAGATCCGTGGTTTGCTGGCAAATATATTTTGTTGTGCCTTTCATATCCAGTCCAGCTGGTGGTTGCTACAGCATCCAGTATTCTAGAGCTTTCCCCAGGAACGTGTGTGATGGGAATATGGATTATTTCTTAGAATGGAGGGCCCAAAAACTGTTTTCACATGGTGGCCCTTTGCTGACTATGTCTGCCACTGTCCAGCATGTGCCCCTACACAGAAAATTGAAGGAATGTGTGGACCAGACAACAGCAATATCAATAATGGTAAGCAAGTATATTAACTTGAAAATGGAATATTATTTACAGATGGCGCTTTTCTAATGTATTCATAACGCTCAGTCTACAGACATGAAATCAACCTTTAAACTTTCTACTTACAGGTTTTTTTTTAGGCAGACAGGTCGCTTTTTCTATTGCCACTGGTTTCCTTTTCTATATATTTCAATTACTTCTGCATGGACAGCCCCTATAATTGAGCATGTTTGTTAAACTATACAATGTGCTAACCCCATGACTACAGTCTTATAAAGAAAAGTACAATAACGTAGCTCCTGGCATCCCGGATTCCTGCACTTGCTGGGGCTGTTGAATGGAAAGGTCTTGAAGTGAAGATATAAATAAAAGCCTGTCCCGGGTCTCGAGAGATCTCAGAGCTATTCCAGCATTGAGAACAAGTAGAGGATGACTGCCGACTGTCACTGTATGTTAAATATCTCAACTCACAGCTTGCCAGTCATGCCAACTTCACTATTCCTTGAAGATTTAGCCTGTAACTCATACAAATATTCATATATTTATCATTCAACTGCAGCTGCTTGTTAGTTTTGTTCTACTGTCAGACTATATTTAGAGAAAGAGGTACACCTGTGGTACACATATAGGGGCCCTGTGTTCACTAGGGAACCATGGTTGACAATCTGGTCATTTTTCCATGCCATGTGTTTCCATTCCTTTAATTTTCTGAAGATTGCAAGAGAGAGTTCACAAATTTCCTGCATTTTCTCTGAAAGTCAATATCAGAACAATGGCGGCCATTAACTGAAAATTATTTTTATCCAGCTATTCTTCACATTTTTCACTGTGTATTGTTTGTTGAAATGCCCTAGACGGCAGATCGTGTCAAGTTGCATCAGCTGCATGCAATCTAATCATGTCATAACTTGTTTACATCGAATATGAACTTATTCGGTAAAATGGTGCAAGGTGCAAAGTGAAGTACCATTAGCCCAAGGAATCCATCTTGTATCTTGCACTGTCCTGATTTAGTAAAATAAATTCCAATTGTGTTTTTGTTAATAAGATTTTTTTTATATATTTTTTCTGAAGAACAGAGCAGATAGGCAAGAACAAGCCCAAGAACCCCCATTCCTAAATGTGGACATTTAGTTAAGCATGGTGCGAAGATTAGCACCAAGGGTAGAGGTTTTAGGGATGCAGTCCACTGACCAACAGTAATTTCATGACCTTCTTTGCCCACCTTTATTTAAAAGTAAAGTTCCTTACACTCAGATTTCTTGATCAGGGATTTCTGCATCACACAGTGTTTAACAAAAAATATAACATCTTAGCTATAAAGCAGCTCAGCTCATACCATACTAACTCCCAGCTTAAAGTGGCTGAAAAAAATGCAGGTTTTTTTTACCTTCATGCAATCTATGACCTGAGAAGAGGAGGATTAGGGCTCACTGTGCAAAACCATTGCACAGAGCAGGTAAGTGTGACATGTTTGTTGTTTTACAAAAATTGCCTTTCACTCCAGACCATACCAGTGTTCACTTGTTGTTCCTGCAGCAATTGTATCTCCAGGTGTCAGCCTGGCCAGCATAGACAGACACACGCCCATAGTCTGCCCGTACATCTGCTGCTTCCTGGCAACACAATGGTTTGCCAGGTGGGTGAGGCCGTGAACTCTACTCAGTTCCCATAACACATGGCACATCTGCACAATCAGTATGGACCTGGGGCCAAAGGTTTCATCCTACCCACTACTCTACAAAGCCTCCAGGCTCCAGGACCCATACCAGGATTTATTAATTCTGGAGAACACTGGAAGGCCATGTTTCTCCTAATGGGTCACATATTCCAGAACTCCTCAACCTGCATGGGTGAAGAACTCTGGATGACATCAAATCATTTTTCACCATATGTAGCCAAAAACAGTTGAAAATAGTACCCCTAGAATGCCCCCAAACCTGATTCAGTTGGATCAGCATGTGAATAGACTGGTGCAAGACAGGTAGGATCGGCTTGTTAGACTTTAGTAGACTTAAACAAAATGGTGATGGTCTGCACACAGACACCAACTCCCTGTTGAATAAATGTGAATGAAATTGGTAAAAGGTGGCTTCAGCTCCTGTTCTCCACCTACAGGTCTCTGTACAGGTGGAGAAGCCATCTTTTACCCATCTCATTCACATTTATGCAAGGGAGTGGGTGTCTGTGTGCAGATGGTCACCATTTTGTTGACATCTACTAGAACCTCGTTTCACTATGACATAGCACATCCCTGTCACAATAGCTAATTAATGAACATGCTTAAGACCTATGCTTAATGGCCTTAGCTCATGTCCATTTGATAGGTTCAGTAGATGTATAGGCAGTTCAATTTCATGTTACAAATTTTATATCAAAATATATAGATGTATAGGCACTTCTCTCCTACATGGCCAAATGCTAAGGGATTTGGAGCAGACATTTATTTTTCTTAAGTGATCTTTTCATTAGACAAAGGTAAATTGGTGTCATTTATCAATTCTCTCATTGTTGGGGAAGTGGGAGCATCTACCTTTCAGCATTTTCATTTTTTTGCAATAAAAACATCATTGGAAATAATGTGAATATTGCAGCTGGAACTGCTTTTGAGGCTAGAGACTACATTATTGTATTTTCTTTCCAAGCTGGAGTTGGGTTTTAAATGTAGAGCTATGTAGATTGATGAGTCAGACTGGTTGCAAATATGACTTTACCTAACTACTTAAAATTTAAATAAATGTAGCTTTTGGGATAGAGCCCAAAACACATTAGTTATGTGTATCCCAATACTTGCACACTTTTTCTTCTGGTAAAAATTTTTTGAGGTTCATTGGTTAAGTGCTAAAAAATGTATAAATGAGTGTAGCGCAATGGGTATGTGCAATATTACAACCTCTTCAAAATCACCTTATGAAGTTATAATATACGTGTAGAGTCTACTGATGACTCTTCTACTCAGCTGTTTCTCAACTCCAGTCCTCAAGTACCCCCAAAAGGTCATGTTTTCAGGATTTCCCTCAGATGAAACGGCTGTGGTAATTACTAAGACAGTAAAAATTATCAAATCATCTGTGCAAAATAATGGAAGACCTGAAAACATGACCTGTTGGTGTTGAGAAACATTGTTCTGCTCAACGTAATAAAAGCCCCAAAGATAATGTGCAACTTGTGTGCCTGTGACGTCATACATTGCATATCACTACCAGCTGGGAGAGATGAAGGTTTTTATATGCCTGTTATCCTAATATTCTTGTGAGTGTTTTTAATCCTGTTTTCTGCAATAAACGTGGGTGAATGGAGAGCACTATGGTGTTTCTGTTCTGTTGCATGATGTAATCTACTGAGGATCGGGGACTGAAGAAAGAGAAGGAAGCAGACACAGCCCTAGATGGGAGATAAGGAGTTCTGGCTGCATTCTCTATAGGAGGAATTTGGTAAAGGTCCATTTGACTCTGTAGTGGGGTCAGAGATTTAAGGTGAGCGAGCACTTCACTTGGTGGTGGTAGGTCACCTGAAGCACTGGGAAGAGTGAAGAATGCTTATAGCACACAAGCAATTACATGGACTGTTATAAGATTATTGTGTTCTATTTTTTATTTTCATTTCGATTTTAGCTTTACTGCCAACGGAGTTGCATTGTTATTCATATTAACTTTGGGGCTTTTAATACGTCAAGTAGAAGAGTCATCAGTTGACTCTACGCGTATATTATCACTTCATAAGGTGATTTTGGAGAGGTTGTAATATTGCATGTACCCGTTGCGCTACACTCATTTACACATTTTTTAGCAGTTTGGAAGGTGGTAGGTTGTGAACACACCAGGAGAGTGTTGGCTGCAGTTTAGCCTGGGTTATAAGGCAACATAAGTTTGTTTATTTTCAAATTCATTTTCTTATTGAGAGTGGTTTCGCTGATGTGTTACAATTTTTTTTCATTGGTTAAGTGTTGGCTTTTCTTCAAATGTTTAAAGTTTAGCCTGGATGTCAACCATTGCTCCCTCTATTGATATGGAGGAGTGACTGTTGTCACCATAGACCAGGAAGTGTGTTATTTTACCAGAGCTAGGGAGTGATAATCTGCTATATATTGCATTTTTGATTTTTGTGATCAGATATGCTTTAACTACAGTTGAACACACATTATTTTTACTAAGTCAGCCAGTGCCAGATTTAAACCTTGCGGACCCAGGGCACTGGATGTCAACCATGGCTCCCTCCATTTACATGGTGGAGGAGTGATTGTTGTCACCATAGACCAAGAAGTGTGATATTTTACCAGAGCTAGGGAGTGATAATCTGCTATATATTGCATTTTTGATTTTTGTGATCAGATATGCTTTAACTACAGTTGAACACACATTATTTTTACTAAGTCAGCCAGTGCCAGATTTAAACCTTGCGGACCCAGGGCACTGGATGTCAACCATGGCTCCCTCCATTTACATGGTGGAGGAGTGATTGTTGTCACCATAGACCAAGAAGTGTGTTATTTTACCAGAGCTAGGGAGTGATAATCTGCTATATATTGCATTTTTGATTTTTGTGATTAGATATGCTTTAACTACAGTTGAACACACATTATTTTTACTAAGTCAGCCAGTGCCAGATTTAAACCTTGCGGGCCCAGGGCACTGGATGTCAACCATGGCTCCCTCCATTTATATGGTGGAGGAGTGATCATTGTCACCATAGACCAAGAAGTATGTTATTTTACCACATCTGGGCATTGGTGCGTAGATACTCAGTCGACTGAACCATTTTTGTTACTCCAACTAAACGATTTTGACCCCTCACGTTTTAGACCACGTCGACACGTACCATCGGTTAGTCGAAGATTACAATCGAACAAGTTATACAAACTGTTTTTTGGACCTTCGACTAAACAAAGATACATCTCGACGTGGTCTAAAATGTGATAGGTCAAAATCATTTATTTGGGGTTACACACAAGTTGACAATTTCGTATAGGTTAGTGATTTTAGTTTTTACGTTATACGTGGTTACGGGTCTACACCATTTTATTGTATGAAGAACCAGATACCACTGTTACTAGTGAGGAGGTGGTATATTTACCTCCCTCGGTACCAACTGTAGGTCACGGGACC
>BLSH010089414.1:1461204-1475069 GCA_018402905.1 Glandirana rugosa | reverse complement strand
ATATGCTTTAACTACAGTTGAACACACATTATTTTTACTAAGTCAGCCAGTGCCAGATTTAAACCTTGCGGACCCAGGGCACTGGATGTCAACCATGGCTCCCTCCATTTACATGGTGGAGGAGTGATTGTTGTCACCATAGACCAAGAAGTGTGTTATTTTACCAGAGCTAGGGAGTGATAATCTGCTATATATTGCATTTTTGATTTTTGTGATCAGATATGCTTTAACTACAGTTGAACACACATTATTTTTACTAAGTCAGCCAGTGCCAGATTTAAACCTTGCGGACCCAGGGCACTGGATGTCAACCATGGCTCCCTCCATTTATATGGTGGAGGAGTGATCATTGTCACCATAGACCAAGAAGTATGTTATTTTACCACATCTGGGCATTGGTGCATATTGCATTTTTGATTTTAGTGATTGGATATGCTTTAACAGTTGAACACACATTGGGGTTTATTTACTAAAACTGGATAGTGTAAAATCTGGTGCAGCTCTACATAGAAACAAATCAGCTTCCAGGTTTTTTGTCAAACATATTGAACAAGCTAACATTAGAAGCTGATTGGCTACCATGCACAGCTGCACCAGATTTTGCACTCCCCAGTTTTAGCAAATCAACCTCATTGTTTTTACCAAGTCAGCTGACTCATAGATGTGCATTGTGGGAAGGAGCAATAAAGCACAATCACACCTATGTATTGAGAAAATATTCTGATAAATATATATACAGTTGTATATTTATTCAAAATCTACACACAAGACAAACAGTTATTATAACATTAACACATACTAATAATATTATTTACATCATACGAATCTCTTTTTCAGATTTATCTAGAAAAAACATTTGAAGACTATATGTTCTCTTTATGTAGGATAAGTCTGATATCTTAGTGATGTATTCCTTACCTCTGCAGATTATAGATAGGACATCGGAAAAATAAATAAAGCAGATGTCCTCGGGAGACGCAAGCATACCAAAGTAAATAGCAAGCACTGTGTATTACCATTGGAGCGATTATGGAAGATTGATTGGTAGATAATTAATCTTATTGACAGATATTTAATGTCATGGTTGTAGAGGTGGCCTTTACTGAATGGACTGACAGGCAGCAACGGCACCTTTTTTAAAATATTGCTTCAAGATCATTTAAAGAGAAATTATTCCTCCATCCCCCAGAAGCATTGCATGTGGGAAAAGTAGATGTGATGGAAGTAGCACATCACCAAAAAAGGGCTAATGGTCAGTGTACAGGTCTTCTTAAAGCGTATTTCTATCTGGCAATACACAAAGTGTATAAAGTTTAGATTTGGTAAACTGGCTGCATGTTCATACTTTAGCATAACTGTAGTATTTCCCGAATAACATTAGCAGTTCACTTCAGTTTCTTTGTTGCATAAGAATTGCACTTTTGCCTGGAGTAAGTAGAAATGTGCAAGCGAGCAAATGCGCTTTTAAAGTGGTTGTTACCACAAAAATGTATGTCACTGCTAGCCCCTTTATTATAATTAGGCATACCACACAAGGTAAATGTTTTATTAAAATGAAGCTTCTAAATACCTTACTACTGCTATCTTCAAGCCGGTCACCTGACTCCCAGCTGGTCTCCTACTCAGATCTATGGCTACTGCGGGAGGGGCCAAGATCTCCCTCTGACTTCAGCCGGGGAGGTCACGTGGCCGCTTAGCCCCTCCTGCATTAGCCCTGAATCGGAGCAGGAGACTGGCTGGGAGTCACGTGACCGGCCTGAAGATAGCTGTACTAAGGTATTTAGAAGCTTTGTTTTAATAAAACATTTACCCTTTGTGTTATGCCTAGATATAATAGAGGGGCTGGGCATGACAATTTCTAATCTTTTATTTTTTAATAATAGGAGGGGGGAGGAGACACAGACAGGAGCTGACAGGCAGGGAGGGAGGAAGGGGGACAGAGGAGAGCTGCGGATGATCAGCCATGATTATCGTGGTCAGTACAGAGAGGGGGAAGGAGGAAGTGGCAGGATCAGCCAGAATTTTTACAGTTTAGAGAGAGGCAGATTAGACAGCACAAGCACTGTGCTGTTTACAGTAATCTGCTATAAGGGAACAGGATCTCTTTTTTTTTTTTAGGGTTACAAACACTTTAAGAAATGTGGGTACTTTTTGCAAATTTAATAATGTGTCTTAATTTTTTTTCCCCTTTTCCTTGCTCTCTGGTCCGATCTTACATTCCTTCTTCCCCTTCCCTCCCTTCCTCCTATTCCTTCCTTTCTTTCTCTTCATACTTCCTTATCTGCTCCCTTCCTCTCTATCACCCTCCCATTTTCTATTTTCTTTCCATGCCTTCTTCACTCCTTAATTTCTTCTCCCATCACTTTCCTTCTGTCCTTCCATTCTTCTTTTTCTCTTCCTTTATTTCTTTCCATGCTTCCAACGCTTTTTATTTTCTCATCTCTACCTCCTTAATTCCTTCTCCCACTACTTTCCCTCCATGCTCCCTTCCATTCCTCATGTCTTCTAATTTTATTTCCCTCCATGCTTGTTTCGTCCCTTCCTCCCACCTTTCCTTCCATGTTTCTTTCCTTCCTGCCGCCCATTTGACATTCTTTCTCTCTACCTTCTTTCTCGCTGTTTCCTTCTTTTCTTATGCTCTCCTTTCCCTCCATTCTCCTTTCCTCCTCCTTCCTTTCTCTCTCCCTCCCTCCCTCCCTCCCTCCCTCCCTTCCTCCCTTCCTTTTTTCTTCCTTCCTACCTCCCTTTCCAACATAACATCCCTTCTTTTTTCCATCCTTCCTTCTTTCCTTCCTTCCTTCCTTTTTCCCTCCTTCTCTCCCTTCTGTTTTTCTATGCTTCATTTCCTTCTTCACTCCTCCCTCTACTTCCCTCCCTCTCCTTTCTTATTCTTTCCTCAGTGGTCTGCTCAAAATGCAGCAACTGGCAATGGGTCTTGCAATTCACTGAAGGGTCCACCATCTCCGTGAAAGATGCCATCGGAAGACACAGTTTGAGATAGAAGCTTCCAGACGGAGCAATGCGTGAGCGCTGGCTTTTCAAGCTGTTTGCGTTTTCGTCACTCCAGAGAGGAAGAGTTGACCAGATGCTACAAGATATAACTTGGGATTGTTCATGAAAGTCATTGCACAGAAAATCAAGGGTGTAACCCATAACAGTCAATCAAATGTCCTTTTTCTAGCTGTGTTGAAAATATACATTCCAAAGGGGTTGTTAAATCTTACAGATTTCTTGCCTGTGCACTGGTTTTCATTATGAGGTCTGTCCACTCCAAACTGAAATTTCAATTGTGGATGAATACTGGCAGGTTGATTGACCTTCCAGCTTTTAATATCTCTCTGGAACTCCAGCAGCAAAATATATGAACCCGGACCTTCCACCAGCTGTGGCCAGTATGAGATGTCTCACCATGTCTGTTAAATTTTTCACATCAGAGAGAATACATTGTGGCTAAAGCTGGAAAAAGATCTTGAAGCTGGAGTCTCCATGAGATACAAAAAGCAAGTGGGATATTTAGCCCACCACTATTCTCCTATAACGTCATTATTATTTTTGGTGGACTGTCCCTTTAACATCCCAGGACATGTTGTTTGTTACTTTGTTTCAATTCCTCCTAAGTTTTTCCTTTTTTGGCTCATGATGACATCACTAGTTTTGGAATGTTTTTCAATGGCATGCTGCTTAGATCCACATATATTCCCTGATCACATCATTCTGTATGGGCTGTGTTGATTTGGTCTAATATTGGTTCATGCTCCATTTCTGATTACCTTACCTTCTTCACTTTCTTCTTTCCATATGTTCTGTTTTGTTTGATATTAAGTCCTCCTGATGCCATCCATGGTCCTACATCCCCTTGACTGTTTGCAGTGCCAGTAGAGGTGAACTTGCACAGTGCAGATATCCTGGCAGCATCAACAATCAGCTGTGATTGGTAAGCTAGAGTTGGTTTAGTGGTCTGGACTGCAGGAGTAGGAAAACTTAGGCCCTCCACCTGTTGCGGAATCACAAGTTCATAACTCCTCTCACTCTTTGAGTAACACTTATGGCTGTCAGTGACCTGCAATGCCTCATGGGACTTGTAGGTGCCGAAACAGCTGGAGGGCGAAGGTTTGCCTACCACTGGTCTAGAAAATAGTAAATGTAAGAGGTTTAATAACAGTCGTTTACAAGTACATAAAAGTTTTAGTATAATGAAGACTCTCCAGTCATTTAGGTCAACCTATCTAATCTAACCGTTATCATCTATCTCATCTCAACCAAGTAAATCTCAAAGCATATGTCAAATAAAAAGAAATGCTTACAGAATAAATGCATATTTCTATGTGCTTTATCCTTTTAAAGATGCTGAAAGTAAAGAAAAATACCTGTTGATCTGCTAAAAGTGTATTCAGCAATTAAACCTTGCTGTGGATTAATAATGCACATACTTTTTGTAGACTGAGTGGTGTCAGCCCTGCTCAATGTCTTTTGCAAAACTGCTCAATCAGTCTCAAATCTCTACAATATAATGGTGAATTATTCTGTAGTCTAAAAATTAGGAGAGCTAAATAAATTCTTTGAAATAACACAGGAAGAGTACAAGAGACCTTAAAAGTTTATTTTACACTTTTCAAATAGATATAACAGAATGTTCTAATGGTATACTGTATTTAACAGACTAAAATAAGCAAACAAGATAAGTTCATTGTTCACTGTTAGGGTTCATTGTATGTATGCAAGTTTCTGTAGTCAACTTTCTGCAGTTCTGTTCTTTGGGCACCATATCTGATATATTTTTTATGAGGTAGGTCACAAGAACGTTCCTCAACCTTCCCCAATAGTTTGGGCATGGAACTGGCATGCATAATGTGATACCGCATGTGCATAGCCAATTTTTACAAGCATAAAAGGCCCAACCTTCCAACACATCTTTAGAAACCCATGCAAACACAGAAAGAATATTCAAACTCCATTCCGTCCCTTGGTCAATATTCAAACCAGGGACCCCATTGCTGCAGGCATAATAACTAAGTCTGTTTGCTGCTTCTGTAAAGTTTTCCATACAAATTAACTATTTATGGCTCCAAAGACCATGTACTATTTCGGGAGTTGGTTTATTATTTGTGATGTCGCAAGAGAAAGAAATGGGGAAAGGGAATTGAGCAATACTTTTGCACAAGGTCGCTAAAGCTTTATTGGTCATACTACTTTTCTGGGTGACCACTGTCGGCTGACAGCACAGAGCCAGTCCAAGCTCTGCAAGGATCCCAAAAAAACAATGTTGGGATCCACCCAGATGCCTGACCGGCAGATGGCTAAGCCTCGTAGCGTATGGCTGAGTTTCAGAGCCAGATGCTCCTGCCCCCTGCAAAGCCTGGTACTCCAGTGAGCACTGGAGGGGCAGAGCAGAGAGCAGTAACTGACAGTCACCTCTCTCTGCTCACTGAAGACTGAGAACTGAGCTATCAGTGGTCGTGTGATGGCACAGTTCTTGGGCTTACAGCCAGCAGGGGAGAGCTGCAGCATTACACCGATGCTGCAGCCATAGAGGTTAAGTAGGTATGTTTGGTTATTTTTTATTCCCATACTTCTCCTTTGAGTAAATGTGCATTTTAATGAGCACAGTTGGGGAATGGGGGTGTGATACAAAGCACTTATACTTAAAAGTCTACACTACCTGCCATTTCCCAGATTAGTCCATAAACCAATTAGGACCTTTTTAAAAATAATAATCATTTTATTTCTACTTAAGAAAACATACATACACAAAAATATTACAATAAATAAAGTTAACTGACCTTCAGGATCACAGTAAAGGAATCTTCACTGGAATCTGCACTGGGAAATATTTACTGATCAGAGTTGATATATATACTGTATATGTATATATATATATATATATATATATATATTTATTTATTTATTTATTTCAGGTACTTATATAGCGCTGTCAATTTATGCAGCACTTTACATAGATATATTGTACATTCACATCAGTCCCTACCCTCAAGGAGCTTACAATCTAAGGCCCCTAACTCACATTCATACACATACTAGGGCCAATTTAGATAGGATCTAATTTACCTACCAGTATGCCTTTGGAGCGTGGGAACCAGAGTACCCGGAGGAAACCCACGCAGGCACAGGGAGAACATGCAAACTCCAGACAGGTAGTGTCGTGGTTGGAATTCGAACCAGCGACCCTTTTGCTGCCAGACGAAGGTGCTATCCACTACACCAAAATAAATGTATATATATATATATCTCCAAAAAAACAGGTGTTGAACAGCACATCAGTCAGCTCAAAGTGCAATGCAATCAAACCGCCCCAATGGTCATATATAGAAAGAAAGTTCAAGGGATTGCTGCACAAACATTTATTGACGTAAAAAACATAAAAAAATTATTTAAAGGTATTCCATCATATAGTTACAGTTTTGGGTTATGTTGATAAAATCCTTCTTCAGACTGGCACACGTGTGCCAGTCTGAAGAAGGGCCTTATCAACATAGCCCGAAACTGTAACTATATGATGGAATACCTTTGAATAATTAACTTTTTGTATGTTTTTTACATCAATAAATGTTTGTGCAGCAATTTCTTGAACGTTCTTTATATTTATATATATATATATATATATATATATATATATAGTATCTCACAAAAGTGAGTACACCCCTCAAATTTTTGTAAATATTTTATTATATCTTTTCATGTGACAACACTGAAGAAATGACACTTTGCTACAATGTAAAGTAGTGAGTGTACAGCTTGTATAGCGGTGTAAATTTGCTGTCCCCTCAAAATAACTCAACACACAGCCATTAATGTCTAAACCGCTGGCAACAAAAGTGTCTAACTCCAGGCAATTAAATTTTAAACAAGCATCTGATTGGTTGCTTTGGTTTCTGCATTGTGCAAGCTTGCCCCTAGGTTGGTAAATAACACCCAAGAAAGAACACTCTCGGTAATGTCACACAATATGGAAAGCGTGTCCAGATTCTACTGTGTTGTAAGTGATGCATGTTTCATCCTCATACGACATATGAAAGAAGATATAATGTACCGTTACAGATTTTCCTAAATTTTATATAAAGCGTCAGTCTGAGAAACACATATTGTATGTCCTGAGTTTCATTTATATAGACCTAGTATGTATGATAAATTTGTTCTTAATAAAAGAAAATGATGTATTGTAAGCAATGGGTCAGTGTCATTTCTCTGTCTTCAGCATTTTCACTAAATAGGAAAAAAGCAATATATTTTTACAGTAAGACCTTGGATTGCGAGCATAATTCGTTCCGGAAACATGCTTGCAATCCAAAGCACTTGTATATCAAAGTGAATTTCCCCATAAGAAATAATGGAAACTCAGATGATTCGTTCCACAACCATTTATTCATTCATTCAGTTTATAGTCCATATAAAAAAATTATAGCAATGTGATGGGTTGTGTAACCATAAAATGTCCTTCCACAAATGGCCGTCTCCACAAGGGGATTAGAAGCAAAATCCAGCAGGAACTACAGAGGATAAAAGAGAAGAGAGGTGCCTCTAAGTGTAGCAATATGGTTACATTTAATGAAAGTACAACATTTAGCAACTCACATGATGATTAAAAGAGGCACAAATAAGTATGGAGGCATCCAGGGTAAAGCTGTCCACCGTCCTCCGCACCACCGGCTCTCACTGCTGTTAGTCTGCAATCGTGACTGGGAAGACTACCCTGCAGTAGAGCAATCTGAATGCGAGGCTTGAAGCACTCGTGGAGTGCAGCATGGAAGGAATGACATTGATGGCGGTGCGGAGGACAGTCTATGTGGACAGCTTTACCCAGGACGCCTGCATACTTAGATGTGCCCATGTGAATTGCTAAATGTTGTACCTTCATTAAATGTAACCATATTGCTACACTTAGAGGTGCCTCTCTTCTCTTTTATACTCAGTTGTAACGTGATGCTACTTGTATATCAAGATATCACTTGCATATCAAGTCAAAATGTATTTAAAATATTTTGCTTGTCTTGCAAAACGCTCTCAAACCAAGGTTTTACTGTATTTACAGTATCTCACAAAAAGTGAGTACACCTCTTACATTTTTGTAAATATTTTATTCTATCTTTTCATGTGACAACACTGAAGAAATGACACTTTGCTACAATGTAAAGCAGTGAGTGTACAGCTTGTATAACAGTGTAAATGTGCTGTCCCCTCAAAATAACTCAACACACAGCCATTAATGTCTAAACCACTGGCAACAAAAGTGAGTACACCCCTAAGTTAATATGTCCAAATTGGGCCCAATTAGTCATTTTATCTTCCCGGTGTCATGTGACTCGTTAGTGTAACAAGGTCTCATGTGTGAATGGGGAGCAGGTGTGGTAAATTTGGTGTTAGCACTCTCACTCTCGTACTGGTCACTGGAAGTTCAACATGACTCCTCATGGCAAAAAACTCTCTGAGGATCTGAAAAAAAGAATTATTGCTGTACATAAAGATGGCCTAAGCTATAAGCTAGATTTCCAAGACCCCAAAACTGAGTTGCAGTATGGTGGCCAAGTCCATAGAGCACTTTAAAAGGACAGGTTCCACTCAGAACAGGCCTCACCATGGTCGACCAAAAAAGCTGAGTGCATGTGCTCAGCGTCATATCCAGAGGTTGTCTTTGGAAAATAGACGTATGAGTGCTGCCAGCATTGCTGCAGAGGTTGAAGGGGTGGGGGGTCAGCCTGTCAGTGCTCAGACCATACGCCGCACACTGCATCAAATTGGTCTGCAGGGCTGTCATCCCAGAAGGAAGCCTCTTCTAAAGATGATGCACAAGAAAGCCTACAAACAGTTTGCTGAAGACAAGCAGACTAAGGACATGGATTACTGGAACCATGTCCTGTGGTCTGATGAGACCAAGATAAACTTATTTGGTTTGGATGGTGTCAAGCGTGTGTGGCGGCAACCAGGTAAGAAGTACAAAAACAAGTGTGTCTTGCCTACAGTCAAGCATGGTGGTGGGAGTGTCATGGTCTGGGGCTGCATGAGTGCTGCCGGCACTGGGGAGCTACAGTTCATTGAGGGAACCATGAATGCCAACATGTACTGTGACATATTGAAGCAAAGCATGATCCCCTCCCTTCGACGACTGGACCACACAGCAGTATTCCAACATGATAATGATCCCAAACACACCTCCAAGACGACCACTGCCTTGCTAAAGAAGCTGAGGGTAAAGGTTTATAACATCCACCAGCTCCGTGATGTCATTATGGAGAAGTGGAAGAGGACTCCAGTGGTAACCTGTGAAGCTTTGGTGAACTTCATGCCCAAGAGGGTTAAGGCAGTGCTGGAAAATAATGGTGGCTACACAAAATATTGACACTTTGGGCCCAATTTGGACATTTTCACTTAGGGGTGCACTTACTTTTGTTGCCAGCAGTTTGGACATTAATGGCTGTGTGTTGAGTTATTTTATGGAGACAGCAAATTTACACTGTTATACAAGCTGTACACTCACTACTTTACATTGTAGCAAAGTGTAATTTCTTCAGTGTTCTCACATGAAAAGATATAATAAAATATTTACAAAAATGTGAGGGGTGTACTCATTTTTGAAAGATACTGTATTTATTTTTTCAAACAATAATGATGTACTGCCTACCTCTGAAATATTTTCTTGTGCAGGCAGCTGATTTTTTAAGAAGAGTGAGACTCTATTTTCTAAGAATGAATGTATTTCTCCACACTTGCCGATGTGCCTGAACTCTTGCTGAAAGTATAAGCAAAGTATTTTTTTGTTTGTTTTGGATAGAGAAGGTATGTATTAAAGTGGTTGTAAAAGGCATGACCTTTTTTTTTACATTAATGCACTACCTACATTAAGATAAAAAAGTCCTAGTATGTCTATCAACACTCCCCCCCAAAGCAATTGGCTCCTGCTGCTAACAATCAAATTCTGTAAGCAGAGAGCGGGGAGGCAGGGCCAAGCTGCGCTGTGTGTGTCAATGGATGATATGTGCACATACCATAATTTATGTTATTTTCCTGCAAAGAAATTGCCTGGGACTGCCACTTGGCATCTTGCTGCCCCCTTGGATGTGATGTCAGCAGGCTAAGAGCTGTAATTCAACTAATATTCCATAGTATTCCCTTTTTCTCCTCCCCCAGCAGCTACATAAAAGGTTATGTAGGGATTGGAAGTAAAGAGAGGGGCAAAGAAGCTAGGCCAGCACAGACAGTAATCAGACATTGAAAAATCACCTAGAGGGAATCAAAATTAAATAGAAATATAGAAATACAGTACTGGAAACCAGAAAAAGGGTATAATGTCAGGCACTCCAGCCAAGGATATCATCAAGAAAAAAAATACCATTTTAAAAATTAGGTTTAATAATTACCGTATATACTCGTGTATAAGTTGACTCGTGTATAAGCCGACCCCCTACTTTTGCCCAAAAAATATGGGAAAACGTATTGACCCGTGTATAAGCCTAGGGTTGGAAATGCAGGAGCCAGAACACAGGGACAGGGAGCCAGAACACAGGGATTTTAGCCAGAACACAGGGATTTTCGCCAATACAGAGGGATATTAGCCAGGACACAGGGATATTAGCCAGGACACAGATATTAGCCAGGATATAGGGATATTAGCCAGAACACAGGGATTTTAGCCAGAACACAGGGATTTTAGCCAAGACACAGGGATATTAGCCAGGACAAAGGGATATTAGCCAGGACACAGGGATTTTAGCCAGGACACAGGGATATTAGCCAGGACACAGGGATATTAGCCAGGACACAGGGAGTTTAGCCAGGACATAGGGAGTTTAGCCAGGACACAGGGATATTAGCCAGGACACAGGGATTTTAGCCAGGACACACAGACTGTAGCCAGAACACATAAGGGATGAGTAAGGTAGTTTCACATTAAACAGAGCTGTGCTGCTTCTAAGAGCTGTTCTGTGCTTGTAACTGTAACTAAACACATTGGAATGTAGAGAATGCTGAGAGAGAGCTGCAGCTCTTCACTGAGATCAGGAGGTGGACGGGACTGAACAGCTAACATCAGCTTGTCCCGCCCACCTGCCGGCATCAAGCTGAAAATCTGACACCTCTCTCAGCATTCTCTGCATTCCAATGTGATTAGTCACAGTTACAAGCACAGAACGTCTCTTAGAAGCAGCACGGCTCTGTTTAATGTGAAACTACTGATCACCCACAGACACTGACTTGGGTATAAGCCGAGGGGGGTCTTTTTCAGCACAAAAAATGTGCTCATAAACTCGGCTTATACCCGAGTATATACGGTAATAAAAAACAAGTACACCCCTCACATTTTTGTAAATATTTTATTCTATCTTTTCATGTGACAACACTGAAGAAATTACACTTTTCTACAATGTAAAGTAGTGAGTGTACAGCTTGTATAACAGTGTAAATTTGCTGTCCCCTCAAAGTAACTCAACACGCAGTCATTAATGTCTAAACCGCTGGCAACAAAAGTGAGTACACCCCTAAGTGAAAATGTCCAAATTGGGCCCAATTAGCCATTTTCCCTCCCCGGTGTCATATGGTCGTTAGTGTTAGAAGGTCTAAGGTGTGAATGGGGAGCAGGTGTGTTAAATTTCGTGTTATCGCTCTCACTCTCTCATACTGGTCACTGGAAGCTCAACATGGCATCTCATGGCAAAGAACTCTCTGAGGATCTGAAAAAAAAGAATTGTTGCTATACATAAAGATGGCCTAGGCTATAAGAAGATTGCCAAGACCCTGAAACTGAGCTGCAGCATGGTGGCCAATCCAGAGATTGTCTTTGGGAAATAGACATATGAGTGCTGCAGAGGTTGAAGGGGTGGGGGGTTAGCCTGTCAGTGCTCAGACCATACGCCGCACAATGCATCAAATTGGTCTGCATGGCTGTCGTTCCAGAAGGAAGCCTCTTCTAGAGATGATGCACAAGAAAGCCCACAAACAGTTTGCTGAAGACAAGCAGACTAAGGACATGAATTACTGGAACAATGTGCTGTGGTCTGATGAGACCAAGATAAACTTATTTGGTTCAGATAGTGTCAAGAGTGTGTGGCAGCAACCAGGTGAGGAGTACAAAGACAAGTGTGTCTTGCCTACAGTCAAGCATGGTGGTGGGAGTGTCATGATCTGGGGCTGCATGAGTGCTGCCGGCACTGGGGAGCTACAGTTCATTGAGGGAACCATGAATGCCAACATAGAAAATAATATTACCGCGCTAGGCTAAAAGACAAGGTGAAAGAATTGAGTGAGCTGCCACACACAACGACCAAACTAATCGTAAAAAACAGGTAAAAAATGTGAAGAGTGGCGCTAAACTCAAAGAAATACAATTTATCTAAGTATAAATTAGATAAAAGTATGACATATACGTGAATATTTTCAAAGCAAATGTGATACAAACAACAGACAAAATATATTAACAGCGTGAATAGCAGTGAAAAACAAAAATGTGAAAAAATTGTTCAACTAAAAGTTGTCCATTCACATAAGAAATTCTGGCTGGTTATACTCAAAAGTTCTTCTTAGGGATGGATCATCTTAAGCTCCTCGTTTCGAATTCTCAAGGTCACCTGTGCCTGAGACTCCATTCCTGGGGTGTTGCATATCTATAAAAGAATGCAGAACAGAAGGTGAGCCAGCCAGGGGGGGTTTACAGATGACCTTGAGAATCCGAAAGGAGGAGCTTGAGACGATCCAGGAATTTCTACTAATCAGCCAGCTGAGGTTTGAACCTGCCTCTGGACCCTGTGTGGGGCATCCCTGGCCCCCTCTTCCCTCATCCCTCCCTGGAAAGCCTGGATCTGGATTTCCCTGCACCGAATTGTGGACGCAGTCTGATTGGAACGTGTGACGGCCCCCTGTACAAAGCGACCCTCGATGAACCACGGATTGTGTGACGCGCTCTCCTGGGAGCCTGACATCCGGAATTCCACACCTATTCCAAGCAGGAGCGATATTACATCTTTCTTCCGGTAAGCCTCCACTCTGTAAGGGGTTGGAGTATCAAATAAGATTTCTGCTGATCCCGGCTTGGCTGTATTGTTTTCCACATACAGACCTCACCTGGAACACTTTTCTTCACTGGCACAATTATATGTATCTCTTGATCCATCCCTAAGAAGAACTTTTGAGTATAACCAGCCAGAATTTCTTATGTGAATGGACAACTTTTAGTTGAACAATTTTTTCACATTTTTGTTTTTCACTGCTATTCACGCCATGAATGCCAACATGTACTGTGGCATTCTGAAGTAGAGCATGATTCCCCCCCCCCCCTTCGTAGACTGGGCCGCAGGCAGTATTCCAACATGATAATGACCACAAACACACCTCCAAGATGACCACTGCCTTGCTAAGGAAGCTGAGGGTAAAGGTGATGGACTGGCCAAGCATGTCTCCAGACCTAAACCCTATTGAGTATCTGTGGACCTACAATCTCTGGAACACGAGGAGGTGGAAGGTAAACTCCTACGGGGTGTCTATGAGTTATCCCAAATCCAGACCTCTGTACGAACCGGTCAGGTAGTGGAAATGGGAGTCGAAGGAATCGTTCCGTCACCAGTAGAACCTCCACACAAACACCAGTAATAGTACAACCTTATGACGGACGCCGGGTCAGATGCTTCCCCCCCCCCCCTTAGTACGAGATGAAGTCTTACGGTGTCATGTACAACCGTAAGTACCGCACTTATCGTCACTTTTTGTTTTTACACTTTTTTAACAAGTTGATTTTCAACAGGTAAGTGTATTCTTTAAGACCGACCAATATGAGTTTTCAAGAAGAATCCCTACCTAGTTCTCTATGTATATTAACACGGTCACTTCTTTTCACAAGGTCCACTCCAGACATACACCTTTTGTTA
>BLSH010089414.1:1440790-1454193 GCA_018402905.1 Glandirana rugosa | reverse complement strand
CTCCCTGGTCATCTCTCGTCTCGACTACTGCAACTCCCTCCTCACTGGTCTACCTTTAAATAGACTAGCCCCTCTCCAGTCCATCATTAATGCCGCTGCCAGACTCATCCACCTTACAAACCGTTCAACGTCTGCCACCCCCCTCTGCCAATCCCTCCATTGGCTGCCACTCGCCCAACAAATTAAATTCAAATTACTAACAATCAGCTACAAAGCCATCCACAACTCTGCTCCCAGCTACATCACCAACCTTGTCTCAAAATACCAACCTAACCGTCCTCTTCACTCCTCCCAAGACCTCCTGCTCTCCAGCTCCCTCATCACCTCCTCTCATACTCACCTCCAAGACTTCTCCCGAGCCTCTCCCATCCTCTGGAACTCCCTACCCCAATCGGTCAGAATGTCCCCAAATCTATCCACCTTCAAGCGATCCCTGAAAAATTTTCTCTTCAGGGAAGCCTATCCTGCCACCACCTAACAACTACACTCCTTATTTTCTCAATCAGCTCATCCCCCGCAGTTTACTGCCCTTTCGTATCATTCAACCCTCCCTCTTAGATTGTAAGCTCTAACGAGCAGGGCCCTCTGATTCCTCCTGTATTGAATTGTATTGTAATTGTACTGTCTGCCCTAATATTGTAAAGCGCTGAGCAAACTGTCGGCGCTATATAAATCCTGTATAATAATAATAATAACACCTGAATGCTGAAAATCATATGCTTACAGGAGACACATTTAACTCCAGGTACAATCTCCTACTTCCCTGTGAAACAGTACAGCCATCAATTTCATGCTACTTATTCGGTGTATTCCAGGGGTGTCAGTATCTTAATCCATCAAGTGACTACTTTTGAGTATATAGAAGATGTTACTGACCCAGAGGGTCGCTATATATGTTTACAGTGCAATTTATATGGGATGAAATTTATAATTGCGGGATTGTGCATTCCTCCACCGTTCTCCACCCAACTCCTCAGAACTTTAGGTTATTATATGGCTCGTCATCTAGATAAACCACTATTGGTAGTAAGGGACATTAATAACTATTTAGACCCCGGAAAAGATAAACTTTCTGCAAGGCTAAATTCAGACCCACTGAGGCGTACAGGTCCCACAGCATTTGCACGACTTCTGAGTGAGATGGGCCTTACGGATGTTTGAAGAATGCGCAATCCCGACACCCATGTATACTCTTGCCAATCTGCATCAGTAGGGAAACTCTCCAGGATAGATCTTGGTTTAGGTAATAATATCATGTATAGAATCTTCTCAATACTCAGTCAGAACAGTGTTTGACCACTCTCCACTTCTGGTGGATATCCGAAACGGGTTGAAGAAAAGGCACGTGGGATGGAAATTAAACCCGTTCTGGCTGACTCTCTTTCCAGACCCAGATCCAATCCCAAAACTACTAACCACTTTTTTTAGTATTAACAAGGGGACTGCAGATTTGACGATTGTGTGGGACACATCCAAGGCATATTTACGTGGCCAGTTCATTAAGCTGATTTCACATATAAAAACAAAATCTAAAGAATGGGAAAAGTTTCTCATCTCTGAAGCCCAGCGTTCAGAATCATCATATGTATCTGACCCCTCAGATGGTAATAAAAGATCATGGTTAGCCACACAAGTGTTATTGCAGCAACTGTCGCTGCAGCTTGCTAAAAATAAACGCTTCTTCCTACACCAACGCCATTTTGAAGAAGGCGAAACACAGGCCACGTGCTGGCAATGCTCTCAAAATCGCAACTGGCCCCACCACATATTACAGCTATACAGGACACTCAGGGGGAGGGTAGATACTCCACATCAGAGATCACTGAGGTGTTTAAAGACTTCTTTGCGGATGTATACACATCCAAGGTCCAGCCAACCGCATTAGACATAAAATCTTTCTTAGACAAATATCCCATGCCACGACTCTCAGCATCTGATGCCAGACTACTTAATGCTCCACGGTCAGAGAAGGAATTACTCGAGGCACTGAAACATATGCATAATGGATGGGCACCTGGGGCTGATGGCCTCCCAATGGAGGTGTACAAAAGGTATACCTCCCATATGATACCACATCTCTTGGAAGTATTCAATAAAAGCTTGATATTAGAAAAACTCCCGATATCCATGATGGAGGCAATAGTAGTAGTTCTATTGAAACCAGGGAAAAATGCACTAACCCCAAATTCCTATCGTCCCATATCCCTTCTCACAGCCGACATCAAACTACTAGCCAGGGTTCTAGCTAACAGAGTAATGAAAATTATACATAAATTAATTTATATGGTAAATAAATAAAATAAATAAAAATTAATTTATATGGATCAATCCGGATTTACTCCTGCTAGGTCTACGGCACAGAACCTACGCTGACTATTTTTGAATTTACAAATACCCACTGACAATCAGGGTAATAGGGCTATTTTCTCACTAGACCCTGCTAAAGCGTTCGATAGTGTAGAATGGTCATATTTATCGGAGGTACTATTGAACTTTGGGGTAGGCCCCACCTTTCTCAAATGGGTACAGTTAATATATTCGACCCCATCGGCAAGGATACGAATCAATGGAGAGTTAGGGGCACACTGCAGGGGTGCCCACTTTCACCCCTGCTGTTTGCCATGGCTCTAGAACCACTGGCTATTCATGTCTGTGCATCCAAATCTATTAGAGGCTTCATGAGAGTTGCCAAAGAAGATGTGATATCACTCTACGCAGACGAGACGTTAATTTATTTAGGAGGTACCAAAGGGTCCCTAATAAATGTTATGCAACTGATTACTGATTTTGGGGCCCTGTCAGGATTTACTATAAATTGGAATAAATCAGTGCTCCTACAATTGGACCCACTGCCTCTCCCGCTCCCTGCGTGCGTGGAGGAGGTGCAGATAGTCTCTTCCTTCAAATACCTTGGTATACAGGTCTCCTCTTCTGTCACTGATTATATAACACTAAATCTGGCGCCTCTTTTGCGTAGGCAGAGAGACAAGTGTGTAGCTTGAACTAAACTCCCACTAACAGTGGTGGAGAGAGCTAATCTAATTAAAATGGTATGGGCCCCCCAGCTCCTTTACATATTCCACAACGCACCAGTCTGGATATCCCTCAAATGGTTCTCCCGAATAAATACCCAATTCCGCACTTTAATCTGGCAAAACAAAACTGCACAAATTAGACTACATACATTGCAATTTAGTAAGGATCAAGGTGTCCTAGCAGTACCAAACTCCAGATTTTACTTTATTGCAGCTCAAATACAACAACTGGGTGATTGGGAAAATAAAGACCCATTGGATCAAATTAGAAACGTATTGATACTTGGGGGTTCTGCTTGTCCAGCACTATCTTACCTGGAAGCAGGAGTCACACATTTAAATGGAACTTTCCCAACAATCCACCTATTAAACACGCTTTGGGTCTACATTAGGAAGTTATTGCAAATCAAAGGCTTTCTGTTTCTATACCCCGATATGGAGAAATAAATATTACAAGGAACTTTTTAAACTACAGAACTTTCTGGATTGGGAGAGAGCTGGCATGCTGTATGTCTCTCAATTATTCAATGGGATAACACTTAAATCCTTTACAGAGATTCAGACAGAGTTTGCTCTGCCCAGAACCCAATTCTTTAAATATCTACAACTCAGACACGCTATCCAGATGGAAGCCAGATTGTCTACACTTACTACTACTGAGCACCCATTAATGTCCAATGTGCTACTTATGAAGGACAAAAAAGGGATGATATCAAGAGTATACTCTATACTGTTACACTCTACACATGATCCAGCTATGATCCCTAGCAAAAAAGGATGGGAAAAGGACTTAGGTCAAATAGATGGGGAAAAATGGGAACTCTGGTTAGCATCCGCCCCATTAGTATCGGTATCAGCATCACATAAACTCTCCCATCTCCTCTTACCCCATAGAACCTATAGAACCCCTGTTCAGCTGCACAAATGGGGAACGAGGGATTCAGCGCTGTGCCCAAAATGCCTTAGAGAAGATGGTACCCTTCTACATATGTTTTGGAGATGCGCAAAACCTTTCCGATATTGGCACTTTGTCGTATCTAGTATATCACTGGTGTTCCAGATACCTATAATACAAGACCCGAATATATGCTTATTAGGGGCCCTAGAGACTGACGCGCTTTCTCCACACGGTCACACAGCAAATATTACGACTGTTATATAAAGCCCCCAAAGTGATAGCCAGACACTGGATATCTCCACGGATACCGACCAGGACACAGTGGATAGAGGCGGCTAACAATACACCTATAAGAGAACAAATGACGTACCAGCATAGAGGTATAGTTAAAATGTTTTATTCAATGTGGCAACCATGGCTGGAAACACCCGGCCTAGCACCGCATCAATTAGTTACAGATCAATTGCTACAGATGTAGAGTATGTTGGACTAAAATGTGAAATATATAATATGAACCTACGTAAAGATGCCCACAGTTAATTAGTATCTTGACATATTTTACTGTTTGTATGTATCAACTGATATCTGTTAATGGATCAAAGTGTATATCAATAAACCTTTTTTTCTGATTTAAAAAAAAATCCAACTTTTAGTGTAAATAAGATAAGTCCTACAGGTTA
Organism: Glandirana rugosa; assembly: GCA_018402905.1. Taxonomy (NCBI): domain Eukaryota; kingdom Metazoa; phylum Chordata; class Amphibia; order Anura; family Ranidae; genus Glandirana; species Glandirana rugosa. The sequence goes on along the minus strand of BLSH010089414.1, from coordinate 1,449,580 downwards.
GTTCTTTACAAAAGCAGCCATAGCGTTAATGGAAAAGTCTGCCCCCACTTATCAACATGCTGTAGAGAAGGACCCTTATTCTTTATGTGAAAGCAGTGGTCTACCTGCAGAGGCCCAATACACCCCATGCTGAGTAGGATAGCTGCAATCAGCAAGTCTCATGCTCCCTGATGATTACAGAGCTCTAGTCTGGCTCTCTTTGACTAAGTATGAGGCATGTTGGGCCCCTGCAGAGAGACCACTGCTTCTACTCAGGAAGCAAGGGTCCCTCTCCACAGAATGCTGGCTAGGTGACTGACTAGGCTAATCAGATCATGACTGGTTCTTAAAGATGATAAACCACAATGCACCAAATACAGGCATGTATCTAACATCACGTATCATGTATCTAACATCATAAATAAGTCCAGTTCTTGAATCTCATACAGACGTTAAAGTCCATTGAGGATGCTTTAACTCAATCCATATATTCAGATATAGCTAACCATTAAATCTAAGCCTTATGTCAGCCCTCATACTGCAAGGAATCATGTATTTGTGGGATGCAACAGTCCATTTCAGGTCAAGAAAACCCCTATATCAAGCACCGGCCTCGGTGGACATAAATTGCGGCATGAGATTCATGGAGAGGACTTATTAATGAGAATGTTGTTTACTTCATCTGTGTCGGACTTGTCTCTGCACTCATTTGTCAGATTGTGATTTATTATTTTCCACACATAATAGATGGAGTCATTATTATAGAATACTATTCAGTCGTATACTTGTTTTCATTCAAAACCAACCTGGACTAAAAGTTCAAAACAGTGTCAAGCACTCAGGCCTGGAGTTATACTTTTTAACCCCCTCCCTAGGCAAAATGTGTCACCTTCCCCTACCCCCACCTTATCACAGTCTCTCCTCTGTGCACCCTTTGTTTTTTAAAGGCAAACTATAATAATTGAGGTCAATTTTAGTATGTATACTTTTCAATGTTTACATGCTTTTATAATGCCGTGGGTTGCGGTGCTTTGTATTAGCACCCTAATCCTGGTGTTGGCAACCCTTCAGTGGTGGGCAGGTGACAGGTAAACCGCAATCCTTCCTTGCTGACCCTCAGAACCTGGACGGGAGAGGCAGCAGGGGTGGAATTTAGTGGAACCGATCTGTATTTTCCTCCTGCAGCAGCTGAAAGTAGGCTTCTCCTCTCCCTCTCGTCGACATTCAGCTGCCAGAGGAAGAAATACAAGGGATCGGTACCAATATATGTCACCCCGCCACCCCTCCTATCCCTGTTCCTCTTCTTTCTTTTGCCCGGGCCCCCCTGTGTTCTCCCTCGCCCCCCCCCCCCCCCATTGTTTCAGGATGGAGAGCAGGGAAGAGGCCGGTAAATATGTCAAATGCATATGTGTTGGAGCTTTAAGGCACACCCTATTGCAATAGGCTGCGCACATGTATGGTATTAGGGCATCATTCACAGGGGGCTGAGGCCTGTAGTTTGTGTTTCAAGACTGGACGCTTTCACCCCCTTCCAGTCCAGACCATATTTTAGATTTCAGTACTCTCACACTTTGAATGACAATTACTCAGCCATGCAACACTTTACCCAAATTAAATTTTTATCATTTTTTTGAAACAGATAGAGCTTTCTTTGGTCTATAGGTGCTATAGCATCACCTATAGCAATCTAAGTTCCTATATGCCAAGCAAGCCTAGCCTACTAGTACATGGTGGCCCTTAGGAATGTCTTGTTCACCGGCCAAGAAGTACAGAAGGCTGAAGAAAGGAAGAACAAATTAGATCCTGTGGTTCCAGGAGTGCAATTTGTCTGCAGTGGATGGCTGTGGCTGGTGTCTCACAGGAACGTAGTTAGAGGTGTAGATGGGTTAGTTGAGGCAGTAGGGATAGTCAGCAAACAGCCAAAGGATCGGTCCAGCCAGGAGGCAGAAACGTGCTTAATAAATAGGGGAGGTTTAGTTAAGGTGGCAGGCAGAGGCAATACTGCATTGGTGTAACGACGATCAGAAACACTATTGCTGGTTTACACTGGCCTAGTAACAGTAGAACTGGCGTGGTGATAATCAGGGACATTGTTGCTGGCTTACACTTGGCATAGGATTTTTTGTGGATAAATCACCACTATACTGGTGTGGGGGCACTGCGACTGGTGTGGAAGTGATAAGGAACACCGTTAGTGGGCATACACTAGTCTGGTGACACTGGAATTGGTGTGGCAGTGGTCAGGAAAATTACTTCTTGCTCTGCTGGTCTGGTGTGGTGAAAATCAGGAACCCTGATTCTAGGCTACACTGGTTTGGAGTGGTGGCAATCAAGAACCCTGATTCTAGGCTACACTGGTCTGGTGTGGTGGCAATCAGGAATCCTGATTCTAGGCTACACTGGTCTGGTGGGGTGGCAATCAGGAACCCTGATTATAGTTACACTGGTCTGGTGTGGTGGCAATCAGGAACCCTGATTATAGTTGCACTGGTCTGGCGACCATATGGCTGGTGTGGTGTTGATCAGAGAACTGTGCCTGGCCGGGCTCCTTCACACATGAGGTTGGAGGGGAGGGGTTTGGTAAAACATTGTGGTTGAGCCGTGGTTTTAAAACCATTCAACCGCTAAGCCCTCTAGCTGCAGAAGCAATGGCGGGGGATGTACACATTCCACAATTGTGATGCTTGCCCCCTGCAGCAATAAGAATGCTTAAGTCCAGGGGGTTAAAGTGATTGTAAAGGAAAAAATGTAAAAAACAACAAACATGTCATACTTACCTGCACTGTGCAGTGGATACATAGACAGTGCATACATAGACACACAGTGCCATGAAGCCACACACCCCCACTTCCTCCTTACAGGAGTTTGACTGACAGCAGCAGGAGCTAGGAGTGTCTCCTGTGAGACCAGGAAGTGAGAGGAACAGTTTTGCAGCTGGGACAGCACTGGAGCGGTGATAGGAGTCAGGTAAGTGTTTAGGGATGGAGGTGGATAGGATAGGTAATGGGTAGTTTGTGACCTTAACCACTTAAGGACTGGGCCACTTAAGGACCGGAAGGGTTTCCCCCTTAATGACCAGGCCATTTTTTGAGATACGGCACTGCGTCGATTTCACAGACAATTGCGCGGTCGTGCAACATTGTACCCAAACAAAATTTATGTCTTTTTTTCCCACAAATAGAGCTTTCTTTTGGTGGTATTTGATGATCTCTGAAGTTTTTATTTTTTGCGCTATAAACAAAAAAAGACTGACAATTTAAAAAAAAATATATAAATTTTTTACTTTCTGCTATAATAAATATCCAAAAATGTACAAAATTTCTTCATCAATTTAGGCCAATATGTATACTGCTACATATTTTTGGTAAAAAAAATCTCAATAAGCATATATTGATTTTTTTGCACAAAAGTTATATAAAATGGATAGATTTATGGCATTTTTATTTGTTTACATTTTTTTACTAGTAATGGCGGCGATCAGTGATCTTTAGCGGGACTGCGACATTGCGGCGGACAGATCAGAACACCTAACGGACATTTTTTGGGACCAGTGACATTTATACAACGATCAGTGCTATAAAAATGCACTGATTACTGTATACATGACACTGGCAGGGAAGTTGTTAACACCAGGGGCAATCAAAGGGTTAAATGTGTTCCCTGGGAGGTGTTTTCTAACAGTATGGGGAACTGTGTGACTGGGGAAACACACAGATCCTCTTCCTGCTTAGCAGAAAGACAGGATCTGTGTGATCTCCCCTGACAGAACAGAGATCTGCCTTGTTTACACAGGCAGATCCCCATTCTGTCACTGCGGGAAACTATCGCGGGTGGCCGGTGGACATCAAGTCCGCCCCACCCACAGATTGGCTCACCCGCTGACCAGTGGGAACGCACCCATAGATCGTGTACGAGCCGATGTACAATGACGTTGATTTGCGGTATAGAGCCAGCTTGCCACAATACAACTGCGGTGGCTGGTCCGGAACCGGTTAATGCACAGAAGACATTAAAATTTAAAAAAAAATTAATTTAGAACCACTTTAAGCATGATACAAAAACAGACGCCAACACATTTCAGGGCTCACACTTCCCCCCCCTTCGTCAGGGTCTATGTGCTTGAAATTTATTCAAACCCGAATTATTATTATTTTATTATTATTATTAAAAATCTTTCAATAATATATTTACCTGAGATAAATTGAGCAAATAAGAGAAGTTGTTTGTTAGGGTTTACATGTACTTTAACCACTTGACCTCCGAAAAATTTACCCTCCTTCATGACCAGGCCACTTTTTGCGATACACCACTGCGTCAGTTTGGCAATTGCGCGGTCATGCAACACTGTACCCAAATAAAATTGAAGTACTTTTTTTCCCACAAATAGAGCTTTCTTTTGGTGGTATTTGATCACCACTTTGTTTTTTATTTTTTAAGCTATAAACAAAAAAGACAGACAATTTTGGAAAAAAAAATTTTTTTAATTTCTGCTATAAAACTCATTCAATAAAATGTTTTATCAAAATCAAATGTCTTCATTAATTTAGGCCAATATGTATAACGTTACATGTTTTTGGCATTAAAAATCCCAATAAGCATATATTTATTGGTTTACGCAAATTTCTTAGTAATGCATCTGTAATCTATGGAATATATACTGGAATTTTTATTTATTTATTTTTTTATACTAGTATAGTACCCTCTAGGTAGGTAGGTGCTAGAGGATACATTTTTCTGGAGAGTAGGAAAATTTAGGCAGGCCTAGCTGATGGCTAGGCCTGTTTGTTATCATTCGGGGCTGGGAGTGGCTCAGGGTATGACTGGGTGACTCACAGTTGGTGTCATCAGGTCCTCCCACTTCTTTCCAGAAGCTTCTGGAGTTTTCTGGAAAGAGAGGTGGAGAGGGGAATTGTAGCCATCTGGGGTAATTTGAGGAGCTCTGACCAATCCCCAATCTGGATTGGCAAGGGGCAGGCCTATCTGAATTCCCAGGGTCAGCCTAGCTGGGGAGGAGTTGTCAGGTGGAAGACATGGAGTAAAGGAGTGCAGAGGCTGAGGGCAAGGGGGTGACCTAGGGTCTGGGCTCAGGTGCAGTCGGGACCACTTTCAGGAACACATGAAAAGGTCCTAGACTGGAGGCACAAGAGAGAGCAAGGAGAGGACAGCAGGAGAGTGCACTGCTGAGCAGTGGCAGCCAGTGTAATATTTTTCGGGGGGCGGCAAACACTATGCCACCAACACCCTAAACCCCCCTCCCCAGACGGTCGGTCACGCTTTACCCCATCGCGGCTCCAATTCCCCTTCTCTCCACGAGTCTCCACAGCAGTGGTGGCTACCATTTCCTCCCTCCTTCTCTGCGGCCAATCGGGTGTCTTCTCTTTCGGCCAATCAGAAAATGGGTCTCGCACCCGCTTCTGATTGGCCAGATTTAGGATCAGTGTTACAACAGTAAATGTTCATTCGCTGTTGTAACACCTGGGTGGGTTCATGGCGCAATGCTCTGCTCCACGAGCCACTCTATTTTGAAGCCTATTAGAGCCTATGGCTCTAATCAGGTGCTTTAAAAAAACACCCCCTCCACTGTAATTCAGGCGCCCGGCATCCTGAATAGGGGGTGGCCGCGACGGTCATGGATAGATTCATGCTGTGCATGAATCTATCCATTATGCATATAGGGGGTGGCTGGAGAGAGGGGGAGGTGCCCAGGTGCCCCTAATGAACGGGCCACCACTGCTGCTGAGAGACTCCAGGGAGGACAACTGGTCGCATCTGGGAGGACTGGTGAGTGAGGCACTGTCGGCAGGACTGGGGAGGCACACCTGAGAGGACTGGGAGTTTGCAGTCAAAGATGGATGCAGAATCAGAAGAGTGGACTGTGGGAAGAGGGGCAGTAGAAGGAGGCAGCTGCAGCCAAGAGGGCTGGCAGGGCCTGAGGAGAGCTTACTGGGATCAGTAGCCGTGTTGAGGACAGTTAGCACCGGAATTATTTCACAATAGCCTGCAGTTCCTGCCTGCAAAGGGCAATTCCCTGAGGCCTGGCTGAGCTGGTGTCAGGCCTAACCACGTGATGCTAGCTGCTCTGGGAAATTGCAGCAAGTGAAGTGCTGGAGGAGTAATAGAGTAAAGGTCTTAAGCAGGAGGTGTGCTGGAGAGAAGACTGGAGTGTATATACTGAGCGTATATAGTAGTCCCAAGCAATTTATGCTAAATCGTACTGAGCATCCCATATTCCCCTTTCCCATCCAAGTTCAATCCCCTCAATAAAATATAAAAAACAAAGCTTATGGACTGTTCTATGTCTCTGAGTGCCTGAGAGATCAATGCTGGACAGGGTGACGGGTGAACCATAATACTCAGCAGCCCCTACGGGGGTACCACTACACTAGTAATGGTAGCAATCAGCAACTTATAGCGGGACTGCGATATTGTGGCGGACATTCTGACACCAACTGACACTTTTTAAACTAATACAGTGATCAGTGCTAAAAATATACACTGTCACTGTACTAATGACACTGGCTGGGAAGGGAATAATCATCAGGGGTGATCAAAGGGTCAACTGTGTGCCTAGCCAGCCTTTGTGTTTACTGTGTGTGCTGCTTTTATTAGGGGAAGAGATGGATTTGAGCAGGAACACAGAATCCATCCCTTCACCCCTGTCAGCATGGAACTCTGTCTTGTTTACATTCTGAGTCTCTGCCCGACGATCGGCGGGTGCCGGAGGACATTGAGTGCCCGGCACATGCAGATCAGCTTCTGCTATGAATAATCACAGCACAAGCAGTCCACTGGCGGTGTGCACCCACCCCCTGCAGGTGGAAGTGCAGGATCACGTATATATACACCATATTGCTAAAGGTTTTGGGACGCCTGCCTTTACACGCACATAAACTTTAAAGACACCCCAGTCTTAGTCCATAGGGTTCAATATTGAGTTGGCCCACCTTTTACAGCTATAACAGCTTCAACTCTTCTGGGAATGATGTTCACAAGGTTTAGGAGTCTGTTAATGGGAATGTTTGGCCATTCTTCCAGAAGCGCATTTGTGAGGCCAGGCACTGGTGTTGGAGGAAAAGGCCCAGCTCGCAGTGTCTGTTCTAATTCATCCCAAAGGTGTTCTATCGGGTTGAGGTCAGGACTGCTTCCAGTTAAGTTCCTCCACCCCAAACTCCCTCATCCATGTCTTTATGGACCTTGCTTTGTGCACTGGTACGCTGTGTTGGAACAGGAAGAGGCCATCCCCAAACTGTTCTCACAAAGTTGGGAGCATGAAGTTGTCCAAAATGTCTTGGTATGCTGACGCCTTAAGAGGTCCTTTCACTGGAACTAAGGGGCCAAGCCCAACCACTGAAAAACAACCCCACACCATAATCCCCCCTCCACCAAATGATTTGAACCAGTGCACAAAGCAAGGTCTATAAAGATATGGATGAGTGAGTTTGGGGTGGAGGAACTTGACTGGCCTCAACTCGATAGAACAACTTTGGGATGAATTAGAACGGAAACTGCGAGCCAGACCTTATTGTCCAACATCAGTACCTGACCTCACAAATGCGCTTCTGGAAAAATGGTCAATCATTCCCATAGACACTCCTAAACTTTGTGGACAGCCTTCCCAGAAGAGCTGAAGCTGTTACAGCTGCAAAGGGTGGGTCAACTCGATATTGAACCCTACGGACTAAGACTGGGATGCCATTAAAGTTCATGCGCATGTAAAGGTAGGTGTCCCAATACTTTTGACAATATAGTGTATATGTGATCCAGCGCACAGCTGCCACCCTGTAGCAGTAAAACTGCTATAGGGTGGTCAGCAAGTGGTTAAGCCAATTGTTTGAAAGGTGTGAACAGCTGTGGGAACATATGGAAAGAATCACAAATCTATGGCCACTATATACAGTAATCCCTTATAAAAAATGTGTTTTTTTTTTCTAATATAAACTCCTTGCCTACACTGCCTTTAAATGTGTTGCCTGCCAAGCCGTGTGTTGTAACTACATGATGGGGGGATTACAAGTCTATTTCACAGGCTGGGAGTATGAAGAATGAGACAGAGTTGTCATGTGATGGTGAATAATACATGAGAATATGCACTTAGCAAAGATATACACCAACGTGGCCCTTACATGGCTTTGCTTGCTAATCCGTCGGGGCTGCAGCTTGGCTTAAGAGCACACTGTACACATAAAAGGCAGATCTTCCGAGCCTGGGAAAAAAGTGCAGTTGTGTTGTTATCATCTATTTTATTTATTTCGTTGTTGATGGTGATATTAGTATTGCTATTATTTATTTATACAGTACAATAATCTTCCACCACACTGTACATAAAGGTCTGTAAAAATAACATCTGCAATATATACAAATAAAGGAACAGTAGGAATGTAAGCCTCGCTCAAAGGATTTTATCATTTAACTCCTTGCCGACCGCCGATCGGCAATTGACGGCGGCAAGGTGGCTCGTGAGCGCAAATCGCCGTCATATGACGGCGGCCACGCTCACGAGCCTAGTGAGCGCGCGCGTCTCGCCTCCAGGCACAAATGAATGTGCCTGGAGGCAAGGAGGCGAGTCCCCCCGGTAGCGCCCATCGGCCGCCGTTAGCTTCGGCGGCGTGGGCGAGGGACCGGGAGGGGAGGCCGCCGCGCGCGCGCGAGTGATCCGAGCACTCGCACCGGCGGCAGTATACTGCCGCTAAACGCGAGTGCTCGGTGGAACGGCGGCAGTTAACGGCTAGCCGCCAGCCGTTCCTCAATTTACTATTTTAGGAAACTCGCTCCGAATGTAAGGATGACAAGGAAATAAACATATATAACGTC
>BLSH010089414.1:1407513-1430084 GCA_018402905.1 Glandirana rugosa | reverse complement strand
AACTTTATTCTTTCATGAGTTATTTACAAGTTTCTGACCACTTATAAAATGTGTTCAATGTGCTGCCCATTGTGTTGGATTGTCAATGCAACCCTCTTCTCCCACTCTTCACACACTGATAGCAACACCGCAGGAGAAATGCTAGCACAGGCTTCCAGTATCCGTAGTTTCAGGTGCTGCACATCTCGTATCTTCACAGCATAGACAATTGCCTTCAGATGACCCCAAAGATAAAAGTCTAAGGGGGTCAGATCGGGAGATCTTGGGGGCCATTCAACTGGCCCACGACGACCAATCCACTTTCCAGGAAACTGTTCATCTAGGAATGCTCGGACCTGACATCCATAATGTGGTGGTGCACCATCTTGCTGGAACTATGATGTCGGTGATAGGGAATTTCTGGCCATCAAGTCGGCTTTGGAGGAATGGCGGTACCTCCTGGAAGGAGCAGCTCACCCGGTATTGGTTTTTACTGACCATAAAAACCATAAAAAAACCATATGCTGTGAAGATACGAGATGTGCAGGGTCCATTACACCCCCCTTAGATTACATCGCATGGGACTATTACAGTCCCCTGACTTTCCCCGATGCAAGGGGGCGGAGGGGGACCTCATACACCTTTTGTGGAGGTGCCCCAAGTTTCACTGCTACTGGAGGGCAGTACTCGACACCATAAACTTAGCATTCCAGGTCTCCATACCCTCTGATCCCACCAGATGTGTATTAGGTATCCTAGATGACCTTCAAATTACAGAATTCCAGCAAATAGCAGTCAATCGTAAACTCATTCTGCAGCTATGGAAGGCAGACAGAGCACCCACACATAAGGAGTGGGTTTATAATATGGGCTGTACTCTAAAGATGGAAAAGTTAATATTCCAGCACAGAGGAAGTCCACATAAGTTTGACCGCCTGTGGGGTGACTGGTTGGCAGTGCCGGGCCTAGCCCCCACTGAATTGGTGATGGAGAGACTCTTGGGTTGATTTATTATATAAAGCTGAAACTGGGACAAAATGTATATTTGTTGATACGTGCTTAATGCATTTTTCACAGTGTGAAGTGACAATCTTAGCGTCTGGGCTCAACCACTGTCTGTATAAAACATAACTTATTACTTATTTCACGACATGATAAATTCTCTGTAACTGATGTTTCTGGAGCTTTTTTGATGGTTGTATCAGTTTTCTGTTTCTTACTAAGCTGTATGTTAATTGGAAAATAATAAAAACTTTTCCTGATTAAAAAAAAAAAGACAGCACTCCCAGGGAACACAATTAACCCTTTGATCTCCCTGATGTTAACCCCTTCCCTGCCAGTGTCATTATTGCAATGACAGTGCATTTTTTAGCACTGATCACTGTACTGGTGCCACTGGCCCCCAAAAAGTATCACTTAGGGGTTGATTTACTAAAACTGGAGAGTGAAAAATCTGTTGCAGCTGCACATGGTAGCCAATCAGCTTCTAGTTTCAGCTTCTTTAACCACTCCAGGTCCGCGCTATTGCCGAAATACGGCTCCAGCGCGGACCTGAAATGCCGGGAGGACGTCCATGGACGTCCTCCACTGCGCATGCTCCCGCGCGCCCCCTGGCGGCAGCGGCGGCGCGCGCGCGTGCGCGCCGCACGCTACGCGAGCGTGCCCGTGGGTAGGGCGGACTCGATGTCCGCCCGAGACCCGCGATCACTTTCAGGAGCCTCAGAACGGGGAACCGCCGTTGTAAACACGGCGGTTACCCGTTCTTTGACAGGGGACATAACAGATCTACTGATCCCTGTCACTGGGATCAGTTAGATCTGTTATGTCCCGGCCAGCCCTGCCCCCCCACAGTTAGAACACAGCCAGGGAACATATTTAACCCCTTCACTGCCCCCTGCTGGTTAACCCCTTCACTGCCAATGACATTTACACAGTAATCAGTGGACATTTAAATTTCTGATCGCTGTATAAATGTCATTGGTCCCAAAAATGTGTCAAAAATGTCCGACATTTCCGCCCCAATATCGCAGTCCCGATAAAAATCGCAGATCGCCGCCATTACTAGTAAAAAAAAAAATAAATAATAAAAACGCCATAAATCAATTCCCAGTTTGTAGACGCGATAACTTTTGCGCAAACCAATCAATATACGCCAATTGCGATTTTTTTTTTTACCAAAAATATGTAGAAGAATATATATCGGCCAAAACTGATGAATAATTTTTTTAATGGATTTGTACTTTAGCAAAAAGTAAAAAATATTGTTCTTTTTTGCAAAATTGTCGCTCATTTTTTGTTTATAGCGGCGATCAGAAATGACGCAGAGGGGATCAAATACCACCAAAAGAAAGCTCTATTTGTGGGAAAAAAAGGACGCGAATTTTATTTGGGTACAACGTCGCACGACCGCGCAATTGTCATTCAAAATGCGACAGCGCTGAAAGCCAAAAATTGGTCTGGGCAGGAGGGGGGTTTAAGTGCCCAGTAAGGAAGGGGTTAATTCAGCTTGGACAATAAAACCTGGAAGCTGATTGGTTTCTATACACAGCTGCACCAGATTTTCCACACTCCAGTTTTAGTAAATCAACCCCTTAGTGTCAGATTTGTACCACTAAAAATCGCTGATCGCTGACATTACTAGTAAAAAAAAAAATAAAAAGTCCATTAATCTATCCCATAGTTTGTAGACACTATGGGGTTCATTTACTAAAGCTTGAAAGTGCAAAATTTGGTGCAGCTCCACACAGAAACCAATCAGCTTCAAGGTTTTATTGTCAAAGCTTGATTGAACAAGCTGAGGTTAGAAGCTGATTGGCTAGCATGCACAGCTGCACCAGTTTTTGCACTCTCCAGCTTGAGTAAATCAACCCCTATAACTTTTACGCAAACCAATCAATATACGCTTATTGGGATTTTTTTTACCAAAGACACATAGCAGAATACATATTGGCCTAAATCGATGAAGAAATTTTATTTTTTACATTTTTTTATTGGTTTTATAGCAGAAAGTAAAAAAATATAGTTTTTTCTCAAAATTGTCAGCCTTTTTTTGTTTATAGCGCAAAAAATAAAAAACACAGAGGTGATCAAATCCCACCAAAAGAAAGCTGTATTTGTGGGAAAAAGAGGATACTCATTTTATTTGGGTACAGCGTTGCTCGACCGTGCAGTTGTCAGTTAAAGGGACACAGTGCCGTATCGCAAAAAATGGCCTGGTCAGTAAGGGGGGTGAAACTTCTGGAGATGAAGTGGTTACATCTCCAGCCAAAAACAATAAAATAAAAATGTATAGTCAAATAAGGCAGGTTTTACACCTACGTGAATTGGATGCGGGTTACCCCGCATGACAGGAGATTGTTTCACACATCTCCGGGGCAGCTGCGGAGCTGCTTGCACAGGAGTCCTGTGCGTCTGTGGTTCTGTTTCAGGGCTGAATTTAGGCAAAAATTCAGCCCTGATTCGTCCCTGAAACGGAGAACAGGGACGCACCGGACCCCCTGCTGTGAGCCACATCCAACAGCAGTGTGAACCCAGAGCCAGGTCATGGAAACGCCCGTCTGTATCCTTTTCGGAGGCTAAACTAAAAATATCTTGGATCATGGTGCAGGAAAAGCTGGCCAGTTACATCCTCGATACTTCCCCTAAATTCGACCTTGTTTGGGAACCATGGAAGAACTACATAGACATCCCGGGGTGACCCCTCCTCATCTTCTACCTCAAATAGTTACCGTGGTGTCTACTTTCCTCCTTTACCTTTCTAGCTCTCTCTTCTTTTCTATGCTTCTTTGCTTGATTCTTTCTCTATCTTGTTTTAATCTCATTATCTATTTGCTTTCTAGGGTCAGTATGCTTCCTAAATACGCGGTTGGTAAGGGTTAATAAAGATTCTCTCCGAATGGCCTATATAAACAGGTTAAGACTGTGGGGTTATCTTCTGTTCCTTTTATACTAGGAGAGGTAATTTCCCTAAAAAGCTTCATCTGTTAGGACAGGCCCAGGGGGGGGTGGTCGGTGCCTATCCTCTCGGTCACAGTATTTGGGGTGACCGGGGGGATGGCGGGACCTCTCCTATCTGGGTGGTTTCCCTTCCCTTCTAGCTTTGTTGTTATACCTCCCATTGTCCTTCGCTTTTTTCTGTCTCTTACAATAGGTCACCGACTGCAACTTGTCAATCGTTGTTAATTTGTTAATTATTAACCATTTGCCCACATAATTTTTTGTTTTTTGTTTGAGAATATTAGATCAATGACCTCTAGTACTGTATAAGCATTTATTTTACTGTATATGGAAAATTTTCTCAATAAAAAGATTTGAAACGAAAACTGTATTTTTGCTTGCACATGAATTGATGATGGAAGTCAGCAGAGCTCCGCCTAAATTACTAAGCTCAGGGAAAATTCACTTGCCAAGTGCACAGCCTACTTGCCTTTAGTAAATCAACCCAAACAGCCCCTTGTGCTGCTTCTTCCTTTCACGTTCCCGTCCTGCTGCACAGGGACTGCAAGAGGATGACCCCAGGTCAAATTCAGGTATATACACACTTTGCATTAAAAAAATGAATTTGATATTGTATTAATGATTATTAATTAATGTATTTTATATCTGTCTAGAGTTCAGCTTTTTTTATCATTTTTGCTGGAGTGGAGCTTATATAAAATAATAGTGTTATGCATTGGAGGAGATTTACTAAAACTGGAGCACTCAGAATCTGGTGCAACCGTGCATGGTAGCCAATCAGCTTCTAACTTCAGCTTGTTCAGTTAAGCTTTGACAATAAAACTTGGAAGCAGATTGGTTTCTATGCAGAGCTGCATCAGATTTTGCACTCTCCAGTGTTAGTAAAGCTTGCCCATTATATTAGACAGGGCCATCTTTACCGCAGGGCAAAAGGGGCAACTGCCCAGGGCCCTGTCATTGTTTTGGGGCCCAAACAGAGCTGCCCCTTAAGCCCGCGCTGCCCGCAAATCAGGACCTCCATTGGCGGACCCCCATCAGCGCTGCATATCCACTGTGCATGGCACAAGACAGTGACACAGGCAGCCGGCATCAGTATGCAGTATGGGGCCAAGAGCGGGCGGACGGGGCCTTGAGCTCCACTGACACTCTGACTCAGCCCCTTGCTATGCGTGCTGCCTGCCTGTACATCGAATCAGAGGCCGAGCTGATGGACAGCCGCCGCGTAGTGGAGAGCCGTCATCCACCGATGTCAGAGAGGAGTGTGCTAGACTATACAGCACTGGTGTGACTGAGCCCGGCGCCCATGGATGCTGATCGGAGCTGAGCTGGCCACAAGGTTACCACCTTTTCTTCAAGCCAAACACTTTAGCAGCGCACAGCAATTTATTTTTATAGTATAAACTATACATATATTTTGCAATTAAATAACATTTCTAATCATATGAAGTTAATCACAAGAGTCCCCTTTACATCATAGTCTACATAGTTCCCCTTTTACATCTGGTTCTGCAGAGTTCCCCTTTTACATCTAAATCTGTAGAGTTCCCCTTTTACATTTGAACTCGCATAGTTCCCTTACTCTGTAAGGGGGGACTCTGCAGACTCTGATGTAAGGGAGGACTCTGGTGACTCTAACATATGGGATGCTTTGGGAACCCTGATTTAAGGGGCAACACTGAGATCTCTGATGTACAGAGAGGACTCTGATGTGAGGGGGAACACTGTGGCCTCTAGTGAAAAGGGGAACTCTGATCTAAGGGGTGCTCTGAGAACCCTGATTTACCTTAGTGTACTCACTCAGAGGCAGGAGAGAGAAGGGGGAAGACTTCAGTCACAGACAGGGATGGATGGTGAGCTCACTCGCCCCTTGGCAGTCAGCACCTCTCATCCAGATGTATCTCAGGTTGCTGGACTTCAAATTTCCCATCCCCACTTTCCTTTTCTGAGGTACAGTGCCAGGGATTGAAATGTGGGTAGACACAGAGGGGTAGGGGTGAGAGGAAGAGGATCAAATTGAGCCCTCTCTCCTCTCTGTCTGTGTGTGTGTGTGTGGGGGGGGGGGGGTGTTAGTGCTGGCTTCTGGCAGTGTGAAACTCTTGGCTTACACAACTGCAGCCTAGTCCGGTCTGAACAGTGTGTCTGGGTTTCAGGTGATCTGAAACCACATGATGCCAAACCGAACTGTCCTGGTGAATCCCGGACAGGTGGCTACCCTAGCTGGCCAGGAGAGCCAGGTAGGTCTTTCTCCTCCCCTGGCTCCTGAGTCCCCATATTTAAAACCTGTCCCTGACCAGTCCAGGCTGTGACGTTTGTTACAGAGCAGTGCACGCAGCATGGGCCAGGCCACCAGACAGACCACACTGCTTGATGGGCTTATTTTAGGCCTTGTTTGCATGCGTGCGTGTTTACACAGGCACAGCAGCCCATTCATTTGAATGGGCTGCCATGCCTGCGCTTCCTGCAGAAAAAAGGTGCATGCTGCATTTTAAAAATGCAGTGGCCTTGAATTCCATTCTGGTTTTGTACCATGCAATTTACCCTACAGTTCCTGAACTGGCAAAATTGCTGCATTTTTAAATGTGTGAGCCACACTTTTAAAAACACAGTGCGTTTGTGTGTGCAGGAACTGCAGGTGGGTCCCATGATGCAAAAGCAGAATCTGATTTCAAAGCCACTGCATTTTTAAAATGCAGCATGCACCTTTTTTCTGCGGGAAGCACGGACATGGCAGCCTATTCAAATGAATGGGCTACTGTGCCTGTGCAAATGGGGGCCGCCAACCCACATACATGTGAACCAGACCTAAAGTGGTAGTAGCGTAATTTACAAATAAAAACACTTATGTGAAAATTGCTGCAATGTAAAGGGGCGCTGTGATAAGGGGTACTGTGATGTGTAAAGGGGCACTATGACGTGGAAATGGCTACAATATAAAGGGGCACAATGACATGGAAATGGCTGCAATGTAAAGGGGCGCTATAACGTGGAAATGGCTGCAATATAAAGGGGCACAATGACATGGAAATGGCTGCAATGTAAAGGGACGCTATAACGTGGAAATGGCTGCAATATAAAGGGGCACTATGACATGGAAATGGCTGCAAAGTAAAGGGGCACTATGATGTGAAAATAGCTGCAATGTAATTGGGGCACTGTCATGTGATAAGGGGTACTGTGACGTGTAAAGTGGCACTATGACGTGGAAATGGCTGCAATTAATGTAAAGGGGCACTATGACGTGAAAAAATGGCTGGGTTTTTTTAGATAATTCTGTGTGTGGTTTTTTTTTTTTAAATGTTGGGGTGAAGAGCAAAATTGCATTGGGGGGGGGGGCAAGAAAATGTTTGCCCAGGGTCCAATCCATATTAAAGAGGGCCCTGATATTAGAGGGATGCATTTCAGGTTTATAGAGCCCCTGAGTGTCAGGTTCCTCTATATACTGTACCAGTTGAGTTCTGCATTCCTGAACTGGGTAGTAATGAGTAAATAATGAATTAGTATATTTCTGCTTCATATAGAGGTGCAGCGAATGACAATTAATCACTGTACCAGTGAACTCACCGAGTGTGAAACACCAATTTGTCAATTTCATAAATAGATTTATAGAGCTACTCATAACTAATGAGAGTGGCATGGGCATGCAGGGTTTTCAGGGAGATTATTAGGAGAAAATTCTTTATGTGTATTAATATTATTATATACTATTTATATGATTATTAGTGAAAACAAAATGATGGAATGCTTAAAGTGAACTTGTAGAGAGACTATAGACATCCAAGTATTTAAAAGTTGTTAATGAGCTTTACCAAGCCAAGCCCTCCCTGACCTCTGCAGCTGTAGACATTGTGGAGTATATGACCCTCAAAGTTCACAAGAGAAAAACTGAAGATAGTCAGGTCAGGTAAGGCCTTTGCCTTGAAGAGGGTCCATGACTATTGGAAATATTGTGATAATCCATAGAATAAAAAATGTCCAACACCAATGATTCAGAGACTCTATGGTCCCCTTTCTAAAGGTCAAAATGAGAAAAGGGGCTATAGTGTTTCTGAAACGTTGGTGGTTTATATTTTATTTTCCATAAGATATGTTGTTATTATAATTACGATCTTAGTAAAGACTTGAGGTCCTTAATTTCTGGTGTGCTGGTAATATTTTGCTATTTTTTTTGTATCTCAGCACGCTCCCCTCTCCCAGAGCTCTGTATTTATATTAGAGGTTGAAAGGCTAACTGCTGAATGACTGCTAGGATGTGGTAGCAGAATGAGCTGAGATGCTGGTAGAAAGACTTAAATAGTCCTTCGGATCCTTTTCTAGCTTACTTACTCAGCCAGAGTGACGGCTACCTTTCCTTGAATGAGATTCATTAGAATGAGGGAGCATAGGGGATTATGGGAAGGGATTTCTAACTTCCATGATGAAAATAACCAAATGCCAAACTTTCAAATAAGGACAGGACCTAGTAATGAAGAATATTTTTTATATATTAGGCTAATTAAATAAATGGAGGAGGCAAAATCCACTGCCATCCCTGTAATGTAGGATAAATATCTACTGGATCCTACTTATTCATTGGAATGGAGTGTGGCCATGCTATTCAATGTAGCTCAGTTTGAAAAGCTCCTGAACTACCCAAAGCAAACTTTCAGAAGAATCATAAGTCTAGCAATTGGTGATCATTGGCAAATATCTGCCATAAAGCTGTTTGTCTGGTTTTAATTCTGGCTTGGACAAATCAATCTCCTCATCAGTATTACCCAACACCCTTGGAAGAAGACAAAAGATTATAGGGCAAACAGTGAAGCAATTCATCAGTGGGGCACCTTTCACTCACAGGAGTTTCCTGAAGTCCATAGCTACCATCAAAAAAAAACAATGGTGGTCAGATCTAAATTCAGTCATAAAGGTTTATTCACCGAAAAAGAGCAATGTGCAAATTACACAAGAGACAAGACCATCCTTTAGTGGCATGATCTCTGTACACAGACATTTTTGATTGCTATGGCATATGGCATTCTACTCCCCAGTATGACTCCCTCTACTTCTGCCTACCTGTATGTCTGTTCTAATCACGCTAAATAGCCAAAAGCTTGTGGACACCTGACTCCTACAAATAAGCCAAAACTAAATGGACAAGCCTCCAAATTCTTGAGGTTCAAATGTTTCCAGGGAAGGACACTGTTAATGTTACAGCACACAATAGGTTATAGACAATGTGCATTTCTAACTTTGTGACAACAATTGGGGGAAGGCTTTTTCTGTTCCAGTATGACTGTGCCTCTGTGGACCCCATGACTAAGCTCTGGGGGACAGAGTGAAATGCTTTGGGGGTGTGATCTGGTCGGAGTCCAGGCAGAGGTTGCCACTCCATTTAACTTTGCAGGATATTTCAGATACGCCATTCAGGGGCTACCCCTTTCCCCGATGTACAAAGCCAGCTTCATAAAGACATGGTTTGTTGTGGTTTGGTGTGCTGGTGTTGGCGTATGGTGAGTTTGGAGTGAAGGAACTTCAGTGGAACTTTACCCATAACCTGATAAAAATAATGTTCTTTAGCAAGGAACATACATTTCACATTAAAAATTATGCTACCAAAATTAGTGTGTGCTTTAAATTGCCTCCAGCATTGTTCCCTTTTCTAGTGATCAGGACATAATCTTTTTGACTAAAGTTCCACTTTAAATGGCTTATACAGAGATTTGATCTCAACCATATTGAGGACCTCTGGAATGAACTAGAACAGCAGTCTCCAAACTGCGGCCTGGGGGCCAGATGCTTGCTTTTATCAGGCCCTCAGGGCTCTATTTCCTTCACTGACACCAATGATGGGGCACAATTCCTAGTAATGACATCACCGATGGGGCACATTTGTTACCAATGACATCAACAATGGTACGTAATTCCTACCAATGATATCAGTGATGGGGCTTAGTTCCTCCCAATGACACCAACAATGGGGCCCAATGATGGGGAACAATTCCTCCCACTGACTTCAATGATGGAGCTTGTTTACTCCCACTGATGCTGGAACATTTTGTACTCCTGATGCCCACATTCCAGCTCCCCTAAAGTCTGAAGGACAGTAAATTGGCCCTTTGTTTAGTAAGTTTGGAGATCCCTGAGCTAGAACACTGATTGGGCATCCAGTCTTCTCATCCAGTATGGTTCAACATCCAGTTTTCTCATCCAACATTGGCCCAACACCAAGTCTTCTCATCCAACATTTGTCCAACACCCAGTCTTCTCATCTAACCTAACTTAATGGGTGCAAATTCCTACAGACATATTCCAAAATCTTGGGGAAAGCCTTTGCAGTAGAGAGGAAGGAGTTTTGCTGCAAAAATTGGCCAATCCCATTTTAATTCCCATTGTTTCATAATGGGATATCCACAAATGATGGGTGGGTATGATCATGGGCGGTTTATTAAAATTTGTTCATTCGGTGCACCTATTGTAGTACTCATTTGAAACTACTACAACCTTTAAAGACTTGTGTAGATTGGTTTTGAATTTATTTAATGTGCGCTACATAAAAACAAAAATGGAAGAAAGAAACAGATGCATAGTCCACATCAATAATGATTACAGCTAGTTTATAATTCAGGCTTCAAACTGTAATTACACCAGGCTGGAGTCCACAGAAGTCTATAATTAGTGGAAACTGTTCATGTGTAAATGCTATCTCCTGACAGAACCAGCAATTATATCATTACTATCCAATCACAGCCAGGCAGTCGGGCTCACTTCCATGACGAATAGCGCTCTGCAGGAAGCATCGCTGAACTAAAGAATTTACACATGATTAGACAAGTGCAGAAGCTTTGATACTTTTTACTCAAACACATAAATATTTTAATTTTTTTTAGCTGAAGTGTATTTTTCATTTTCTTGAAAGGTCGATGTTTAGGCAGAGCTGCTGATTGGCTGGGTGGCTCTGCCTAGTCATCACCCTTAAGATGGCTTGAGCAAGGCCATGGTTTCAATCATGTGATATGTCACTAGCTGAATAGTTTCTTCAAAGCAATTAAATATTGCCTTTAGTGCATAGTAGTGGGGGTAAATAGATTATAGTTTCTGTTAGCAGATACACTATATTACCAAAGGTATTGGGACACCTACCTTTACATGCACATCAACTTTAATGGCATCCTAGTCTTAGTCCGTAGGGTTCAGTATTGAGTTGGCCCACCCTTTGCAGCTATAACAGCTTCAACTCTTCTTAAGAGTGTGTCTATGGGAATGTTTGACCATTCTTCCAGAGGAGCACTTCCGAGATCAGGCACTGATGTGGGCGAGAAAGCCCGGCTTGCAGTCTCTGCTTTAGTTCATTCTATCAGTTTGAGGTTGGGACTCTGGCAGGGCAGTCAAGTTCTTCCACCTCAGACTCACTCATCTATGTCTTTATGGACTTTGCTTGGGCGCAGCCATGTTGGAACAGGAAGGGGCCATCCCACAAAGTTGGGAGCATGAAATTGTCCAAAATATCTTGATATGCTGACGCCTTAAGAGTTCCCTTTACTGGACATAAGGGGCCAAGCCCAACACCTGAAAAACAGCCCCATGCCATAATCCTCCCTCCACCAAATGATTTGGACCATTGCACAAAGCAAGGTCCATAAAGACATGGATGAATGAGTTTGGGGTGGAGGAACTTGACTGACCTGCACAGAGTCCTGACCTCAACCCGACAGAAGACCTTTGGGATGAATTAGAACAGAGACTGCATTCCAGCCTTTTTTTGTCCACATCAGTGCCTGACCTCACAAATGCTTTTTCTGGAAGAATGGTCAAACATGCCCATAGACCTTGTGGACAGCCTTCCCAGAAGAATTTAAGCTGTTATAGCTGCAAAGGATGGGCCAACGCAATATTGAACCCTACGGACTAAGACTGGGATGCCATTAAAGATCATGTGTGTGTAAAGGCAAGCATTCCAATGCTTTTGGTAATATAGTATATGATCACTTTATTAAAGTTAACAGCAAAGTGGGCAGTGCTGTAACCAATTAAAACCATTGCAAAATGATGTGTACTGTCATACTGTACTGTTAAAATCTGATTGTTGCCAGTTACATATCCTCATTTTTCTTTGTACAACCTTTATGGTGGTACAAGCCTGTTTTAAGAATAAAAATTTCTATAATGTAATGTAGCGCCCCCTGGTAAGTGGGAGCTAGTGTGGATATATTTTTGGTAGGTGAGGAAAATGTAATCAGGTCTGACTGGTGTACAAGCCTGATTGTTTTTGTTTCTGGGCTGGGACTGGCTCAGGTAGGATTGAGTGATCCACAGATGAGGTCGCCAGGAACTCCTATTTCTTTCCAGAAGCTGGTTGCAAGGTTTCTGGGCAGAGAGCTGGGAGGGAGGTGTAGCCACCTGGAGTGTTCTAAGAAGCCCTGACCAATCTCCAATCTGGATTGGAAGGGGGCAGGCCTCCTTAAATACTCAGAGTCAGCCCAATCTGGGTGGAGTTCAGGAGAAGAGCTGGAGCTGGAATGTAGCTGAGGTTATGGAGGCCTCACCCAGGAGGGAGCCCCTAGTCTGGGGGGGGGGGTGACCTTGAGGCCTGAGAGCTCAGGTGCAGCCAGGAGGAGAGATCCTGGAGCAGCACAAGGGAGCAGGAGAGCAACATATAGCACTACTGCAGAAGCTCAGCAAGGAGTCCACCGGGTGGTCGGTGAGTGGCACACACCCTGGGAAGCTGTAGAGGCATTCCGGAGAGGATTGAGGTGAGAGACAATCTGGGAAGGATGCAGAAGTCAGTAAGTGTGGTGTCATGGTGACAGTGGAGAAGGCCAACGCAGCTGAAGTGGCTGACAGGGTCTGGAGCAAAAGGATGGGCTGGGAGTAGTAGTCCATCAGGCCGGCTAGCACATCAGTGTACCTACACACTAAGGGACTAACTGTCCCCACCTGTAATGGGTGGTTTTGAGACCTTGCGCACAGCATGGCAGGCCTCACCATGTGCTAGACAGGCCAGAGAAATGGAGAAGGCCTAGTAAATTTCCTTCTGGGCCTGGAACAAGTAATGTGCAGGAGCGAGGAACCAGAGTTTAGAGAAGCAAGTTATGTGCTGGAGGAAGAAGTGTAATGTCTCGTACACACGACCGCACGTTCAACAGGAGTCAAGTAATTGTTTAACAAAGCTTCAACAAAGCCGACGTGTTACAAGCATCTAAAGAGGTATTTTAGGTGCATGTGATTTGTGAATTAGGAACGTAGGTTTACTCGAACAGACACTTCCGGGCGTTCCTGACTTCTGAGCATGCGTGTTTTGCACAGTACATCTTTGTTGGCCCAACTTCTCTGCTCAGCCAACTTCTGTTGTATGACTGTTGAACGTCGGCTGTTGCAACCGCGCGTACTAACGGTCAGATTATCGTACAACAAGCTGTTGTAAGACCGTTGTTGTATGACCATTGCATGGTGTGTAGGGAGCAAGTCAAGTGCTGGAGGACAAGAGGAGATGTATATACGGAGCGGTATATAGTGGTCCGGCGTAAATTTGTAACTAATTCGCTGGGGGGGTGATTTTTATTTTGGGAGGAGTGCATTTGTCCTCGGGGGTGGGGGAAAAAATTTGTGCTGGGAGGGGGGATTTCAGCAGGGGGAGGAGGAAGCTGCACACTCAGTAAGTGCTGCTGTCACTGAAAGTGGCAAGGTTTATTGTCACTTTATTTATTGTCACTTTAATGCATTCTCTGCTGGTTGCCACCGTCTGGTCCGAGATGATCACTGCTGTTCCCTAAACATCTGGGTTGTAGAGGAGGGTGCTGAGAGCAGCAGACTGTTGGGCTCCTGCAGATGTCTGTCAAGTTGCAGGGAGGAAGGGGGAGCAGGGGTGACTTGCCAGGTGCTGCATGTGTCTATGGCTGCACACAGCTCAGCTCAGGTACCAGAGAGGTAGTCAGTAGAGTTGAGCGAACCCGAACTGTAAAGTTCGGGTCCGTACCGAACTTTGGGGTGTCCGTGACATTTGAAAAAAAGTTTGGGTTCGGGTTCTGGGTTCGGGTATTTGATCACGCATGTTGAATAGCTGCAGGGTAGCCAATCAACAAGCGTTTCACTGGTTTGCCCTTAGAAGCCATCACAGCCATGCCTACTAATGGCATGGCTGTGATTGGCCAGTGCATCATGTGACCCAGCCTCTTTATAAGCTGGAGTCACTTAGTGCTGCATGTCACATGCTCTATGGGTAGTGTAGGGAGAGAATGCTTCCAGCGCTGTGAGGGACAGATTGCAGATATAATAACATCTCATCCTGCTTTTAGGGACAGATTGCAGATCTCATCCTGCATTACAGAACTATCTGACTGGACTAGGTAGAGTTTACTCCTTAGAGGGACAGATTATTGTTCTAAAATCATCTTCTAGTTCTATAGGATCAGGTTCCTGCTGTTGCTGTAAGGGACAGATTATTGTTCTAAAATCATTGCCTACTCCTATAGGGTCAGGTTCCTGCTGTTGCTGTAAGGGACAGATTATTGTTTTAAAATCATTTTACTTCCTTTTGCAGCCCTCTAGCACTTTCCAGGACTTTTTTACAGTCATTTTTGTGCCGAAAAGTTTTGACTTCAATGGGGTTCGGGGTAAAGTTTGGGTCAAGTTCGGTACCGAACAGGGACTTTTTCCCAAAGTTCGGCCGAACCCACCGAACCCGAACATCCAGGTGTTCGCTCAACTCTAGTAGTCAGTTAACTAAAGCAACCATTACATTTCTCAGCTTTTTTTTTGTTCAACCAGCAGGTTGGAAAGATAAAACTGACTTGATTCCCCCATTTACACACTGAAAAAGGATGGGGGAATCCTCCCTGCTGAGCTATTGTATTCTGACAGCAGGGAGACATCCCCACCATCAGAATACACAGATCACCACTGCATTCTATAGCCGGTGGCAATGATCAAGCAGAGGAAATCCAACAGGGTGGTTATACAGAAGTTGATTGGTAGTCCCTGCTAAACCGGTCAAATTTCAATCCATGTACAGTATGACCAAATTAAGGGAGACACCCTCAAACAGGAGGCAGAGTGTAGGCTGGTGCCTACAAAGAGGATTTGTTTTCGTGTAAGGAAGTTAGTGGTCTGCCCAGGGTAGGAAGTGGTTAATTGGGTCTGGTCCCAGGCATTTTTGGCCCTACCTTCCTCTCAGTGCATTTTTTAAGTAGGGGGAATGTCGAGTCCTGGAGAGAGCATGCACATGGGACAATGATATAAAAATCTATAAGAGCGCAATCTTCATGTCACTCATTGTTACATGACATCTATACCAGAAAATATATCTGTGATGATACTTAAAATAAATACGGTCATAGAGGGTATTATTAAACCAATTCAGTCAACTGGATCTCAGGTTATAGAGATTGGATTCGCTTAGCACACATATATCAGCCGACAGAGATGTTCCACTCATCTGTTGTATTCTGGGCACTCCTTCCTAATGAGGTTGGGATTCCACCTTTTGTTGGTAATGTTCCAAGCAAGAGTTGGATCATTTAGCAGTACACTCGCTGCATACACTCCCATATGTGGAGGGTAACAGAAGAGAAAGACTTCATGGTGCAGTACATAAAGGCAACATTCATTTAAAAAGGTTCCACTGCACTTACATGAAAGAGACGTTTAAAAAGCAAGATGAATGTTCCACACAGCCGTGGCTTAGCCTGCAGGCTGGTACTTAGTGACGTCACACAAACCAGCTCCACCCGACGCGTTTCCCTGTAAGAAGCATCGACTTTTCACCCAAAGTGAGAAAATCAATATACGGTCAACAAAACTATGACGTGACGTATATGCCTAATGGTCACGCTGTAGCCGAATAGTTTTGGTGAGTGCATATTGATTTTCTCACTTTGGGTGATGCTCTTATCTGAAGATTAGAACACTCCTTTTGCTGTATAAGAGCACTGTGACTGGACATTCATTTTTGGAAATATATGTAGAATTTTTTGGACTGTTCACTATATGTTTTTGCAAATCTTATTTTGGATTATTTGAGCTCTATTTAAATTGTTCACTGTATTGCACTCTATAGGTAGCACCCTTATCAATATTTTTTCAAAGCTACATACCTGCCTGTCTGCCCCTGTACAGTGAGTCAGCCAGCCTGGGCAGGGAGCTTGAGGACGCCGCATTGTTGGAGCTGAGGTGAGTATTGTTTAACCACTTACCAACCAAGCCTGTTTTTTTGGTTCGGTAGTTATGAGTTAAAAACATGTTTTTTTTTGCTGTAAAATTACTTAGAACCAAACATTATATATTGTTTTTTTTCTAACACCCTAGAGAAAAATGGCGGTCATTGCAAAATTTTATGTCACACCGTATTTGCGCAGCGGTCTTCCAAGCATGCTTTTTTTTTAAATAAATTCATTATTTTTAGTAAAAAAATAAGAAAAAAAGTTAGGCCATTTTTTTTCCATATTGTGAAAGATAATGTTACGCCGAGTAAAATGATATCCAACATGTCATGTTTCAAAATTGCGTCCGCTTGCGGAATGGCGACAAACTTTGCAACTTAAAAATCTCCATTGGCGACGTTTAAAAAATTCTACAGGTTAGCAGTTTTGCGTTACAGAGGAGGTCTAGTGCTAGAATTATTGCTCTCGCTCTAATGATCGCTGCGATACCTCACATGTGTGGTTTGAACACCGGTTTCATATGTGGGCGGGACTTACGTATGTGTTCGCTTCTGCACGCAAGCTCACGGGGACGGGGCGCTTTAAATTTTTTTTTTTTTAATTATTTATTTTGCTTTTTACTTTTTATTTTTACACTGTTCTTTTTTTTTTTAAAAAATTGATCACTTTTATTCCTATTACAAGAAATGTAAACATTCCTTGTAATAGAAAAAAGCATGACAGGACCTCTTAAATATGAGATCTGGGGCCAAAAAGTCCTCAGATCTCATATTTACACTAAAATGCAACAAAAAAAAAAAAAAATTTGAAAAAAATGACAGAACAAAAAAATAAACGGTCCCTTTAAGACCATTGGGCGGAACTGACTTCTGACGTCATTTCCGCCCTGCCGTACTATGGAGCCCCTCGGCTCACGGACACTGGGGGGGACACATCCGATCATCTCCGCTGCTGCCGGCAGGTCCGGTAAGCGGCGGAGATGACCGGAAAGCGGCTGGAGGGGGGGCACCTCTGCCGCCGCTGATAAAAGTGATCTTGCGCCGAATCCGCTGCTAAGACCACTTTTATCCTCTTCAGAATCGCTGGCTGAAAAAAGCTGCAGGCACCATTCAGATATCACCACTGAAAGCCAAGGTCGTATATACACACCCTTGGTCGTCAAGTGGTTAAGATATTCCTGGGCAGTCTCAGCCTAGTCCATAGCTCCCAACTGTCCCTGATTTTGAGGGACTGTCCCTGATTTGGAACAAAGTCCCTTTTTCCTCCTCGTTTGTCCCTCATTTTGGTCTGACCTATATACTTGTATATAAAATGCACCATTTATCTTTTAGCCCCGCATGGTCTAGGACATTGATGAGGGTGCACAAGGGAAAAGGCTCCCCCACATGCAGAGTGTGTAGGCCCAGCCTACAAGGAGAGGCCAAGATTTTGGTGACCGGCTGGAGTAGGCTGGACCCCTCTTATGCAAAATAATAAGGTTTTAATCTCTTTTTAAGCTGTGTATTGATTACAACTGATTACATGTCATTTTATATGCAACTTATGTAGGTACCTGGATTTTACTTAGTACTGGCTCCAATAGTTCCCTGCACAATAAAAACCAATCAGGTGTGTTGAATGCAAGTATACTGACAAAGAACAAGCTGATAGGAGTGAGCAGTGTATTGAGCTCATCAGTCTGCTGCTGCTTATTTACTGTCCAATCACAGGCTCTGGGCAGAGAGGCGACAAGGCTATATTGTATAACTGCACTAGAGAAAGGTCAGGTCACAGAGACGCCTGAGCTGGCTGGCATAGCTGTTTACTTCTGGACTTGATGTACATAAGACAATCTGTTTCCAGGTAAAACTACATTTAAAAATGTATCTCGTCTGTGGATTTAGATTTTCCTGAAGTCAAGCTTTAACCTTGTACTGGCTTGAGCTTCTTTAAAGTTATCTAAACCCCAGAAGAAAAATTTAAAAATGATTTCCAGGTATGGATATGTTTGCATAGTTACATTAGTCCAGATTTGACAAATACAACTCTGTACTGTATATACAATACTTGTGTGGGGTCCCTCTAAAAGCTGGAAATCACTGTGGTAGACCCCACTACTTCAGTGATCTCCAAGAGCTTCCAGGTATCATGGCGAGCGGATTAATTGAATGAGTTTACCAAAAATGTAAATATTGCAGAATATACAGCCTCATGCTACATAACTAAGCTCAATTTCATTCCGAATAAACTAAATTATTAACGTATCTTAAATATAAAACTATCTTTAGATAGATTTTTAGTCCAAAAGCAATTTATTGAAATTAATTTGATTAAACCCCCCCCCCCCCCCCACGGCGGTATTCCCAAGTGTGGCTCTGGGTGTATTTTTTGTACAGAGAGCGGTAACCCCGAGCCACACTTAGGATCGCATCGCTGGATCCAGACAGCATTACTTACCTTGTCCCCTGGATCCAGCGATGTCCCCCCCAGCTGTGTCCGCAGGCTGTGTCCTACGCCATATGCCTCTGTGTGCCGGGCTCTATTCCCTGCGAGCGTCGCATGTGGGCGGAGACCGGCGGCAAATTCAAAAAGTGGAACACATAGTAAACATACAGTACGCTGTAATCTGTAAGATTACATTACTGTATTAAATCATTTCACATCCCCTTTGTCCCTAGTGGTTTGCCCAGTGCCCTGCATGCACTTTTATATAATAAATGTCATTCTTTCTGCCTGGAAACTTGAGAATGTCCATGGCATCCAAAAAGTGTCCCTTTACGTCAAAAGCGTTTTTTGATCAGCGATAATAAATAAGAATCATTTGCAGAATTGAGTGATACTGATTTATGGGGAAATTTATCATCAGACACTGAAAGTGACGACAGTGACAATTCTGCAAATGAGCAAATTTCAGTGTTTTTGATTTAATGACATTATTGAATACATTTTATTACTATTATGTTATTATTTTTGATAGTTATTTATAGTTATTTATTATATTATAATTTATGATTTCGTGTTTCAAACTTTATCATATCCGGGATGTCTACTAGACTCTTGTTTGGGCAGATTTAAGTGAGTTATTCCTAAGAATTACAGACCTACAATATAAAATGCCAAATTTCTATGCAAAACAATGTACCACTTTTAGACGCAAAAATCTGACATAATCATACCGTCAGGGGGGTTAAAATAAAAAAAATCCAATTTAAATTTAAAAAATCAGATTTTTTGGATCTTTTTTTAAAAAAATCATTGATTTTTATCCACCCTGCCACCTCATCCAATTAGAGAAACAAGATGTTTGGCAGAATCACAGGGTATTTTGTGCATTTATCAAGCAGAAATCACAAAATGCTTCAATTGTATAATACTGTATACAAACCAAAAGCTATCAAATAAAAGTTCAATGTTGGGGTTTACATGCTTTAGTAATTTCTTTAATTTATAGACTCTTTCATTGTCCACCTATAAACTGAGCTCCTATTGTATTGAGGCCCTATACTTGTAAGGACTGCAGCTGCCATAACTGAGACTGGTCAGCAGGGGCGTAATGATAGGGGTTGCAGGGGTTGCAATTGCAACCGGGCCCCATGGTCTAGGGGGCCCATGTGCCTCCCTTGTACACCTGAATAGGAGGGATGGCGGGGGTGGCATTTAGAGGACTCAATCTCCTCCATTTTTCTCTGTCCAGTTTACTTGTCTTCTGCTGTTCCCAGGGCCCCTGTGTGCTTCCCTGGTCCCACTGGGGCCTGCTGCAGAACTTGTGAAAGGGCCCCACTGCAGTACCGTAATAAAGGGACCCACGATAAGCGTAAAGGGCCCCAGGATCAGTGGGAAGAGGGAAGGGCCCTGGCCAGGGGTCAGGGGGCCCTTCATAATTTCTTGCACCGGGGCCCTGAAGGTTCTAGTTACGCCTCTGCTGGTCAGTAAATGTAGCTGCATCTTTAAGGGATGTGTAACCTCAGAGTAAGGTGAAGAAACTCTCATCTTACTCATTACTATGCATATCCTGACACCAGGCCGTGCAGTGGTGCCTTGACACTCCTGTGAGGCTTTACCATGTAAATGCATACTGAGACCTCTGCTTTTATGAAAATATTAAATGTAGGGTATAATTTGCAGGCTAACAAGGAGGAGTAGCGAGGGACCCTTGCATCTGCTTCATAAAAGTGTGAAATGCAACAGGCATACAGACAGGCAGATGGAAAACTGTTGCTTGGCCACAGACGACATTAGGCTTTGAGCCACATGTGGTTTAACTCCTTCAACCCCGGGGGGATTTGCCCCCTTCCTGACCAGACCCCTTTTTGCGATATGGCACTGTGTCGCTTTAACTGGCAATTGCACGGTCATGCAACGATGTACCCAATCAGAATTGACGTCCTTTTTTTCCCCACAAATAGAGCTTTCTTTTGGTGGTATTTGATCACCTCTGCGGTTTTTATTTTTGGAGCTATAAACAATCAAAGAGCAACAATTTTGAAAAAAGAAACCATTTTTCTTTTACTTTTTGCTATAATACATATCCAAAAAAAAAATATATATATATATATATATATATATATAAAAAATGTATTCATCAGTTTAGGCCGATATGTATTCTTCTACATATTTTTGGTAAAAAAAATTGCAATAGGCGTGTATTGATTGGGTTGTGCAAAAGTTATCACATCTACAAACTATGGGAATAGATTTATGACATTATTATTATTATTTTTTTTTTAAACTGGTAATCTCGGCGATCTGCAATTTTTATCGGGACTGCGACATTGCAGCAGACAGATCGGACACTTTTTTATGACCAATGACATTTATACAGCCATCAGAACTAAAATTAGTCACTGATTACTGTATAAATGTCATTGGCAGGGAAAGGGTTAAACTGTAGGGGGCGATCAAGGAGTTAACTGTGTTCCCTTGCTGTGTTCTAATTGTATGGAGGCTGGGCTGGCTGATTACAGGGAACAGATCTGTGTCATGTCCCCTGTCAGAATGAGGATCTGCCGTGTTTACTTCGGCGGAAACCCCTTTCTGCCTCTGTAGAAGGTGATCACGGGTCGCAGGCGGACATTGAGTCCACCCGACCTGTGGGCACGCTCGCGGAACTTTGTGCTCACCCACAAATCGCCGGCGTACAATGTGGCTGCGGCTGCAGTATACCTGTGGCGGCTGGCCGGGCAACTAGTTAAGAGCTACTGGTCAGCGAACAACATTCAGACATTGGAAAATGAAATGTTACATAGTTAGTCAGGATGAAAAAAGACACATTTCCATCTAGTTCAACCAATAAAAGGGGGGGGGGGGTCCTACAATCCCATATACACAATCTTATACCCACAGTTGATCCAGAGGAAGGCAAAAGAACCAATTTGCTCCACTAGGGGACAAAACACCTTCCTGATCCCCCCGAGAGGCAATCGGATATTCCCTAGATCAAATCTTCTCATTCTAGATTAAAGAGGAAAATAGATGGTGCCGTGAAATAGCCAAAATGAAAAAAAACATTTTTGTTAAAGATTTTAATTCATCCAGGGTACATTGTTCATCCTTCATAAAAGTTCTTTTGCAATAGGTATCTTCCTCAGAATGAGTTTAATAGGGCTGTTTAATCCACTCATTGGTAAGAGGGAAGGAAATGAGGCTGAATATCTGTAGAACAAATGCATGGGAACAATGCTGAAGGATTTTGTCAATGCCTAGTCCATTGTTATCCGGACAGCTGTGAATCTCAAAATGCCTCCCTCTGTGTGCGCATGATGTGAAGTCAATGTCCCCAGTTCCTTGTTTGA
Organism: Glandirana rugosa; assembly: GCA_018402905.1. Lineage (NCBI taxonomy): Eukaryota > Metazoa > Chordata > Amphibia > Anura > Ranidae > Glandirana > Glandirana rugosa. Next base: position 1,408,246 of record BLSH010089414.1, on the reverse strand, counting down.
TTTTCATCTTCTATTCTACTCCCAATTTATAGACTGCACATTGACAATACATGAATACATGTAAACTGCTTTCTAACACTAGAAGGCCATTACATCCATTACATCATTTCACTGCCCCCAATATTTTAGAGACTAGACAGCTTATGGTAATGCGTACAGATAAAAATTTATAAAGTTTCATGACTTATCCTATAGACTTTTACAAGGATTTTTAGGGCAAAAGCAGGCCTTAACTTTAAAGAGGAAGTCTTATTTCTGTTTTTATTAACGTGCTGCATTCCCCATGTAGTACTTTGTTCCATCATTCTAGATCAGTGGTTCTCAACTCCGGTCCTCGGGACCCACCAACAGGCCAGATTTTAAGTATTACCTTGGGGAGATGCAGACTAGAATACTGCAATCACTGAGCAGAAAATGATATCAACCCAGGGCTCCTGGCCTCAACTCTTGGTGACTAGATCTTACTACCTTGTTTCATGATGTACCCCTTACGTCGTGCAATTATTTTTGTCTTTATTCTGAAGGAGAAATTTCAATTCCGGACGAAAACGGGATTTTTAGGAACATTTTCAGATATCCTATTCAGTACTTTGAAATATTTAAAAATAGACATGCGTAATGGTATTCGACAGATCAGAGATTTTATAACCCCCGTCACTTTACTACATTACCTACATTACCGGAAGATCACAATCTTTCGTCAAATGTACATAAGTACATAACAGTTACACGT
>BLSH010089414.1:1387980-1398390 GCA_018402905.1 Glandirana rugosa | reverse complement strand
AGTGGCCTGGGAGCATCTGCCTCTCCTTTGTGGCCTTCCTGACATGATGGGGATTTTTTTTAACACAGCACTAGACTGTATTATATACCATACACCCCAGAATGCACTGATATATAGTGTACACTCAATACACTGTGTGTATATATATTCTAGACTGTATATATTTTAAGGCACCACATAAAATAGTGTACTATATACCGTACACCCCCGAATGCACTGATATATAGTGTACACTCAATATACTGTATATATATATATATATATATATATATATATATATATACACACACTAGACTGTATATATTTTAAGACACCACATCAAGTAGTGTGCTATATACTGTACACCCCCCAAATGCATTGATATAGTGTACACTCATGCTGTGTGTGTATATATATATATATATATATACTAGACTGTATATATTGTAAGACACCACTTCCAGTAGTGTACTATATACCATACACCCCGAATGCACTGATATATAGTGTACACTCAATGCACTGTGTGTATATATATATATATATATATATATATATACTAGACTGTATATATTTTAAGACACCACGTCAAATATATATATATATATATATACTAGACTGTATATATTTTAAGACACCACATCAAATATATATATATATATACTAGACTGTATATGTTTTAAGACACCAGGCAGCATTTCCGCCACAATTGAAATGCATTATGAGGCGCTCGAAGTTCCCACGAACGCCCCATAATGTTTGGGATGCGCCGAACAGGCGAACCCCCTATGTTCGAGTCGAACATGCGTTCGACTCGAATCGGGGGCCCATCCCTATTGGGGATATTAGCATGACAAAGTAAACTGTAAACAGTAATGAACAGCCAACATAAACATAAATTATGATCAAATTAATATGTAAGCTAATCTACATAAACACATAACATCCTACAATGGTTCGATAACAAGATAAATTGAACACAATATTAATTACATCTGCAAGAGATGATCAGACAGACAGAAACAATGGGTGACTCAATTAACAATGGGAATGCACACCTAGGAGGCACACAATGGGAGAAACATACGTTGTCTACCCATCGATTTGATAGTGTCAAAAAAGAGTTAATATTCCCGGCATGACAGAAATGCTAGCTGTCTCCTTGATTGTGCTCTCAACCAAACTAGCAAACCATTCAATGGGTGGTGTCATAATGGATCACATGTGCAGCATCATGGCAGTTGCAGATTAAACAGAGGCTAAGATGTCAGCTTCCTTAGCTGAAAACGATAGGAGAGTATACAACCACTTTAACAATAAACACATAACACTTTAATAAACAGTCTAAAGCAGTCATTGCTGGTTTGGGTAAAAAGGACCCACATCTGCGTGTTTCGGGGAGACATGGACCCAAATCTGAAGGAAGACTACTCTGAAAGGTCCCCCGGGCACAGACCTCCCAAAGAGTAGTGCTATCTTAAAAGCCAGGGCCCATAGTGAGCAGCCCACCCTGCAGTCCCCTCCAAAAGCCCCTGTCCGGGTTGGGTCTGTCACAACTGTTTTTTTTCCAACAATTAAAAGTAGCTTGGTCCTGGTCTTGTTCTGGCACTCCATTCTGTATTTCTATGGTTTGAGCTACTTTTGGATGCCCATCAAAGGACATCTTGCTGTGTGGGAGCTGCCTCACCAGAGCTATTGATCTTTTTTGAAATTTTCTTTCATCTGACTACACTTTCAAGTCTTAAAGTTCCCCATGCCTCTTTGAGTATGTTGTTTTTTAACATAGAGACGGGGTGTAATACACAGCCCAATGCCTAGGTCAGGAACTATAGCTGGCTGGTGTTTACTTGCCTATAGAAGCCCTGATTCCCTTAAGACAAGCTGGCCTACCGGTACTTGATCTTAGAAAACAATGCTATAGTTCCTGCCCAGAGGGCACCCGGGTTGAGCATCTGGGACAAGCAATCCCCAAATGTGCTTAGGCAGTAGACAGCAGCTGTTAAGAGAAGCCTGGGACAGTCCAGGGTTAGGGCAGGTAGTGATCAAGTGTAGTCTGAATTCAGATCTGAGATTAAGGCTGGTATCAAGCAAGCTTAGTCTATTTAACAGTCTGAGGTCCAGTTCCGGTAGTAATCCAAAGAGTAATCTTGGTACAAAGCAAAGGTCTGCAACAAAGGAATCCAAAAATATAGCAATGAGTCAGGCAGGGAAACACGCAAGGAGCCAGAAAGCTTATGCTATCTCAAGCGCATAGAATGCATAAAGGTAAAAAAAAGTCTGCCTTTACAACCACTTTAACCCTCAGCTGATGGAAGAAACTGGAAGGCTGTCTAAAATATGGTTGCTTGAATGATGACTGATGTATTAAAAATAAAAAGCAGAATGTCCTCTTAGCACCAATAAGTTGTGTGTACAATGTGTGAAATATCTTCTATTTTCTCTTTTTCCTTAAAGCTTCAGCTTTCAAGTAAGTTTTTAATCCGTTGAACTAAATTGGGAGTCTTGTATCAAACATTGAAAGCAGCACTTGAAATAAAAGCATAATCTAAAAAATTCCATTTCAAGAGTGCAGAAATTAATAGGCGACATTTCCAGTGGAAATAGGCACCCCAGTACGTAATGTATGTAAAAACTGTGGACTTGGTGAAATGTTCTTGAAATGAACAGCTTTTGATGTGAAAATGACTAGAGTGCAACAGTAAGTGAAGATGACTGGCAGGGCACAATTGGATACTAATTTGATACAAGGCAATTTAGCCTGGCATGAAATTGAAACTGAAACAATGGAAGATATTTTATATGGTAGCAAGATGTGAACTTGCATATTTCATATATAAATTTTAAAATTAAAAGGCAGTTACATACAGTATTTTCAAGAGTGTTGTAAATTTTAATTGCAGGCTTTGTTAAGTTTGGCAGCTGGTAGGGAAATTAGGAAATGCTTTCTAAGAAATTTAAACAAAAATGATGACCAGATAGGCAGAAAATAGAGTGTAGCTGTTGGGGGAGCATACAGGGCAAGTTCTCCCATGCCCCTCACCTCAGGGGGCTCCACCATCAAATGTCACCCACCCTTTATCAACTGTGCATCATGGCTAGATCTTTTACAAGGCAAACTAGGCAGTCATTCAAGGCCTGATGGATGTCCAGGCCTAGCCTCAACCTTCATGCCCCAGTAATATACAAGAGTAATAGCATAACTGGTCAAAGCTTGTACCTGCCTGTCACTTTACAAGGAAGTATGCACTTCTGAATAGTTGGTGTTTTGCTTTGCATCTTTTAAGGTTCTTTGCAGTAAAAGCAAGGAAGCCCTAAAACCTCTGTAATGCATTAATGTGCTTTCCTAAACAAATTGCTGTACATGCAAACTATTTACAATTATAGGAATACAATACAAGACTGACAAATATGTGTAAAACACCTAGGCCAACCGGATGTCTGTATGTCCTTTTATCCTTGGTTTCCACTGTCCCAGTGGTCTCATGCCTTTTCTAAGCAGTAACTATGCAGGACGGACTTCTGCAAGCATTTGGCTAATAAGATGAGTAGTGGTGTTGGTGTATGTTAGGCCTTATAATTATTATTTTAACTGGTATTCTCAAACAAACCTCACACATCCCAATGGATGCTTTGTGGATCTGTAGGTGTAGGGGCATAGGTGCAATCTGATTGATTGATTGATTGATTGATTGATTGTATCTGTGCCCCTACACCTACAGATCCACAAATCATCCATTGGGAAATGTGAGGTTTGTTTGGGAATACCAGCTAAAAATAATAATTTTAGGGACTAACATACACCAACAACACTACTCATCCTATTAGCCAATTGCTTGCAGAAGTCTGTTGGCAGGAAGCTGGAAGCGCCCTAGAGCATGTGCACTCGTGCATCAAGACACATGCCCACCACTAATGCTGGCGCCAGGCGAACTATTTAAACTGATTTCCTGTAAGGATTCATTGCTGTTTGGTCTGCAGCTTCTGTGTTGTAACCTGATTCCGTGTTATCTCTGACCCTGATCCAGCTTGTCTCTAACCTGTGATTGTCTGCTACCAGCCCTGACCTCGGTTTGCCTTTAGACTCTGCTCCTGCCTGCTGATTTTGTCTGCTGATCTCCCGGTACGAACTCGGCTTGTGACCTGATCTCCCTGCTGTCTATCGTTTATGCCTGATCTGCCCGATTGCTATCGGCCCGGCATGTCTGACCCTGCATCCTGTTCATCCAGTCTGCTACAACCTCCAGCTCTGCAAGCCTGCATCCTGCTCATCCAGTCTGCTACAGCTTCCAGCTCTGTTAGCTTGCATCCAGTGCCTGCTTCGTGCTGATCATCCCAGCCTATTACCAGCCAAGCATCATACCAGCTCATCTGTTACCTGCCTGCTAACTACTGCTACCACAAGACTGATTACAGGCACTCTTATCCCACCATGCTCCTATGGCTGCTGTATCGCTGCCAGCAGCCCTCAAGCCAGAGTTGTATGAGAGGTCTACCTCTGCACATCAGGCTCACATCCCAGGTATGTAACAGTGCCAAACAGCCATGTCTGATCCTGCAAGTGGACCCTCTCCCATGAGTTAAGTCAGCATCTTGCTGCTCTTTCCCAAGCAGTTAAGTCGCTGCAGGACGGATATGTTCGTCTGGAGGAACGAGTACAGTCCATGACCACACCAGCAACTGCTCCAGTTTCTGCTTCTGATCCAGCCTTACAGTAATGATGTTACCCCCTGAACCTCGAGTACCAACCCCTGAGAGATTTTCTGGTGATTGGTGTAAATTCAGAGCCTTTCGCAATGCCTGTCAGCTCTACTTCACTCTTCAGCCACTGACTTTTTCCTTGGAAACCACTAAAGTGGGATTCATTATTTCCCTCCTCCAAGGAGAACTGCAGTCCTGGGTCCACCGGTTGTTAGAGGAGAACAACGCACAATGCAGCTCTGCACACTGACAGCCCACTTTCAGCAAGCCGATCTCTGCACACTCCTGTCTGCCTGCCTATTAGATGGGGTAAGTGCAGGACTTGTCCCGACTTCAGGAGGGGGGCTCTGCAAAATACCCCACCTTTGTTACTGGCTGCAAAGTACCCCCACCTGTGATATTGGCTGCAAAGTACCCCCCCCCCCCACGTTACTGGCTGCAAAGTACCCCACCTGTGATATTGGCTGCAAAGTACCCCCACCTGTGATATTGGCTGCAAAGTACCCCACCTGTGATATTGGCTGCAAAGTACCCCACCTGTCTTACTGGCTGCAAAGTACCCCCACCTGTGATATGGGCTGAAATGACCCCATCTGTGATATTGGCTGCAAAGTACCCCACCTGTGTTACTAGCTGCAACGTACCCCACCAGTGATATTGGCTGCAAAGTACCCCACCTGTGATATTGGCTGTAAAGTACCCCACCTGTGATATTGGCTGCAATTTATCCCACCTGTGATATTGGCTGCAAAGCACCACACCTGTGATACTGGCTGCAATGTACCTCGTCTGTGATATTGGCTGCAATGTACCCCACCTGTGATATTGGCTGCAATTTACCCCCATCTGTGTTATTGGTGTTGGAAAAACTCCAGGCTGGACACCGGTGATTGTAGGAAAACAAGTAGATTTGCTTTATTAAATGCGCATGGAGGAAACACAGTATAGGTAGCCTACTGAAAGCAAGGGCTTAAGCTTTTTTTATAGTAATGAATATGCATAAGGCATAGGTGTGTTCTGGGTTGTAACCTAGTGATGATCATATAATCAACCCAATCAACGTCCATATCTTCTATTGGCAATCGAGCAGTTAAATGGGTAGTTTTCCCATGTGACTGATAGAAATTGAAACAAAACATGGGCAACACCATGACAGTTCTAGTTTAAAATGGTTCTTAATAAAAAGTCCATCTTGGAGCCAGAAGGGAGTAATTCATATCATTACATATCCAAAAGTTTCTTTTTCTCAGGAACAGCAACGTCTCCCCCATCACCAGATGTTCTCTCGTCTCGAGTAAACACATTCATTAGTACATTATAAATCAACATTTTAGAGGTTCACATAAAGCATTACTCTAGCTACATTTTAATGAAAGATTCCTGACTTAGCCCATTCTTCCAACAATTGGCTGCAATGTACCCCCACCTGTGTTATTGGCTGCAATGTACCCCCCACCTGTGTTATTGGCTGCAATTTACCCCCACCTGTGATACTGGCTTCAATTTACCCCCACCTGTGATATTGGCTACAATTTACCCCCACCTGTGATACTGGCTGCAATTTACCTCTACCTGTGATATTGACTGCAATTTACCCCCACCTGTGATATTGGCTGCAATTTACCCCACCTGTTATATTGGCTGCAATTTACCCCACCGGTGATATTGGCTGCAATTTACCCCCACCTGTGATACTGGCTGCAATTTATCCCACCTGTGACACTGGCTGCAATTTACCCCCACCTGTGATATTGGCTGCAATTTACCCATACCTGTGTTATTGGCTGCAATTTACCTCACCTGTGATACTGGCTGCTATATACCCCTACCTGTGATGCTGGGGCTCTATACTGTGTCCTGTGATACTGGCTGCTATATATCCCACCTGTGATGCTGGGGCTCTATACTGTGTCCTGTGATACTGGCTGCTATATACCCCACCTGTGATGCTGGGGCTCTATACTGTGTCCTGTGATACTGGCTGCTATATAGCCCACCTGTGATGCTGAGCTGTATACTGTGTCCTGTGATGCTGAGCTGTATACTGTGTCCTGTGATGCTGAGCTGTATACTGTGCCCTGTGATGCTGAGCTGTGTACTCCTGACACAATATGTGGAATACAGGGGACGGAGTGGGTGGGTTCTATAAGGGGTGGGGCTTATTTGAAGTAGGAGGGGTCAAAAAGGAAGGGCGGGGCCTGCCTCCCCCCATCCTAAAACTTCACCAGCTGCCACTGCCATCTCATACATCAGCTGTGCAAGTCATTGGGCATAAAAAGGTCCCGGATCACACCTTATCACCCACAAGGAGACCCTCAGCCTGAGAGATTCAATAGGACTCTGTTGAATATGTTGGGGACTACAGAGAAGAAGCAACATTGGGGGGAATCATATTACTATCCTGGTACATGCCTATAACAGCACTGTGAGTAATGCAACTGGATACTCATCCTACCGACTCATGTTCGGAAGAGAGGCTAGATTACCAATTGACCTTTTTTTTGGAACATCGGCGGATGATACTGTACCTCTCTATCTTCTCACAAGGGTTATGTGGATTAGTCTCGGAAAAACGTGAAACAAGCATATGATAAGGCCATGCAACATGCCACTACCTGAGAGTTGAGGAACAAAAATAATTTTGATCTCAAAGTAAGGGTGGAAGATCTCCAACCTGGGGACAGGGTGCTGTTGAAGAACTTGGGTGTACCAGGGAAGCACAAATTGGCTGACCATTAGAGGCCTCAACCTTATGTTAAATGTAAACAGCTTCCAGGATTGCCAGTCTACCAAATCAAGCCAGAAGAACGGAAGGGGCCCCTTAAGATGTGGCATCGGGATCATCTACTTCCTTTGTCGGATGCAGTTAGGATGCCTCTTTGTCCAGACATCCGTCCCTTGGATCCAGGTCCCCCTAGAACTCAATCTCGTCGGAAACTCCCTGTTGAGTCTACTAGGTCAGTTCAAGATGACAGTGAAGATGAGGAGGTGGTACCCTCTTGGCTATGGGATCTGGTTGTTATTCCTCAGACGGAGGTCAGGCCCTGGTCCAGAAAGCCCACACCAACGAGAGAGGTGAAGAGATCACAAGGTTCCCCTGGACAAAAGAGAAACCAGTAATCTGTCTGCAGCCTCTGACCATCTCTTGTATCATGTCTGCAGCCTCTGACCATTTCTTGTATCTTGTCTGCAGTCTCTGAACACCTCTCTGATGACGTCAACTTATGGTGAAACACATTGGGAGGAGCTTATGACGACGCACGGGAGTGAGGGCAAGGACGCGGCAGCCATCTTGATTGTAGGAAACCATGCTGACAGCTTGATGTGGCTCTGTGATAGCTGAGACGTTCGTTTACCATCTTTTTAATGTAAGTGTTTATCACCGTACTTTGAATAAAAGCCTGAGTGAAGTTACTGCACCATGAGTCCCCCCTCTGTTACTATCTTTACATGCTGAGGATGAGGTGGGAATCACGGTTTGATCTGATGACTGCTTACAACCACTCAGATACCTGCTGATTTGAATTCCTCTTGCCAGAAGGCTTATTTGACCCCTGTAATAAGGGTCCTGTGGTTCTGGTAAGAGACAGTGTGTTTGGTGCTGGTGACAGGCTTTTCTGATCTCTTTACCATCCGGATCGTCATATGTGTATCTATGGACTGAATTTTATTAATGTTTTAGTGCTGCACCTTTTCTCTTTTTTGTCTATCAATGTTGTTACAATTTGCAATATTGTGCTAGTGGCTCTTTTATATATTAGTATAGATATTTTCTCTGTGCAGCAACGTGTTTATTGTATGCCTATACTTACCTGCTCTGTGCAATAGAACTGCACAGAGCAGGCCCCGATCCTCCTCTTCTCAGGTCCCACGCTGGCATTCCTGGCTCCTCCTCTCTTGCTGGTGCCCCCAATAGGAAGCCAATTCCCATGGGGGCACATGTGCGGGCTCACTCCCAAGCCCCACTGCTTTGTCCTTTGACCCAGACAGCGGGACCCCCCCCCCCCCGCCCCTTATCACTGGAGTTGATTGGAAGGAGCAGTCAATCAATCTGCCCAGGGAAGGGGGAAAAAGCCAGGAGAGCCACAGCTCTCACGCACAGCTCAGGATTGCGATGGGGTTCAGGTAAGTATAAGGGGGTGAGGGGGCGATCTGTGACAGAAAGTTTTTTGCCTTAATGTATAGAATGCATCAAGGTAAAAAACCTTAAGGCTTTAGGAGCACTTTAAGAGTTCCTCCATGTATAAAAGGTTGTGAAAGGCTGCTCCATATGATCCTCTATATATAATTTAATACTCTAATAAAAAAAACTCTGACCTCAGCCACTTACAGCACAATGTCACAGTTTCTAAAGAGAGTTAAGACGTTATTGTGCAAGACTGAAAAATAGAATATACACTTCTATTATCTTTTATATTAAAAGGGGCTTTCTATTCCAGTTCTGTAGAACACATTGATTGCTGTGAACTTACAGCTTATACACATCCAGTGAATGTTAGTTTCTTGACTTATTGCTCAAATATCACAACTCATTCAAATGTGCCATTGTTATAGATCCAGGGGCGTAACGATAGGGGTTGCAGGGGTTGCAATTGCAACCGGGCCCCATGGTCCAGGGGGCCCATGTGCCTCCCTTGTACACCTGAATAGGAGGGATGGCGGGGGTGGCATTTAGAGGACCCAATCTCTTCCATTTTCCTCTATCCAGTTTACTTGTCTTCTGCTGTTCCCTGGGCCCCTGTGTGCTTCCCTGGTCCCCCTGGGGCCTGCTGCAGAACTTGTGAAAGGGCCCCACTGCAGTACCGTAATAAAGGGACCCACAATAGGAGTAAAGGGCCCCAGGATCAGTGGGAAGAGGAAAGGGCCCTGGCCAGGGGTCAGGGGGCCCTTCATAATTTCTTGCACCGGGGCCCTGAAGGTTCTAGTTACGCCTCTGTATAGATCTGTGTGCGTAAGACGAAAAGTAGGCAACAGAAAAAAAAAATAGTTTCCCTAGAGACAGCAAAAGTATCAGCAGTAGAACAAATATAATAGAATGCATTGAACACCTTACATTGGTTAATTGGCAGCGGCTTCAGATTAGATTTTAAATTCTTATGATTGGCATGGCATGCCAAGAGATGGCATTAGAGCCCACTGCTCTGTCAGGTGATCAAATGGCAATAATAGTGTCTATTCTAGGCATTAACGGAGTTCACTTACGTTAAATTCAAAACCCAACTCCAGCCAAACTTTTTTTATTGTTGCTTTTTATAAAGGGGGTAAAGTTGGAACCTTGTATGAGAAAGTAAATATAGGTTGTATAACTGCCAATCTCTTTATTCATATCAACCATCATTTCCCACTGGACTCTGCTCCTTTCCATGACAATTTTCACCTTCCTTTGGGGTTTGTTAGGAAAGTTCTATAGACCTTGGGCAGCAGCAGCGGCGGCTGGTGTGGGAGGGGCGCTGGGGCGCCGCCTCCCCGCCGGCAAAAGACGAGAAAAAAAAAAAAAAAAAGTCAACCCCGCCCACCTGTCAATATGTTGGATATAAATGAAAGAGTATGTTCCAAGGTTGAAATGGGGGAAATATTTTTCGTTGTTATTTTTTTCAAACCGACCTCAACCCAAAACTTAAATTGCATTCACTTGAGGCAATTACGGATCTTATCTGTGATAATAACGGTAAACTAGTGGACTGTCTCGTCACCCGAGATTACGGTAGAGAACCGTACGGTACGGTTAGTATT